>JAJJWW010013031.1:0-29788 GCA_023531295.1 Papaver armeniacum | reverse complement strand
TTAGACATTATAAAAACTTCAAATCAGCTTCATGGTTTTTCAAATATATTAAAAAAAAATTCAAGCAGTTATGTTTTATATTTTCTGTACCAATGACTGTGTACGTAGTCCTTATCGCGCATTCATTCGAAAGCTTCTTCAAGGTGAGTTGAGGGATTCCAGGCGGCCGCATTTGAGTATTCTTCTTTGTTTTCAGCAACGGCCATCTCAACAGCTGGTTGCTGCGGCTTTTCTGCGGCTTGCTCTTCTGGCATCACAACAGTGGGTTGTTGGGGCTTTTCTGCGACTTGCTCTTATGGCATCTCAACAGCTTGCTGTTTTTGTCCTCCAGCACCAACTTCTCCTTGTGAAATATGGAGATTAAATGTAGGCCATTCAGCTACTTCTGCTCCAGCACCATCTTTTCCTCCAGCAATATCTTCTACTCCAGCACCATCATCACCATCTTCTCCTACAGCACCATCATCACCATCAGCACCAGCAAGGAATTCTTTTTCCTATGCTTCAATTCTTTCTTGAGTTGTTGCCAGATTTGGTGTTGTCTCGTAATTCTTCTCGCGTGTCTCTGCTTTCCTTTGTCACTGGAGAGACTAATGTTTTTTCCGCATCCATGAACTTGTAAGGTGAAGACTGGAGTCCCCGACTAATGCTTGGTCTTACCCACAAGTCTCGATAACTTCCGGCAATGATTCTTGTGTAGGCTGCTCGGCCTGAAGATACCAACAACAAGTGCCTCATTCCTTGGCAAATTCTGACTCGACTGGGATGCTAGGGCTCACCGATGATGCATCGACGCTAGGCCAGCTGATGATTCCACTCGCACCTCCTATTTTTATGCTCCGAAGCAACGAGCAACCTTCACTTTATCATACAACTAAGAATCAAGTCTCCTCCACTGTCTATATTTATCCCGAGTCTATTTGATGTCTTTTTGAGCATTTCTTGGACATTTTCAACCTTTGCTCCAGGACTATCGGTAAACTTCTCTTCTTCAATGATCTGTAATGCATCCTGAAATGCGTCTTCATACTTGTCCCCGTTCACCTCAAGATCCATTTCACATGAGTTCATATATAGTTTTCCTGTTTCTTGGTTGTCTTGGTTCCGTAATTCCAACTCCATTGGATTATATGCATCTCTAAAGTTCTCATGAAAACTGCAACATGATTAGTAACACTCGAGGAATGCATAACAAAAATATAACAACATTTTTTATATGCATAACATGATGCGATATTTTAAACAATGCATAACTAACCATGCATTAAACATTGGAGTCAGCATAACATATTATGCACTCATATTTCCACAATCCGCTTAACATCACATATATAAATAATGCATAACTGGTTATGCATTCATTAATTGCATACGCATAAAATGTTATGCAATTATTTATAAATGTTCATAACATATTATGCACTCATATTTCACAACCTCTCGCTTAAAACTTCATTTTTAAATAATGCATAATCTTATGCATTCTACTGCATATGCATAAGATGTTATGCAATTATTTACAAGGTTCATAAACATTAAATAATGCATAACTGGTTATGCATTCACAATTGTATATGCATTAGATGTTATGCAATATTTATAAAGGTTCATAAAACAAATACCTATAAGTCTCAATATGCTTCTTGATCATTTGCTTTCTTCATTGCTTTGTAAAGTCCCACCTCCAGCTCTTGGTGTAGTAGCATCACAACGACCTTGATGTCGGATGCCAACTCAGCTATGTTAGATTTCTCAACCAACCAAAGCTGCAAAAAATAATAACTAATATATAAGATATTATGTATATTTGATTTCTTGAAAGAGATTAACTAAAAAAAAAAAAAACCCAACTCACAAGAGAATATATAGTGCAACCAGGATATTCCCGACTAAGATTCTTTTCTTTCACAGTTTTGATGTCGTTCATCAGGTGTTCGTGAATCAAATCAGGAAATGATACAGAGTCCATGGTTTGCAAATCCTTCACCAAACCAACATATGAGACGTCCAAATTATCTCCCATTGACCCACAAAAGAGCAAGACGACTAGCATGTAGAGGCAGACAAGGCACAACTTCCTCTTCACAACCTTTCTTATCAAGTTTTTCCAACACTGACCTTTGAATATCCTCTACCCACACCTTTGTTACCCGTGCTTTGGGATATGTACTCACTTTACTAAACCGCTGTTTTGAGTGGGAATTTCTTGACCAAGGAAAGTGACCGAGCCAACTCTGCCTCTTCCTTTGAAGTCGGAGTATGTCTTCCTCTATCTTCTTGGACTCTTGGAATCAAAAGCAGCAGAAGCTCATCGGCCGTTGACGGTATACACTTGTTTTCAGACACCTTGAATGAATGCTGACTCAAATCACCATGGTTATATGATAAAAAGACCTCATCCATCAGCTGGTCAGCTCTTACCATCAAACAATGCCATGTCCGCAGTAGATACCCAGTTATAGAATTTCCCAAATGGACCCACATTCATCATACTAGCATGCGTTGGAGTAAAACCACCTCTTTCATTTATTTTTGTGAACAAGTTACCTACCCTTAGAAATCCTGCTCTATAAAAACCTTTCTGAGTTGCAGGTTTGGTTTTAGGTATAACTGCATAAATAAAAGAGCAAAAAAATTGCATTTTACTAAGTTCGAACCGCTATTTTGACTGCATAACCTCCTATGCCTCTTATTCAGGCATCCGCATAAGCTGTTATGCACATTTTTTTTTTACCATGCATAACCTATAATGCACTACTTCTTAAAATGTATTTTTTGCAGATTTATTATGTTGCATAACCTATGATGACTTGTTATGCACAATTCAGCTTTTGCATAACCTATTATGCATTTTTTAAGAAGAAGCATTATGTGTTTTACAAGCTGTTAACTACAAAACTAGCAGGTAAATGATCACCTGGTTTATAGACGACACATTGCTGATCAGGTTCTTCTTCTTCTTCTTCTTCTTCATCTTCTTTTTCACTTTCAGAGCTTTCAATTTGCTTCTCCTTCTTCTTCCTTTTCACGTCTTCTGATTGTTTGGGTTCACATCTTTTTCTTTTCTTTTGCTTATCAACAGCTTGCTTGACTGAAACAGACCAAATCAACATTGAAACAAATCAATCACACTAAACAAACAATATATCACACAAATAGGAAATCACAAGCAAATCTTACCAGCTTCCTTTGGTGCAGCTTTCTCAAAATCATCTGAATCATCATCCAATACTTCCTTTGGTGCAGCTTTCTCTGCTTTCTTTTTTCTTTTAGTAGCTTTATCAGGCTCCTCAGCTTGCCGATCAGAAACTAAAAGCAAACAAGAACAAAATCATGCATAATTATAAATGATCAAGATATGTTCAGAAACATGAAAGATGTAGGAAAGTTAAGTTCTCACCGGCTTTATTTTTATTCTTTGTTTCTTTTACGCCCAGGCTTAGGTGAATTAGGTGATACCTGATCTTTCAATCTCCGTGACTTCCTTGATGGGGTGGTGATAGGCTTTCGGGATTGCCTTATATAGCATAAATTTTAATCGCACGGCGTCCAACTAGTAGACAATGGCAGCACGGGTCGTTCCCCAAGGAGTGGTGGAAATATCAAGAATCATATCTCTAATAAAAATTAACCAAAAAGATGTTTTTGGATTTTTGAAAGAAGAATAACAGAAAAATAAACTAAAACGAATAAAACAAATTCAATGGGAAAGACGGTAACCAGGGTTTATGGATTCCACTACTATTTATAATTATGCTTGCGAAAAGAAATCGAATTCCAATTATGTATATATTCTCGGATTATTGCAACACCTATTATTGGTATGATTTTCGATCAAAACTCGCATCTCCTAAGTATAGTCCATCAAATTCTCTAAGCATGACCTATCAAATTATAATGATGAGAGAATTATCAAAACATAATTTATAGATTCAAAATAATTATTTGCGTCGTCTAAGCATAACCCATCAAAAGAATCAACCTATGCATGGATTATCAAATACTAACACATAAAATTGTAACCTACACGAATTAATGAACTTAGGCTATCAGTCGTACAAAGCCGGGTGAGGCCACAACATGTATTCTTTGTAAAATCAATAAACCTTAATTATTGGATTTGAAATTCAATTCATATAGCCTAATACCAAATTAATCAAAATCGATTCAAATGGTCTTAATGCTAGAAGTAGTTTTCTCCATAGAACCCTAGCTAAAGGTTTAGAACATATCAAAGGGTTTCTTAAAACCCATCAAAAACAATAACAAGAGAAGAAAGATTAAACCAATATTGCTTCCTCTTCTCTTGGTATTGTGCTCTCAAACACGGTGGCGGCGGGCTTCCAATCCTCTTCTCCCCGTCTGTCGCGAACAGATTAACCAAAACCAAAAACGATCCTCCAAAGCAGCCTCCTCTTTCTTATGTTCTCTACGAAGTATATATAGGGGTGTATTCGAGATTCCAATGAGGACCCACACATTAGCCAAAGCCCACTCCATAACCAAAGACCCATTGCCAAATCCCAACTCCTTCCTGTCTCGTAACCCGACACATGATTCTATCTCCCTGTTCATGCACTAGCTTCGTTGGCCATCAGTACCACTGATTCTCTTGCACGTTAACCACTGTCCTCCTCACACTTGCAAACCACGTCTCTTCCCAATCTGTGTCATTTTATCTCCATCTCCATTGGTGGTGAAGCCAACTTCCGTTTATATCATAACCTAAATAGCAAATGCATTTGTTCATTCATTCACAATTCAATCTATACCCAATATTATCATCACAAATCAACCTCCATTTCGACTTTTCGGTCAGTTCATCCACAATCACCTCCTTCCAAAACTCGTGAAACACCGGTTGCGGTGGCTTAGCCAACGGATTCATTTGAACACAAACGACCACAATTACTTAGAAGCTTCTCGTTGAAATTGTATTGATCCCATCATCACGAAAACTACTAGTTTGATTACATTTCTTCCATGTCCGAGGTCTCTCTCGCACTAAATTCTTCCTTTTTCTATTTGCAGCCCGAGTGAGCAATATCGCCTCTCGGACTCCATTGTTTGTCAACTTTTAAACTTCGATAGCATCGACCGCAAGATTCACATTCTCACCTTAAGACTCCCATAGAAAACAAGTTTCTATTCAAACCGAGAACCTCCATAGATGTTGTTGTATCTATATCTCCACCGAGCACTTTCATGTAAACACTTTATTCCTCAACCTGTTTCTAACCCATCTTATTGAAACCATTTGCATCCATGACCATGGTAATACCCATCACCGTATCTCATTTCACCCGAACACACAAACCCCACAAAGAACGAGTTTTTCTGCCATCTTCACTCATTCGAGTATCTTAACCTTCTCGTACACAGTCCAAGACCATGGCAGTCGAACGATACTGGAGATACACCACTGCTCCGATTAACACCAACTATATATCTTCATCCACTGTTTGTTTTGTTCATTGTACTAAACTCCACTCACGTCCTTCTCTGTCACCTCCGTTCACCGGCAGAAATCCAACTCCATCAACAGTTTCCATTTTATAGCTCAGTTGCACCAGACTCGAGCTAATTTGAGAGCCCATTCTTCCTTGGTATGCAGCCATGAACTGATGGCAATAGCTTCATCTATCTCAGCTGGTTTCCGGCTTGAAAACACGTCCGAACCTCCAAATTTGTCACCATAAAGGCTTGAATCACCACCGCACACGACCATAAAGATTAATCCACCCTCTTTGCTGTTGTAGACCATCAACACTTTATCCATCTCGCACAACCAAGTCTCGAGAGAAATGCCAGTAGAAAAAGAACAACCGCTTGATGTTATTTTGTCTCTGCTTGGTGGTGACGAAGATTACAGATGTTGTTACCACAAAGACGCGTGGTTTATGAGTACCCACGTTACTGCCTCATAACTCTTGATGGTTCAAATGTTTGGGAAACAAAATGAAATGAATTCTTTGGCCTCTAGTGGAACTCACGTGCTGGGAATGATAAAGAAATTGCTTCCTTGCATTTGGTGATTTCTCGGGCGCGAAACGATGTCGCAAAGTGTGGCACTCCAAATATCAACATGGGTGCTTATTCAACTCTCTACTTTTGTGTTGTGTCATGCAACTGCAGTTTTAACCTCCACTTTAGCCATGTATCCACCGATAATCGGATTTACTTGTACTTTCTACAAAAATATATTGTTATTAGACAAAATATGGAGTCCTAGCTAATATAAATATGGGCATAAAATGTAGCACTTACATGCTTATCAACACCCCCACACTTATATTTTGCTAGTCCTGAGCAAAACAGAGGATAAATATCCGCTAAACAGCTGGATATAAAGAGATGTCTAAAACAATGAGACAGATCGTCTCTAAAACAAATAGACGGATCCACTAAACAAAGGATTGAGAAATGTCTCGCTAAACAATAGACGGAACCACTAAACAAAGTGGTTGAGATGTCTCGCTAAACAAGAAGGCGAATCCACTAAACAGTGGATAAAGATGTCTCTAAAATAAACGATCATTTTTTTAATTGTAGACCCGCTAAACAGCTGGTCATATTTTTCATATTTTTTTTTAAACCTAACGAAAATGCCACTCCCCCCACTTAAACATTACATTGTCCTCAATGTAATTGAGTCATCCAACGTAGAAATTAAGATGGGAAAAAAATGCAATATGCGAAAAAAATAAAAATAAATGATAGAGAAAAGGGAACAAATCATGGGTTGACTCCCAGAAGCGAAAGGTATTTGTTTCCACTTGCAGATATCACGTAATTTCAAACCAGGTGATGATACACCAAAATAAACTGCAAGGCATATATATAAAGTCTGAAAAGTTGGGGATCACTCCAACAAATCAGGTCAGCTGCGAATATGAACCTGCAAACACTATAAAACTCCAAAAAAAAAAGTGTAAGTCTATCCCCAAAAGAAAACAGTCCTTAATCGAGATAAATAAATCACTCAAATGGACAACAAACAGAGAATCTATATTACTTTCTATTTGGGAAACATACTTTAAATCAGGTTCAAGATCAGCTGAAATAACTTCCGTCGACACAATATCTTCACTAGGAATAAGAGGAAGTAATGAATTGACATTGTCAAAAGGCAAAGTATCATCAAACTCAACACAATGACCTAAATATACATTCAGTGGTTCAAGTTCATAAAAATTAGTAACTCCTAAATATGGTTCTAAGTCCGCTGAAATAACTTCCGTTGTTGAGCTACATTGATTATTAACCATTGAAGGGCACAATGTATTGACAATATCAATAAGCATCGGGTCATTGGAATCAGCAAAGTGGGCTAAACAAACAGATAAAGCTTCGAAATCATCTGTACAAGTTATTTGACCAGTATCAATATGTTCAACATCCACATAAGCATTCATAGAATCACACGATGGTTCAACGAAAGATGGGCTCAATGGAATAGAAGTATCCTGAACAATTGACTCATTATTATCAGTAACTACATGACTCGTAGGAATCTCACTATTTGAATGACTAGAAGGTATCTCATTATGAACGCTTCACTGTCTCTAAGTCGTTAGACTCAACAATGGTATCTTCACGTATATACAGATTCTTCTAAATCATCATTATCATAATAAACAGTGTCTCTAATACAACTCTCGTCCTTTTGAATAGGCAAATAATCAATAAGATGATCATGAGTTGGATAAGATACACTAGATTCGGATGTTATAACGGTACCATTATTCCTAAAATCATTAGTAGTGTCAAGTTCCTCATCATCCTCAAAGTACCGGGATCGATACACACCTGAATAGCCACCCATATAGAAATGACGTGGATTCCAAGTTCCATACCTGAGAAAATTATAAGCAAGAACTTCCTTATATCGTGGCCCATACTTGTATTCACCAAGCGTCATCTCAGATGTATGGTGTAAACAATTCATGATTCTCGAAAAGGCACCTGAAAAGAAATAGTAAAACACAGAAAGAGTCAAAAGGAAAAGAAATCTTAAAAATAAAAACAAAAGACTATACAAAATAATAAAAATTGATGAAATAAAAACCTAACTATTTACAAAATCATCTACCGATCACAATATTCCACAAGCGCTCCCCTCGCAACGGCGCAAAAATTGATAGGCTTTCGAGATTGCCTATATAGTATAAACCGCAATCGCACGGTGTCCAACTAGTAGACAAAGGAAAGTAGGCACAAGGAGCGGGAACATCGTTCCCACAATTTTTTTTTTTTTTTTTTGAGACATTTATGTACACATTAAAATTCTAACATTAAATTATACAAAGCTTTTGGTCGGTAGCCTAGCAAATTCTAACATTAACCAGAAAAGATGTTTTTGGATTTTTGAAAGAAGAATAACAGAAAAATAAACTAAACGAATAAAACAAATTCAATGGGAAAGACGGTAACCAGGGTTTATGGATTCCACTACTATTTATAATTATGCGCCAAAAAGAAATCGAATTCCAATTATGTATATATCTCAGTTCTATTGCAACACCTATTATTGGTATGATTTTCGATCATAAACTCAAGATCTCCTAAGTATAGTCCATCAAATTCTCTAAGCATGACCTATCAAATTATAATGATGAGAGAATTATCGAAAACATAATTTATAGATTCACAATAATTATTTGCGTCGTCTAAGCATAACCCATCAAAAGAATCAACCTAAGCATGGATTATCAAATACTAACACATAAAATTGTAACCTACACGAATTAATGAACTTAGGCTATTGTGTCGTACAAAGCCGGTGAGGCAACAACATGTATTCTTTGTAAAATCAATAACCTTAATTATTGGATTTCGAAATTCAATTCATATAGCCTAATACCAAATTAATCAAAATCGATTCAAATGGTCTTAATGCTAGAAGTAGTTTTCTCCATAGAACCCTAGCTACAAAAGGTTTAGAACATATCAAAGGGTTTCTTAAAACCCATCAAAAACAATAACAAGAGAAGAAAGATTAAACCAATATCGCTTCCTCTTCTCTTGGTCTTATGCTCTCAAACACGGCGGCGGCGGCTTCCAGTCCTCTTCTCCACTGTCTGTCATGAACAGAGATTAACCAAAACCCAAAAACGATCCTCCAAACTGGCCTCCTCTTTCTTCTGTTCTCTACAGAAGTATATATAGGTGGGTGTTGTCGAGATTCCAATGAGGACCCAGCACACATTCGCCAAAGCCCAGTCCATAACCAGCACCCATTGCCAAATCTAACTCCTTCCTATTCAAAACCCGACACATGATTCTATCTCCCTGTTCATGCACCAGCTTCGTTGGCCATCAGTACCACTGATTCTCTTGCACGTTAACCACTGTCCTCCTCACACTTGCAAACCACGTCTCTTCCCAGAACTGTTGCCATTTCATCTCCGTCTCCATCGGCTGACCGACCAACTTCCGTTCATCTCATAACCTAAACAGCAGCGGTATTTGTTCATTCATTCACAATTCAATCTATACCCAATATTATCATCACAGTCAACCTCCATTTCGACCAGATTTCAGTCCCAAGCTCATCCACGGCTCATTTCCTTCCAAAACTCGTGAACATCAAGTTGCAGGGCTTAGCCAACGGATTCATTTGAACACAAACGACCACAATTACTTAGAAGCTTTCTGTTGAAATTGTATTGATCCCATCATCACGAAAACTACTAGTTTGATTACGTTTCTTCCATGTCCGAGGTCTCTCTGCACTAAATTCTTCCTTTTTCCATTTGCAAACCACAAAAAGACAATATCACCTCTCCGGACTCCATTGTTTGCTGCTTTTAAACTTCGATAGCATCGCAAGATTCACATTCCTCCTTAAGACTCCCATAGAAAACAAGTTTCTATTCAAACCGAGAACCTCCATAGGTGTTGCTGTATCTATATCTCCATCGAGCACTTTCATGTAAACACTTTATTCCTCAACTTTTTTCTAACCCATCTTCTTGAAACCATTTGCATCCATGACCATGGTAATACCCATCAACAGATCTCATTTCACCCGAACACTCAGCCCCATAAAAAACGAGTTTTTCTTCCATCTTCACTCTCATTCGAGTATCTTAACCTTCTCGCATACGATCCAAGACCATGGCAGTCGAACGATGCTGGAGATACATCACTGCTCCGATTAACACCAACTAGATATGTTCATCCACTGTTTGTTTTGTTCATTGTACCAAACTCCACTCACGTCCTTCTCTGTCACCTCCGTTCACCGGCAGAAATCCAACTCCATCAACAGTTTCCATTTTATAGCGCAGTTGCACCAGACTCGAGCCAATTTGAGAGCCCATTCTTCCTTGGTATGCAGCCATGAACTGATGGCAACAGCTTCATCTATCTCAGCTGGTTTCCGGCTTGAAAACACGTCCAGAACCTCCAAATTTGTCACCATAAAGGCTTGAATCACCACTGCACACGACCATAAAGATTAATCCATCCTCTTTGCCGCTGTAGACCATCAACACTTTCTCCATCTCGCACAACCAAGTCTCGAGAGAAATGCCGAGAAAAAGAACATCCGCTTGATGTTATTTTGTTTGTTTGGTGGTGACAAAGATTACGATGTTGTTACCACAAAGACGCGTGGTTTATGAGTACCCGTTACATCGCCTCATAACTCTTGATGGTTCAAATGTTTGGTAAACAAAATGAAATAAATTCTTTGGCCTCTAGTGGAACTCACGTGCTGGGAATGATAAAGAAATTGCTTCCTTGCATTTGGTGATTTGCTGGCTGTGAAACGATGTCGCCAAGCAGGTAGCACTCCAAATATCAACATGGGTTCTTAGTCAACTCTCTACTTTTGTGTTGTGTCATGCAACTGCAGTTTTAACCTCCACTTTAGCCATGTATCCACCGATAATTGGATTTACTTGTACTTTCTACAAAAGCACTAAAATATTGTTATTAGACAAAATATGGAGTCCTAGCTAATATAAATATGGGCATAAAATGTAGCACTTACGTGCTTATCAGGTGGTTGCTTCAGGATCTAGACAGAAAATTGTTATTCATATAAGGTTATGCAGTAAATTTGGTAAGCATAACCTGTCATGCATCTGCATAACAAGTTATGCACATATATTTTATCATGCATTACATGTTATTCAGATTTTGTTTGTTGCATACACACTTGTTGCATAACCTGTCATGCGGCTGCATAACAAGTTATGCACATATATTTTATCATGCATTACATGTTATTCAGATTTTGTTTATTGCATACACACTTGTTGCATAACCTGTCATGCGGCTGCATAACAAGTTATGCACATTTATTTTATCTGCATAACTTGTTATGTTATGCAAACATGAACTAGTGAAGATGCATACCAGAGACTTCCTTTCTCTTCAGAGCATCCTGCTTTGCCTTTATTTGAATCTCCTTCAGTGGTTGTTCACTATCACTTTCTCCTTTTTCATCTTCAACATCAACAGGTAAAAATGATGTTAAAATCGAAGATTGGGTAAGTTATAAAGCAAAAGAAATTGGGTAAAAATGATGTTACCAGAAACAGTTTTCTTCTTAGATTTCTTCTTTTTTTTCCGGATTACCGGCTTCTGGTACATCATCGACAGTTACTGATGAAGAAAAATTAAAATTAAAACTGGAAAAAACAAAATCAAACACTAACAGATGAAGAAGATGATAAATCTCACCGTTTTTTTTCTGTTTCTTCGACTTGATTTTTTCTTCTTCGTCTGTTTCAAGAACAAAAGTTAAAATCGAAAAAAAAATCAAATCTACTGAATGCATGCAAGAATACATGATTTGAAGGAGATTGAGTACATGATTTCTTCTCTTTCGACTTCTGAAGACGAGTTTTTGTTGGTGTTTCATCCATTTTTGATGAACTGAGGTTCGTAAATTTCTAGGGTTCGTAAATTGAAAGTAGTTTCTAGGGTTTTTATGATTTTGAAATTGATTTCTAGGGTTTAATCAACTTCAATCATCGATTTTATAAAGGTTTATTTCTTAGAATGATGGATAGCAAAATCTATGTAGATCCGTTACAGAGATTAATGGAAGAATAGGGAAAGAAACTGGTGGAGAAGAAGAGTAATAACGGGAGAAAATAATAAATACAATGACTGTTTCGGGAGTTAATTCAACTGCCAAAAACCGCTAAAGGGTAATAGAGTCAGTCCGCACCTTTTAAATAATTTTAAATAAATCTGGGTGCGACTGTAGGGAAAATTAATTGTGGGCCTGGCGGTAAGAAAAAAAAATTTTCTGGGCCTGCGCCTAATTTTCCCTTTTAAAAAAGAACCATTATTTGGGGACCATGATTTTTTTGGGGGACCATGGTCTTATTAGGCCACCTTCCCTGTAGTTATAAGGGGTGTCCTAAAGTGTGGAAATGACTAACCTACCCTTAACCTAATTTAATTTAAAACTAACCTAATAACCACCTCTATATATATATAACCACCACCTCCTCCCACCGCCGCCCACCACCACCATCTCCGACTACCACCGTGAGAAAAATTTCAATTTTTGGTAACTAATCATACGAATCACTAATCATTAAGTTCAGTTCTTGGTCATAAATTTGGGAAAGTTCTTACTGGTAACTAATCATTACTAATCATACTAATCATTACTAATCATTAAGTTCGGTTTGATCGTAAAAAATCTTAAATTTTTTTTGTAACCGAACTATATAGTTCGGAAGGAAAATTTACAATTTTTTTTGTAACCGAACATCTTACTGGTAACTAATCATTACTAATCATTAAGTTCGGTTCTTGGTAATAAATTTGGGAAACGAACTTTAAGTTCTGTTTGATCGTAACAACTCTTAATTTTTTTTTTGTAACCGAACTATATAGTTCGGTTTGATCGGAAGGAAAATTTTCAATTTTTTTTAACCGAACTTCTTACTGGTAACTAATCATTATTAATCATACTAATCATTACTAATCATTAAGTTCGGTTCTTGGTAATAAATTTGAGAAACTCGAACTATATAGTTCGGTTTGATTGGAAGGAAAATTTTCAATTTGTTTTAACCGAACTTCAATTTTCAATTTTTTATAACCGAACTTCTTACTAGTAACTAATTCTTTATATAAAAACAGAGTTTTTTCCAGCGCTGTGGTTAATCGGAGCTTCTGGTTGATTCTGGCCCCACCATAATATTTTTTTTGGTAATTTTATAATATTTTTAGTTCACAATATATTTTCGACCAATCACAACAAACAAACAAATTACCTAAAATAACTAAATATAATAAAATCTATACATTGCAAAAATGTTTAAAAAAATCTAATACATTTAATCCTAAAAATTAAATTCACAAACAAAATAAACAAAAGAAGATTGTACAAACAAAATTAAAATAAATTAACATTTAAAAAATATTGTTGATCACGTTTCATCACAAAATTATAAGAAAATGTCCATGTCCAATTACAATTTTTGATAATTAAACTAATCTTAATTACAATTCCAAGCTATTAATAAATATTAAAACTAACCCTAACTGCGATTACATTTACAATTAGAAAGAAGTAAGAACTTTGATCAAGTTTATAAATCAATATACATAGAGTTGTGAATGCTTACAGGATCAAAACATGCTACCCGTTCAACAAAAAGCGATCGTTAATCACGTTGTTCAATAGTTCGAAATAAAAACCGCAATAAAAACCACGTAAAATAACATAACATGATTTAAACAAAACTAAAAATGAGAAACCAAAAACCTCGATAAAAAGTATAATCAACCAAAATGAATATTGGTTTCAACATTATTTTTCTTAATATTATTCATTTCACAAAAATAAAATAAAAAATAGAAACAGTTTTCTTTATTTGACGTGGTAGAAGATACTCAATAACTTTTAGGAAAAATATTTCAAAAATAAATATAGTTTTCCGAAAAATAATATTTATTTATTTATTTATCTTATAGGTAAATATGCTAAATATATTGTTCATTCCGTTAGATATATAAAAGATTATATTATGTGTGAAAAAATAATATTTTTGCCCAAATTTTATTATAGCCATTTAATATACATATCAACAAATATATAACTAAAGAAATAGTTATATTATTTTTTTAAGCAAGTATCCGCCTATAGTTATACGAATATTTAAACAAATATTTATATATTTATTGATATATATATTATTTCCAAAGAAAAGTTGATTTCTTATGGCATTTTTCCAGGCTTGGTAACTCTATATAAAGCATTAATTGCAAAACCAAAATTTTATGGTTTCCACGTTGCTTCTCTTTGATGATTATTTTGTTCCCTTTCTTGCTATTTAGATTGTTTTAATTTGATCCACTTTTTGTTTGTTGTTTTGAATGTATCATAGATCTTGCCTGTTATAAATGTTCGTTGAAGCGGCGCATAAGTCAAAGAATTTAAAGGTATAAATTATTCTCAATATTTTTCTAAATTAAAAACAATAATTATCTTTTGATTAGCATGTCTAAAGGATGCATAAAATAGATTTTTTAAGCTGATCCACTTTTGTTTTTCATTTTAAATGTATCCTCGATCGTGCTCAAAGAATTTAAAGGTATAAATCATTAAAGTGAATATTTTTATAAATTAAAAACAATAATTATTTTTTGATTAGTATGTCTAAAGGATGCATAAAAGCTTATTGATGTATATTCATATTGTCGCTGCTTCATGCGCATTGCTAGATCAAAAAGTTAAGGTTTGTTTAATCTCAACACAGATCATGTTCAATAATTGTTTTTTTTTTTTTTTTTTTTTTTTTGATTTTAGTATTTTTTTCATTCTTTGGTCGACTAATCAACAATTTTATGATTATTAAAGTTTGTTTAATCTCAACACACATCATGTTCAATAATTATTCTTTTTTTTTTTTCTTTTTCGTTTTTAGTTTGTTTTTTTGTTGTTGTTCAACTAACCAACAATTTTATGATTATTAAGGTAACAAAGATATCTTTGCGGATTGATGGTATTACAGTCAATAATTTTGTTTGCCTACGTGCAGATCAATAGAATTGTTGTGCTATTACACGGTCTCAATGGTGGAATGAGCCGCCATATCCAGCGATTTTGGATGGTAGCGGATCGAGTCTGTCTTTTTATGGATTCAAAAAAATTTGCATGCTTTATTTTTTTTTGTTTTTCTCCTTCTCGTGAGGTTTGGCATGTCCCCCTCATTCTGTTTGCTTTTCCTTTTATTAATGAAATCTCCACGCGAGTCTTTCCAAGAAAAAAAAGATCAATAAAATTGTTGCCGCACTCTCTTAGTTGTATGGAGATCATGGCTAACAAAAAATGTATCTCTTGGTTGTAAGATCACCATTACTTAATGAAAAAAATTGTTGAAATAGAACTAGCTGCAAAGAGGTCTTTGAACTTAGTGGTGTATCCAACCCAACCGTGAAGGCCTCACCGCTAAAATATCTAACAAACGCTACAATTCTTTTTTTTTAAGTTCTCAAGCTTTCAAATCTTGAAACGGTGATACTTTTTTTTTACCGTACATAGGGGGATTAACAATTTTTTTTGGTAGAGTAATAATATTGTGATACCCAAAGATTAGAATTTGGTCCTTTGGTGCGCAACGACGATCTCTTTTCTAAAACCCCAAATACATTACATTCCTGCAAGCAATGCTAACCGCACTTTGTATACCGAATAATGAGATTCCACAAAATATAAGACCAATAGCCAGAAAATTTCTTTAATATTCCTTACATTTTTTTTTTCTTTAAGGTCAACATATTGGAGGAAAAAAATGAAATCGATAAGTACTATCATTTATTTTCTTCTACGCATGAACCTTATCTCGCATCATATCAAATACCATATAGTTGTACGCATTGTAGTTCAATCTAAAATAAATATTATAATAATTTAAGGTGTGTACGAGTGTTTTAGGCTCTCATACATACGAAGGAGCAATATTAGACTATAATGCGGTTCTTTCTAGATATGGCACATATATTGTGTAGCTAGACATTTTGGAGAATATATAAAGATAATCGTGGTATTAGAATGCAAGCTTCTATCATCCTCTAAACAATTTTTGATATAATCACTAAGCTTATTCCTATGCATGTAAAACCATTATATTTATCATATATATGCACTCATTATGGGTATGCCAAATTTCCAAACATATATGCTTATATGTCAAATATCACATATATACAAACATAAGCTATGGAGTCGGGCGATAGAGACACCATCGCTCGATGGTCTTTCCATCTCCGAGTAATTTTATATATATGATATATAATTTCTCTTTCTCTCCTACTTCTTAATTATTCTAATATACTTTTATATTTAAAAGGTCTAACTAAATATATTATAACACTAAAACTTTTATAAATACCCCACCGCACAAACATAAATATATTTTTTATTCATTAGGGTCCCACCCAAAGATAATTAAATTTATATTTTTAATCAAAATTTGTCATGAATTTGGCATACCCATAATGAGAACTCGGGAACAACAAAAGGTTTACACAATGCCTGATTCTACTTGAGAGTATAAGCTTTGATGAAATGAAAATCTAACATATATTGGCATTTCAAATACATCTGACGGACCAACAAATTTGAAAATTAACTTCATCAAGAAGAATAATTCACGGATGTGCGTCAATACATATTTGATAATACCGATTATATATCGTATTGTTCACCAACCAATGGCCTATAAGAATGTGATCGATGAATAAAAATCTATTATGATTTGGTTTTAAATTTGTTTCCTTTAATAATTTAGAGTTTCTCTATTATTCTTTTCTTTGAACTTTAGGTTGTTTTTTCTTAAGAATAACTTTGTTTGATATTTTAGGAACTACAAGTATGCATATATTGTTTTGGTAGTTGTTTTGATAGATTTTTTCTAAGTCACGAATTCATTAGTTCCGACTTCCAGCATTATGGAGTGATTTTTCCTGTCATATTATGGAGCGATTTTGCAGATCATATGATGTTTTATGGAGTTAGCTAGCAATGACACCATTAGAAAAATCCTTAACAAGTTATTTAACAAATTAAGACCATTTTATTAACCTTAAGTTGATGAATACTCAAAATTCTCATGGTGCAATTCACCCTTTACCCTAGCACTCTCCGTAAATGCATTGATCTCGTTGGGACCTATCACTCTTACCAAATGTGCATAAACGTACATGTTCCAAATAATCGAGACCAAATATCTTTAAAATCCAAATAACATATAGTTACAATTCTCAGGTAGTTAACAAAATATATATGTCCAACCATAATTATCTTCTTTATATAAACCACAAATCGGAGGTTTTAAAATATGATGGTGCGCGTTTGAAAAAAAATACATAATGGAGCCGGAAAGAATTACGTTTTATCTTCTTAAACTACTCGAGGAAAATGGTATGTTTTTTTCCTTCTTAAACCGCTTAGGACAATTAAATCATGTAAGTAGAAAACAGTTCATGTAATGTAGCATCGAAAAGTTGTGTAAGAAGGTATTGAGAATTAGTTATCCTAATAACTACTACCTTCATACATTTGCATAATATTGTGAAGGAGAACAATCTAGAAGATTTTTTGGCAATATTTAATGATTTGAGGATAATAAATATATTTTTTTATATTTGTTGTTCTTTTGGTTTCAACATGGAAGCCAAGACAAAGAGAAAATGAAGAATATTATGTCCAAGATAACGATCGTTCCTTACAGGGACAGAGAAGAGGTGGAAAAATGTTTTACGGCCAAGAAAAAGAGGATGTCAAAGAACACTAAAAGAATTTCATTTTCAATGCATTGTCTCCCACAAAATTCATATCTGTTTTAGCTTTTTTTGTTTTATATTTTTGCGCACCAACTTAAATATTAGCTTATTGCTTTTTACCATTTTTCTTTTCATAATTTTTAGGTTTTGGTAGAAATTAGTTTTAAACATGAGTCCAATATTCCACAAACAAGAAATAAACCCGTGCATCGCACGGGTGATAAACTAGTCATTACTAATCATTAAGTTCGGTCTTTGGTAATAAATTTGGAAAGTCTTAAAAAAAAAATTTAACCGAACTATATAGTTCGATTTGATCGCAAGGAAAATTTTCAATTTTTTGTAACCGAACTTCTTATCGGCAACTAATCATACTAATCATTAACTAACTTTTTGTAATAGAGTAACTAATTATTACTAATCATTAACTAATAACTAATTAATCATTAAACAAAACATTTAATTAAGGAGGGTAAGTTAGGTATTAAGAAAAATATTTAGATAAGGGGTGACTTAGGATTACTTGTAATATCTTTCCTAAAATAGAATCATGGTCCAAAAAAAAAAACCATGGTCCCCAGAAAATGATTCTTAAAAAAGAAACAAGAAAATCAGTTCAAAAACTGGGCTTTGATCCCCTAGAGCAAGCCCTGCCTCAGGGACGGTCATGCTACCCGTTTGCTAGGGTTTTTAAGCAGTGAAGAACACTAATATAATCTGTCGATAACATATCCCCGACTAACCAAACAAAAAGCGACAGGCAACCAACTGTCCCAATTTCCGTGCTTGATTTGTTCTTCTAGGTGGTGCGTTATTATTATTTTTTTCCCGTAAACCATTATTAAGTTTAAACACAGATTGGAATACACGTTGCAAGAAACATACGAAAAGATGGTGGGAATCAGAAGAGTGTTTTAGCACGTACTTGAACGTCAAACTACAGCCGAGTTTAGCATAGTCAAACAAGAAGGAACGGGACAAAGATAACATCAAAATAAGCGATTTTAAGACTTTTCGGTGCTAGTTTGGACCAATCAGAACCATTAGTATAACTGTCGACAGTTGGTTTTCCAGTTACTCATCATCATTCATTCCCCACTTCTCCACACTTTCTCCGATGATTAGAGAAATCCAAGTCTAGGTCCACTCTGCAGCATTTTACACACACTCTCTCATCTTAGAAAACCATTGTCTTGTTTGTCCATCTTGTATATAGATATCGAGATTTCAAGTTTGCAAGAAGTGGTTTCGATCTGAAATATCATCTATTGGAGTGGGTTTGTCACACAAATTTCGTTTAGTACAATGGAGTTTATGAAACTTCCATTTCCGGAGCAATTCTCTCACTGGTTTTCATTGAAAACGAAGGTATTTTCAAGGTTTAGTATAGGAGTAGGATCTTCAATACTTATTCTAAGTTTGATATTTTTGTACTGCCCATCATCTTTATTCCAACCTATGTTTCAAGGGTTTCGCACTAGCAATGATCTTAATAGGGGTAATTCTTCTTCTTTATCATTTTCGAGTACTCCTTCTAATTCATCAAACAATAGAAATTTTTCTGATTTTGATTTGGGGAAAATGGGTAAAGCCCATGATGGGATTCAAGGGAATGTTTCAGAGGGATCGAAGAATTCCAGCTTTTTGAGTTCTACGGGAGGAAGAGGAGACAAATCCCTTGAAGGGAGTGTTTCCGAGGGTTCGAAAAATGTAACCTTTTTGAGTTCTATTGGAGAAGAACAAAGAACCCATGAAGGGAATTTTACCGAGCAGAAGACAAATGAGAGTTTAATTAGTGAAGGAGATGGCAACAGTACTAGTTCTTCTTCTATTTATGAAGGTAAGAAGAAATGTGATATATATAATGGGAAATGGGTAAGAGATGAAAAGGTACCATATTATCCGGTTGGTTCATGTCCATACATTGAGAGATCTTTTAATTGTCGTATAAATGGAAGACGTAACGATGATTATTTGAAATGGAGATGGCAACCAGATGAATGCGATATACCCAGGTAAGATCATCTAGCCTTTCTTAATTTGGATGTAATTCTGTTTAATTTTCTTTTTGATTAGTTCTAGACAAGTGTTTAGTGGTTAATCCAAGAGAAATTAGACCGGGGGCAAGTAACATAACGACCTGTACCATTACAATCGGGGGGCTGATGCTGCCTGCTAACCAGTTGAGAGGCGCTATGCCGTGTTATCATCTGGTTCTTTTACCTCCTGGTTTGATTATGACCATAGTAAATTGAAATTCGCTGAAAAGAACTGGATATCTTAGTCAATGAGTTCATTCTACGTGTGGCCTAGATTGTCCTGGATGTTAGATTTATGAATTCTTTTCCCAGGGTTTTTGACTATAAAAGTCTACATAATCATTTCTCCTTGTAGACATCAGCAGACTAGTGCCAAATCCCTCCTTTCACATTACAGACAAAAATCAGGAGATAGTGAGAAGATGAGTACAGTTTATGGTCATAGCAAGATAGTTGAAATTGCACTAGGACTTACAGGTACACCTTCTTGGACTGGCTTCTAGTTCACCGAACAGGAAATTGTCACCAGAGACAAAATGTTACCTTCATTTTACAGATGGTGATTTCTCTTGCGTTCATGAATGGTGAAACAGACCCAGAACTATTAGGAAAGTTTGCCTCGCTAATTGCACAATGCAAATCTCAAGCTTAGCTTGGAGAGCTGAATGAGTTTTACACTAGAAGCCCAAAGAACAAGAACTCTGAAGATTTAGATGAGTGGGTTGCTTGATCTGTTTGCTGATATTGATGGAGTTGCTTTAGCAAACAAATCTCTCTAATGTACTCCTCCGTTTTAAAAAAAGAGATGCTATCACTTTTTTAATTTGGCCTATTTTTAGGCTAAAGTGAAAAAGTGATAGTATCTCTTTTTCAAAAACGGAGGTAGTATAATTTTATGTCAGCCCAACTTCAGGAAATGCGGTGTTCTTATGCTGTTGTCTTTCCGTTTACTTTCTTCACTGTTTTTCAGCTTATGAAAGGTTATAAAGGTGTAAACATAAATATGTTGAAGCATTTCTAAGTTGCTGAAAAAGGAAGGCAACCTGTGAATGTGTAGTTTCAGAAGGTTGCCGAAAAGGGTTGTGCTTGTGCAGCTTTTTGATGTCTTTTCATTGAGAAATTGGTTGCTGATATATATATATATATATAGTGATCTATTTTGTTGTCATACGAAGTTTTGCTTCTTACGTTATGGCATGAATGCAACAGATTGAATGTTACTGATTTTCTGGAGAGGTTGCGTGGAAAGAGGATCACTTTCGTTGGGGATTCACTAAACCGGAATATGTGGGAGTCATTGGTGTGCATACTTCGGCATGGTATCGCAAATAAGAGCAGAGTTCACGAGATATTGGGAAGAACCAGCTACAGAGGACATGAATTATACGATTTTAGATTTGAGGCTAGTTTCTAGAGCTTTACTTTCTGAATTGTGATTTTCTCTTTCTTTTCAGTAATCTATATCAATAATTTCCTTTTTCTATGTTCTGGCTGTAGTGCAGGACTACAACTGTTCTGTGCAGTATGTCAGTGCTCCCTTTCTGGTTAAAGAAACATATACAAAACATCCAAAGTTGAGATTAGATGTGATGGATCTAACGACATCAAAATTTCGTGAAGCTGATGTGATAGTCTTTAATACAGGCCACTGGTGGAATCATGAGAAAACATCTAAAGGGTGAGAATAGGAGCTGTAATGAGTTATACTTGTCTCTTTCTACTGCTTACATTGCATCGTCGAAATTTAACAAAACCAGAAAATTATCCCATTTGAAACTAAGCTCAGTACGTAAAAACAAATTTCTCTAATTGCTTTCTCATCCCGTATCTTACTTCTAACTTTTGTGATTTCTGTTGTTAACACAGAGAGAACTACTACCAAGAAGGACCACATGTGTACCAAAAATTAGAGGTACTGGAAGCATTCGAGAAAGCTCTCAGTACTTGGGGTAAATGGGTTGACGACAACATTGATACTAACAGAACTCAGGTCATCTTCAGAGGGTATTCAGTTGCCCATTTCAAGTAAGAAAAATTTCTATGAACTGATATTTTGAATTTCACTTTGTTCTCTTTCTAATTTCTTTTCATGTTTTCTAAAGAATGGCATCTCAGTTCATTCTGTATTCCTGTGACTCATAACTGAGCTTTTTTGAATCTTAGTTCTAGTTTTGAGATGAAGCACAACATTTCTGTACTGCATCTCTACCTCTTAACTCAAAGTCACTGCATAACATCTTTTCATACTAAGCTTCATTTTGAAGAATGGCATTTCAAGTTCATATGGGCAATCAGAGAAAAGTTGCTAATGTGCTAGGAAAAAAATTTGTATATCTCTCTCTTAAGAATCTGATATGGTTGCAGGGGTGGACAATGGAACTCAGGTGGTCATTGCCATAAAGAAACTAAGCCAACCTTCAACGCATCAAATTTAGATCAGTACGTTAAGAAGATGGAAGAAATTGAAGAAAACGTGCTGCAACAAATGAAAACTCCTGTAACATATATGAACATAAGTAGGCTTACAGACTACAGAAAGGATGGTCACCCTTCAGTATATGGAAAGAACTATAAGACTGATCGAGAAAGATTTGCATCTGTGCAGGACTGCAGCCACTGGTGCTTACCTGGAGTTCCTGATACATGGAATGAATTATTGTACGCTTCACTCCTAAAAATAGGCACTTAAACATCAAAGTAAAGAAGTTAAGAATGTGTTGATTATATTTGCACACCATTCTTTCATTCTTTGGCATTGAAAGTTGTACATTAGGTATAGAAGTCACGGCAGTGGTCTTGATATCTCATCTTTGTTGCTGCTTGTCTACCTGTAAATGTCTTATATATATACATCTATAAATGCCAGGTTTTTTCTGGTTATTTTAATCCATATTTTCTAAAATACTATGTGTATTTCCTTGAGTGAAGCTATTTCTGCTTCTGCTGCCAATGCCTCTCTAGTATAGTAGAGAGTTAAGTGAAGCTCTCTCTCTCTCTCTGAGTCCTGAGTATTCAATGCTTCATTTGAATTCAATTGTAAAGAGAAACAGAAACTCCCTCCTCAACAAATTCATTCTATATTTCTCGTCTTCTTCTTGCAATCAGTTCCTCAAAAACCCATCTCAAAAACTCAACTTTTGTCCTCAAGAACCCTCACTGCAATTATCATCGTCAACTTATACCCACCACCATTACTTGTCTCTTCTTCAAACTTGTGTTAACAAGAGATTGATTGAACCTGGAAAACAAATACATGGTCGAATTATTCTTTCTGGTTTAGGTCTGCATGATGTCAAAATAGCAACCAAATTAGTTTGTTTGTACTCTGCTTGTAACTACTTATCTGATGCCCAGTTGATATTTGATAAATTACCCAAACGAAATATCTTTCTTTGGAATGTTCTTATTCGTGGATACGCTTGGTACGGACCTCACGAGATCGCTATCTCACTGTATTATCAATTGCTTGATCATGGTCTTAAACCTGATAATTTCACTTACCCTTTTGTTCTTAAAGCGTGTTCTTCACTCTCTGCACTTAAAGATGGTGAAGCCATTCATGAAGATGTGATTCAGGCAGGGTGGGAATTTGATGTTTTCATCGGTGCGGCTCTTGTCGATATGTATGCCAAATGCGGATGTGTTGATAAGGCACGTTCAGTTTTCGATAGAATTCCTGCAAGAGATGTAGTCACTTGGAATTCGATGCTGGCTGCTTATTCACAAAATGGGTGTCCAGAGGAAGCACTTTCTTTGTGTCGTGAGATGGCTTTGACCAAGGACTTTCGGTCGACTGTCACTGTTGCCACACTTGTCGCTGTGATCTCAGCTTCAGCTGATATTGCAGCCCTTCTACAAGGAAGGGAAATTCATGGATTTAGTTGGAGGCGAGGATTTGAGACCCAAGATAAA
Organism: Papaver armeniacum; assembly: GCA_023531295.1. Taxonomy (NCBI): domain Eukaryota; kingdom Viridiplantae; phylum Streptophyta; class Magnoliopsida; order Ranunculales; family Papaveraceae; genus Papaver; species Papaver armeniacum. The sequence goes on along the minus strand of JAJJWW010013031.1, from coordinate 6,071 downwards.
GTGACTACTACTTTAGTTGATATGTATGCCAAAAGTGGTTCCTTAAAGGTTGCTCGAAGATTGTTCCAGCAACTTAAAGAGAAAAGAGTTGTTCCTTGGAACGCAATTATTACTGGATATGCAATGCATGGCCATGCTAAGGAAGCACTGGCTCTGTTTGCAGATATGCAGAAAGAGGGATTTCCACCTGATCACATAACTTTTGTGGGCGTTCTTTCGGCTTGTAGCCGTGGAGGTTTCATGGATCAAGGGTGGAAGTTTTTTGAGTCTATGTTGGAAGATTACTTGATCAAACCAACAGTTCAGCACTATACTTGTATGGTTGATCTTCTTGGCCATTCTGGTCGATTGGTTGAAGCCTATGATCTAATAATGGGAATGCAAGTTAGAGCAGATTCTGGCATATGGGGTTCCTTGTTAAATTCATGCAGACTCCATGGAAACGTGGAGTTGGGTGAACAAGCATTAGCGAAACTGATTGCATTGCAACCTGACGATGCAGGAAATTATGTCATTCTATCGAATATATATGCCCAAGCTGGTAAATGGGACGGAGTTGCTAAACTGAGGATGTTGATGAAGGAAAAAGGACTTAAGAAGAGCATTGCTTGTAGTTGGATCGACGTGAAGAATAAAACCCATGGATTTCTCGTCGGAGATGTTTCTCATCCTCAATCAGATGAAATTTATGCGGAATTGAAGAGGTTGGGTTGCTTAATGAAAGAAGCTGGTTATGTACCTGACACTACTCCAGTTTTCCATGACGTGGATGATGATGAGAAGATGAACATGGTTTATGGTCATAGTGAGAGGCTTGCAATTGCATTTGGAATTATTAGTACACCCTCAGGGACTAGGCTATTAGTGACCAAGAATCTGAGAGTATGTGATGATTGTCATGTAGTTATCAAATTCATCTCCCAAATCTCCAAACGGGAAATCATAGTTAGAGATGTAAATCGTTACCATCATTTTGAAAATGGTAATTGTTCTTGTGGCGATTACTGGTGAAACAGATAGAGAACCTTAAAGGCATGTTTCTCGGAATGAATGGACAAAGCTAGTCTGGATAATGCAGGTATATATTCTTTTTCTTGTTCCAAATCTAATTCTGCTTCACATTATATATGCATGTACCCTCCTAAGCATATGTACTATATTTATATACAACCAATTTCCTTTAGCTACCCAACTAAAGAATTCACGAGGCGAATTTGGGGTAACGCTTCCATACAAGGAAGATTATTCGTGCATAATGTTCAGTTTGTGTTGCTCAAAGACTGTAGGATGAACTTGAGGCATGTGAATAAGGTTGCGAAAGATTATTATTGCAAACAATTAGGAAAAAAAAAAAAAAAAAGAATTATAATCGAATACTTTGGTGAACAATTTTTCATAGTTTCTGTCAGTGGACTAAATGGATAGCTAGTGAAAGATGAACAAAAGCTGTTTACAAACTATGGCAGATCGATTTATGCACAAGTCCATCATACATTTTTGCACAGTTTCATAATTTGCTGCATATTTGTTAAAAACACAATGGATATATACAATTTGTGTGTGCCTTGCATTTCTTATGAGCATGTCTAGATGATAACATGGTAAAATTAGCAAGAAAGATGGTCTTATCCCCCTTTATAAATCGTGCTCTTAGCATACCCAATTTTGATTATAGGGGCTGTATTGGTGACCTTGTTCCCTGTCTAATTATATGGATTTTACCAAAAGGTGGTCATAGCAGTAGCTCAAATACGAAACAGAATCATCCATTCTTGCATTCCAGTCAATCAATAAACCTTTTATCTCAATATAAAGGGAATGATGAAATGAAGTAGTGACATGTACCTTCCTTTATCAATAAGATTTTTAGGACCGTCATACATTTTATGCCTTCCATGGCATAACAACTATAATATGTAACCATTTTCCCATAGTGTCTTCTGAAATGTCAAAACTGTGCCATAATATGTATCTAACTGCTTTCAACAACATATTTAGCTAGCCAAAACTTTTTCTCGTGTTGTATAAGTATTCTATTTTTGGTACTTCTGTACTTAGCCTTTTGAAGTTACCTTGGGTAGAAAGAACTGTGAGACACACTAGCAACTGAAGGGCAAGAAATGGCGTGGAATGGATTAGATGCGCTGGAATTATCATTGAGCTCCATGGTGTTCTCATCAATAAAGGGGGGATTCGTTGGTGCAGGGAGGTTGTATTCCTTGTTCAAAAGCATCTCTAGGACTTTCGACATAAATGGTCTTAACGAAGGTATCTCTTGTGTACACAGAAGTGCCACATGAATGACCCTCAATGCATCCTTTTTCAATTCACTTTCATCGTTGTAGTGATGGAACATCAAATTCGGGTCGAAGAGTGTTTCTGCTGTACCCAATTGGAAATTTTTCCATGCCTACCTCACACAACATTAACAGAAATTAAATTATGAAACAATAAATGCTTTCGAAAAGAATGAAACAAGTCTTTGTGAAGGAAGTGTAGAAATTTACTGCTGTGATAAGACTGTCCGAGAAGTCCACATGTTTGCTCCTATTGTTCTGTCTTCCGGTAACAATTTCTAGCAACAGAACCCCGAAACTGTACACATCTGCTTTTTCTGTTAATTGCCCATGTGCTAGGTACTCAGGCGCCATGTATCCTCTGTGTATTCAAATAGGAGTTAGAACATAAACCTTCAGCATATATATACTGATATACACCCATTATCTATATATGTTTCTCTATACGTACAGGGTTCCTGCTATAGCGGTGCTGATGTGAGTTTTATCTTCTTCGAAAGACCTGGCTAACCCAAAATCTGCAATTTTAGCTCGGAGCTTTGAATCCAACAAAATGTTGCTGGCTTTTATATCTCTGTGAATGATTCTATTGCTGGTGTTTTCGTGAAGGTAAACCAAACCTTCTGCTGTCCCAATAACTATCTCTAATCGCTTCTCCCACAGCAGTGCTTGAGCTTTATTGGTATCTGTCTTGTTCGCCAGGGGAACGGAACTTTCATTAGTAATTTGGTAACTTTGTCAAGAATTCTCATAGTAGCAATTATAAATCAGTAAAACGAGGAAGAAGGATTATTACCAAAGAGGAAATGATCAAGACTCTTGTTTGGGAGATATTCATAGACAAGAAGGCTTTCGGGGCCGGAACAACTACAACCCAACAACCTAACCAGATTCTTGTGGTCCACACTGCTAATTATGTTAACTTCATTATAGAAATCTGCAGCTCTGTGCTTGTTATTAACGAAAAGTCTCTTCACGGCAATTTCTCTTCCATCAGCCAACACTCCCTACAATTGGTTGGGAGTAATAACTTGGTTAACAATTTGAAACATAAAAAAGCTCTTCTTTCCGGCATTATGTTTGACATTCTTGGGAACTTAGGAAACCAAAAGATTTACTCTTAATTAAACATTTCTAGGAACCTACCTTGTAAACTGTTCCGAACCCTCCTTGGCCAAGCCTGTTTGCTTCATCAAAAGATCCTGTGGCCTTCTGCAGGACAGAGAACTTAAAGTTCAAGCTACTGTCGTGAAGGAGCTTCGCCATCTTCACGGCATCATCAGTTGAGCCTAACAAGGTGTGTGGAGTTGCGCTATCGTTAAGCTTAAGTTTCATAGTATTTTTTTGTTGCATTGAAACGTTGAACTACAGCTACCTATTTAACAACGTCATTGTTAAATTATTTGGGAGATTATCAGGTTAGAAAAGCCTTGTACCTTTTCTTTTCTTTTCAATAAGTTTCTGCTTCCTAGCATAAATTGCAATAGCTGCCCCAATTGCTAAAAGAACCGCAGCACTCAGAACGACAACTACAATCACAATAATTTTCCCTGCAAAACCATTGGTCAAATACATAATCAGATCAATTGTGGAGGGTAACTTATGGATTTTTGTTTCTAATACAACACTTCATTTGCAAATTCCTACCTTTTGACATTCCAGGGCTCTGTGGTTCTTCATTAAGGAAATTTGTGTCAGAATACCTCATGAAGCAACCAGTGTTTAATGCCCGCCCCTCCGACAATGGTAAACATCCAATAATGGAAGATACCGCACTGTCTAAACATGCTCTGCAGGAACTCTGACTCAGTTTTTTCCAGCAATTTGCAAGAACATAAGCCGATTCATTTGCCTTTCCCGGCACCAGCACTTGAGATTTTGCATATCCCCCATTTCCTGGTGCCCTTGCAGCTGCATCTGTAACAGCTCTACGTGCCGATTCCTGAAACTTTGTGCTTTTTCTTGTTCCATTTGAGTTACATATTGCCTTATCTTGAGGACTTTTATATTCGTCATAGAAGCTGTAATTCGCAACCCGCATAAAACAACCATCAAGGTAGATACTCCCACCGTTGTAGGGATAACATTGTGGAAGCAAACTACGCATCTGAGAATAGCAAAGTGCACAATCAACTAAGGTGAGGTCTCCATAGCATTGGGCAAGGCCAAAATTTGCATTAGGCTCTTTACCCGTAACTGCTTCTCCATAACCAGTAGTTCTCATCTGATCACTGATGGCTTCCATGGTGGTGACGAAGTTGACAGTAAAAATACTTGTGTTTGCTTCTCTGTCTTTCCCACAAGGCATCTCAATTAGTTGAGCTCTTGGTGCACCTACTGTTGTATCAATTTGTAGTAGAGCTAAGACCAGAAGTAGCAGCAGACAGATACTGGAAGATGACTCCATCGTTGATGATACTGATGGGTACTCCTAGTTCTCAAATCTGTTTCAGTAATGAAATTTAAAGAGACTTGTAAAGATTGTCAAGGAAGAACCAAAAGAAGAGAAGAAAAGAGAAAAAGGAGAAAGAACAGAAAAGAAAAGAAAGATTTAGAGAGGTAGCAAAATTCAACCCTTCTAGAATGCTTGCACAACAACTCTAAATGAAAGCAAAAAAAGGAATTAAATTTGACTTTTTTTTTTTTTCCTTTCTGGCTATCCGTAGTCAGTCACCTCGGCAAACAGTTCACATTAGTAAGCTAATCTAATGAAATAAAAATTGCAGATAAAATGTCACAATATCTAGTGTCACCCTGCAGAGTGCAGTCCACAACTCGCAAGACTGGTAAAAACTTATTGATGTACGGTACAACATTTTTATATCTCTAATATAATTAGATCTAGCTTTAATTAATAATCTATTACAAGTATATTAATTAAACATTCAAAACCAGATCTATAAGCTTCGTATACAAACTACAAAGTACTCTAAAATTATTGTTGTTCCCGACATGTATGTAACTTTTTCCACTAATCACATGATCAAGTCGAATAATTTCCAGAATTTTGGTCAGGACAGAATTATCATGAGCCACACGACAAAAACACGCGATATCATATTCAAATACGGGTCGAACTTGACCTGAGACCGACAATGCACCCGTTCTTATACACTATAATGGGGGATGACGCCAATAAATGTTTGATGACATGTCCCCATTAGATGTAAAGAACGGTTCAGAGTCTTCAGACTTCAGAAAACATTCTGTCGTACAATATCATTGGCTCTGTTGCCAATGAGAATAAACAAACAAATCTTCTGAGTTGTACTCTGCTGATTCCTACTGGTGCTAATACTATAGCATCTTCAAATTTGATAAATTTTGTGATCGGTTTCTATTCAATGAACAGATGATCTTAATCTTTAACCAATCAGCTATTTAAATTGAGAATAATTTATCGAAACAGCTAATTCACTGGAAATCTAAATACAAAATAAAAATAAAATCGAATGGTAGGTAATGAACTCGTACCTAATTATATGCTTGAATTGAACAGATAGCGATCTTCATTTTCTGCTGTTGTTCTGGAACCTGAACTATGTATGTGTGATAGATTGGAGTAGTCATGAAAATCTTTCTCTCTATCCAATGAATCTTCTGGCTTGTGACTAAGTATGCGATTGCGATGGAATCTTAACTTCTTAAGTATATAGATCGGGATGGCGAAAGAGAGCTTAGAGAGAGATATAAGGAGCACTGAGCAAGTGATAGTTATGAAAGTTAAATGCTAAAATCAAAGTTGGATTTGTTTGACTCGAGCAATAGATATCC
>JAJJWW010013030.1:0-41221 GCA_023531295.1 Papaver armeniacum | reverse complement strand
ATGTTTAAAAGCCCTGAGAAATCTGAATTGCTTCCAAGAAAAAGAAAAGAAAAAAGCTGCTGCTGTAAACATTTTATAAATCTGTATGGAATAGATATACATACATGTTTAAAGTTCTTGAATTAAGAACTCAATGGAGATTTTACAAATTACAACATACGGATCTATTTCTATAGGTCTGATTACATTTGAAAATAAAAACTGTCCCGAAGATGATTTTGCTATTATCGTCTTTGGTAAGCTCATCATTCAGAATATTTTTGTGAGCCGTCATTCCATTTGAATACAGCAACAGTTTGACCAGCAGAATGCACAGATGTCCAGATCCATGTGTTTCAAAGCTTGGATAACAATGGCATGAAGACCTTGCTGGAGCAATCGTTAACTTCTCCGCAGATTTGATCGACTTCACCTGAAAATGATTCTGTTCCTCACCCACCAGGGCTGGAGGGTTTAGAAATGGAAATGCACAGGTACCTTCTCAAACCAGCCAAATTTCCATATAAGGTCTGCACACATTATTCTAGTAGATCTGTGTCAGGCTCACTTTGCACACCTCAGCATTGAAGCCACAGTCCATAAGAAGAAGCAACCAAGCTCTCTGTTGTTCCAGAAAGTCGTCGCGTGGGCCCTTCCTTCAACAAGTTTGGCCTCACCCTTGTAATCTCCAGAGAAGCGCCAAAGGAATAAGTCTGGCATTCCTCTTGACCAGCTCCTATAATCTTGTGCTAGGAGCCGACATAGTGAAGCTAGATGAGGCCCACCAACACATGTAACAGCAGCTCGTAGGTCAGATAAAGAATGTCTGTCCCAGTTAACACCTCGACAAGCTGTTCCAATATGCGATTCCCCATGAGGTAATGAGGATCTCCTCAGCCATGCCTTCATAAATGTTTTGCAGATGAGATTCTATGAGACTTTTTTTTGTGCTATATAAAAGTTATCTGTATCAAAGTCCAGCGGAGATGTCTGCGAAAAGAATAGCAATCCATGAAGAATCAGGGTCTTTCGGTATTATTTTTTTGCTGCCCCACATTAACATGGGTCAAGACATTTGAACTGGAGAAGAAAAGTATGGCAAACAGTATTGCATAACCCACCAATGGTCGAACATAAACTGTGTAATTCCACACAAATACAGACCTAGAGGCATGCAATCAATAACTCAACACAGGGGAGCATGGGTGAAATTGGTACACATCACGACAACATTGTGAGTCTACGACACATTACAAGGCATATTATTAATCTTTTCTTCTTTATATTTTTCTTGGAGAAAAGAGGTTATATTATTTGCAAATTTTTGATCAGTAGGAATTTTCAATCGCCGTACCTGAAATTGGGTGTAAGGAAAACATCTGGTATATCTGCAAAGATGATATCACATGATAAACCCAAATATTGTCATCCAAATACCCTCTCCAGTATGTACACCATACCAACCACCTCCTTCATTGGCATAATATTGCAGAGCAAGCTCTTGACGCCACACTGCTCTCCATCTTCACCATAAACCTATTCTTTTCCTGAGTCACAGTTCAAAGGTCTCCCCAGAACTTGTACTAATTAATAATCCATTAAAGGCGATATAATCACACTTAGAAATCAGTAAAGTCATAACAAACATTAAACTAACTTAAGAATACGCTGGACTAGACTAGACACGCTTTCCTACAAGGGTTCACTTAATCAGTAAAACTGAATCTCAAGAAAAACTGGAATCACCTCCTTGATTGCCTCTTGATAGAATCAGAAAAACTAGGGGTTTTCAGCGTCTTGATGTGGTTTTTCTAAAGCAATATTGCGCCTTTATAACGCCATCTTCGAACCGACCTGAACTCCCATGGATCCAGTAATCCTTCTTCAGCAACTGAAGGCTCTCCTTCAGGCAGCAGGTGCTCCAAATCAACTGATAGCCTCAGTGTCCAATACCCTCTTCTGCCACTTTTGCCATTCTGTCATGCGCCCCTTCAGTAACCTTATTGCATCTTCATACCTGAAAAGGACAACAAATTCCATAAGATAAATAAATCGCTGTTCTTTTTGTCCCTCAGAATAGAAAGAAAAACAGCAATTAAAAAGCTTGTGGACACTGAGGAGGTGTGAAGATAGTGTGCTTCCTATTGGAGCTATAGACAGTGTTTAGCCGCTTAGAAATTCCTATCTAGGATTGTTTTCTTAGAGAAATGGTTATTTGGTGTTTTGTTTTTAACAATTTCACTTTGAGATAAACCAAAAGATATAGCCATGATTTCAGGAGGGGAGGGTAAAAGGTGGGAATAAAGCCAATAAGGTATACTCTCCTAGCCAACAATGAAGCAGAAAAAGTCTCCCAGTAGCACTACTTCTTCACAGTGCGAATAAGCGGTTCATACAATAATTGAAAAGTACAAACCTAAGTGAATTCACTTATCATACTCTAGATAGTTAGGTGGCTGCAACAGATAGAATCATTAGAATAAGCCTCAATAACAAGGTGGCTGTAATTTTCATACCTGCGCTCACGCTCAAGATAGGAAATGCCTAATGTAACCACCTTTGAGTAGATATATGAATCTGAAAGATGAATGAAAAGTCCTTGTAGGGAGTAAAGAAGACTGAAGACCTCTCTAGAACTGGATATGCGGGCATCAGATATCTCTATGCAGCTCTTCACTTTGACATGGTCGTCCCTCTTCAAGTGATTCATCCATTATTTGTGCCCTTCAAGGCGCCTGTGGAAAATAACTAGCACAGTTACTATATATAATAAGCGAGTCACTTTCCAATTTCCATGAAAAGATATGAATAAAAACCTCTTCATACGCAAGCAGGTCAGCTCGACTTAGTGGAAAATTTGATTGTGAACTATGCAGTTATAAGCTGGATACTTGACTAGTCCCAAGTCAACCTGATAAAAAGCATTTAGATCCTGCTCTCCGTTAAGGAAGAAAAGCCTCTGCCGAAAGAAATAGTGGGAAAGTAAGGAAATAACGTGCATAAACTATCAAGAAGAGCTTTGTACAATTGACTGAACAACAAGATAAAGACGACAACAACAACAACCAAGCCTTTAGGCGAAACAACAGGGTAGGCCAGAAGCGAAAGCCATGTCGAAATTACCACAACAAGACAAAAAAAACCTGAACCCGCCAGAAAAGGGACTCAGCAGTTGAGAAACACGAATACAATTCCTGTTCGATCTAACACCATGCTTGGAAGACGGGCTACATATGATAATAAGAGGAGAACCACAAAAACTGTAGAATTTAAACTCCAGCAAATCATCCTGATAAAGGAAGATTTAAAAAGTTGTATCAATCCATGCTATACCATTTACCATCATCATATGAAGCGGATAGCAACGAAATCAATTCCTGCTTTCTGCTAGAATAGATGCCTTTTCTGAAACAGAACAGATAAAGGTGTACATTAGAGAAGTGTCGCAGAGGGACTTTAGCAAATAAAGAGCCGCATATTAGAAGTGCAGAATATGCTCATAGATGTAGTGGAATTCTTGGCAGAATCCAAAGTAATCAATGGCAATTTGAAGTGCCCCTAACGGTAAAAGATTAGATCGTAAAAGTATCAACAGGTCATACACTTGAAGCCTGCGATGGCACCAGGAAAAAGAAAACCACTTGGCTTAAAGCAGTACATGTACATGCAGTGACTCAGTTTATTAAAAGATGCAAAAACATATCATTAAACTCCTCCCTTAGATGTCACTTATCTCACATCAGAGTGCTAACATAAAGTATCATAATGTAAAACAGCTATATCGCACAAATGTATCTCAAAAGAGAAATAATAATTTTGAGGAATGACAATGTTCGACCCGTATCTGTCCGCAAAGAATGTCTGTTACTTTACAGTCATCAGAAGCCAGCAATATAGGAGATTTACTATGGCGGGATCAAAGTTAGGAGTAGCCATCCGTATTATAAATAGCAGATATGTCCACTTAGAGTGAACAGTACATCTATCTTGAGGATTTGATTTAACAAAGATAAAGAAAAAAATCATCCACCTGATAAAGGATATCACTTGTATCACATCATTGTGTTAAACTCGAATCATAACGGTTTAGCAGCCATATCACACAAATGTATCTGAAAGTCTTAACAGAGAAATACTATTTTTAAGAAATGGTAAATAATGTCTGACCCGTATCTGTCCATAAAGAATGTCTACTGTTACTTTACCCAGTCATCAGAAGCCCACCAATATGGGAGATTTACTACGGCAGGATCCAAATTTAGGAGTAGCCATCCATATAACGCTCCAAATGGCGAAAATACCACATAGAATTAAAGAAAAGACGAGATCAAAGCCTAGTGGCTGTGGTCTCAACCAAGAGAACGTGTTAATACCCTTGTGAAAAATATTTATTTTGTTTAGAAGAAACTACGGTCAAATATCACAAATGAAGTCCATGCACTTGTGCACACAGCATTACAGAGAGTCAGAGATGATCTGTATGCTAAAGCACTCAAGGGAAGGGGGTGTGAGGATCCAGGTTAAGAATGCCAAGCAGTGGCTAAGCAGACAATATGATCTTAAAGAAGCCTAAAAAATGTAATGCCCAGGAAACAGTATTGTTTAACCACTATCACATATGTACGCAGGGTGTGACAAACTACTCCAAATGTCTCGTAGCTCAGAAACAGTAAGCACGTCTAGAACCTCCTTTACTCTCGGACCCATTTGGTTCCTTCATGGACTCTAACGAACACATATACTCCTTGCTGCAATAGCAAAAACAATTAGACTGGATAAAATATAATTCCAAGCAAACTGCATGTCGAAGATGATAAAGCCATAGTCATGTACTGTGTGCACTGTCAAAGTCACGTTCTTCTATGTCAGGATATATCAGACATTCCGAAACCAAGGCCCTAAAATCAGAAGCAGGATGGGGGAAACAGTTATCGTTTATACTACAAAAATGCCTCTAACATGATCTAAAGTCAACAATTAAATGTATAAATAGAAAGCTTGATTGACCTTTTTCATAAACAAATTACAGAATCAAGTAGTAACACAATGTTCGTAACTTAAAAAATCTGTTGCACCATAATTCTATAATTATTGCTAAACACTGCAATCCATCGCACAGTTCACACATAAGCAACTGACGCGGCTACATGAATGAGTATGAATCAGAATGGAAAGAAAGAAACTTTCGAGTAAAAAGTCGAACAAGAGATTCTGACTATCGTCTGAGAGTGATTTAAATGATTCTGTAGGAAAAAACACACAACTGACTGGTTAACAAGGTAACAAATGAACATAAACAATAAAGAAAAAGCTTAAGCATGCAGAGAACTTAAACCTCACATCCATACCAGAAATTACCTATGTAAAATTTTTTCTTCATCTATAAAAAGGTGCTGATGACTCTTCATAACTTCTTGAATCAAAGAAGAAAATTCTGCTGGTACTTTTCTCTTGCCAGGGATGAAGTTTTTTGCGCATTCAACCACATGAAGGACGTCTTCCCAGCCCACAGTCAGACCCTCCATGATTGTTGGATTCCGTTACATCAGTTCTAGTCATTCTTTGACATACAACCTGAATTGGAACAATATCAAGAGGACGTTTTGGAAGAGCTGATATGCTAACCTGCATGCATTGCCAAAAAATGAGTTCATGAAAACTCAAAAGTTTTTGAGATTAAAGTTTAAATAAACGATTCTGTATTGTAGCAGTACCTCAAAGACCAAACAGTTCTTCTCAATTAGAGGAGATAGATACCTAGCCAACTCCCGGATGTAACCAACCACTTTCTACATCCAGAATCTGTACATAGCACCTGAGACATGTAACCTAGATATTACATAATTCTAAATTCCTCACAACATAATAACCAAAAAAAAAATGTAAAGCATATTTTCAGAAGCAAATCTACCTTTATTGCATTGGGATCCTTAACATTATATTGGTCTCTCACAAAAGAGACAGTGTCCCCTTATCTTTAAATCAACTTCCACCAAACAACTTACGACCAACAATGAAAGTTTGCAATATTGCCACACGAAGTATCATCAGCAGATCCATCTACTTCGTGCTTAGGCCACCACACTGGGAACGAGACTTGGGGTCACATCCACGCCTCTCTCCTCGATGATGTCATCATCTCTGATGGATTCTCATCTTCACCAGATAATTTTCCACTAACCTCTTAGCGAGTTTCTAGCTTAGCAAATGAATTCAATGGCAACACACATTGAGCGTCATAATTATCCTCAATCACAGGCAATTTTGTAACTGCATTTGCCCCAACTTTCTCATCCTTTGGTAATATTAAATCCTTGATCCCTGAGCTATTATTCGATTCATCCAACTGATCTTTTCGCGTTTAAAGGTACTGAGCTTTAAACTAAACTGAAATAGAGTAGGTTGTTTCAATTTCCTGCTTAGTTCCTCCTCCCAGTTAAACAAACATCTGCAGACCCCAATTAAAAATTAAATTCTAACAGTAATTTAATCAAACACTATGTAATCTCCAAAGTGACCTTTATAGCAAATGAAAATCAATCCTACCTAAAATGAGGAATTCAATTTCGTGATCTGAGCTCTGAGACGGAAACTCCACAAACAGGACAAGTAACATAAGAAGAATCCGATTTCCCAACCTCAACAACATCCATTTTCTTACTGGATTCACAAATCTCCACTCCATCTCGTTGACGACGACGATGATCCACATCTTCCCTAATCTCATCTTTTATAACTCTAAAAAACGAAAATGAAAACAGAAGATTAAGATTTTGGTCCAGCGGATTCTCAAATGAAATTAGGGTTTTAAAAGATTGTTATTACCTCAGGAGGTGTGAGAAGAAAGGACTGACGATCCGGGAGGATTTTGCGGCGTTTTCCGATTAGTCGTACTAGACTTTCTCTCCCAGTAAGCATGGAGTGGAGGAGGAGGAGGTTGTGGTGGTGGTGGAGGAGGGGGAAATGTTTTTGCCCTAGGAATTTGAAGCGGTAAACCCTCAGATTTGTGTTGTGTTCAGGAAGGTTTGTAAAATTTATAGCTCATCCCGCCAAGGAGAGGAGTTATTGTGTGACTACAATACATTGTTCTAAGTTATTACACATATGGTAGGGTAACTGAGTAAGGAATCGAATTCTTTGTTCACCTTGGGGTAGTGATGGAGGTTTCATAGTGGTTGTTTCCAGAGGTTTAGAAATTTGCTACAGATTAGTACTCTCACGAAAAGTGATATTTTCACTTGACCTATTTTTAAACAAAAATGAAAAAAATAATAGTATCACTTTTCCTGAATCGGAGATACTATTATGCGAGATGTCTTTGTGAAGAAGCTAAATCGCCAACGAAATTTGAGATCAATTTCTAAAAGGGAAAATTTATAAAGTATCCCCGTTTTTTTTGGGGTCGTTTTTTTCATGCCCCGTTTTTTACAAATTTTTAAAAGTACCCCCAAAGTTAAAAAAACGGGAAGGGCTCACATTAGTCAGTCAAACCCATTTTACCCTGTCAAAAAAATAATGGAAAGTTACCAAACAATCCTTATTTAAACATAAAGAGATAGAGATGGAGAGAGAGAAAAATCTCTCATTTTCTTTTCGTTCAGATAAGAGAAAAGGGCGTCTACCATTGGTTTTCCATTTTCGATCTTCAATCAATAGAAATCAGTTGTTCCCTTTTAGTTTTTGATTTTTTTAATTAAAGACTCACCAAAACTCATCTTCTCGATGGAGGCAAAGCAGAAGGTCATGTCCAGGTAACATTTTAGAAACCCTAACTTTGTTTTTGTTTAGATTTGTACTTGCATGCTCTGTTAAAGTGTTTTCAATGCTTTTTCTTTTATAAAGTGCTTTGATATGATGCGAATTTCACCGTTTCCATGATTATTTCTGTTTTTTCTCTGTTGTCTATGAAGAATCGAATCTGAAAAGTTAGGGTTTTCAAAAAAAAAAAAAAAAAAATTAGTACCCATAAAAAGATATTACATAAAAATTAATCCCTTACAAACCTTTTTGTCCATGATTTTATTTTTAATATATTATTGTATTTTGTTTGAAACAATTTTGATTCCCCTGTTTTTAATATTTTGTGTGTTGTATGTTTCAAAGGGCAACATTGATAAGGGGAAAGTGAAGTTTAGAGACATTAGTTGCTTTCTTTGTATTGAGAGTAAAATTGAATTTGTGTTGAAACATATAGATAGAGACAAAGTCACCTAAAGGTATTTGAGCAAATGGTTCATGTAAGGTTGTGTTTGTAAGATACGATATTGTTAGCTTATTATGGGTGTCGGAGAATGGAAATCCTTGGAAATTAAAGAATGATCATTCTTTTTCTGGTTTTGGGAGAAAGTTAAAGTAAATGGCAAAGGTTGTATAGAGTTGGTTATTAGGATTGATATGCAATGGGGTATGGATAATGAGCAGTCAGTGATGATCACACCAAAGAAAACAGTTGTATCAAAGTCCCCTGTAGTGAGAAGAAGCCCAAGATTTGCATTAGCTGATAAGAACAAAAGTGCAGCTGTTTCTACTGCTAAGAAGTTGTTTGGGCAGGATTGTTCACAAGGTGCTCATGCAAGTGTTCTTAGTGACAATTTAAGAGAATGCTCAAGTAGTAAACCAGTTGTAGTTGATGATGAACCAGTTGTAGAAGATGTGGAACCTCCTGTAGTGGATGTATAACCACCAGTATAAGATGATGATATGTTTGATCAAGAATATCGGATTAACAAATGTAAAGAAAATGATGATTTTGTATTTCAACTTGAGAACCTTGAAGTGGATGAGCATCATCCTGTAGAAGACCCAGAAGCTGCAACTGCTTATAATAGTGATGAAGACACTAAAGATGACGAAGATGATACCGATACAGATGAAGGTATTAATATTTATACTTTTATTTTCTGGTTTTGTACTTTTGTATAATAATAATAATTATTGTTGTACTAACACTTCAATGCTGCAGATAGTGATGATTCAAGTCATGATGGTACACAAGTTAATGACCAAGGTACTTTCAAATACTATTATTGTTGCTACATTTTTAATGTATTTGTTTTGTTGTAGTTGTAGTATTAAAAACTAATTGTTTGTGGTTGTTGTTGTTTAGGTGATGATGTTGAAGACCCTGAGTGGTACAAAAAATTCCGAGATGATAATCCAGATGTATATGATGGTGATGATGAAACTTGTGAGTTGTTTGATGATGGAGATGAAGTTAAACCAGTATATCCTTCACGATGGTTGTAGGTACAACATTTGCTGATAAGTTATCATACAAAATCATCTTAAGCATTTACGTATTGAATGAATGTGAGTATAAGGTTGAAAAGAGTGACACAACAAAACTTAGGGTTTGGTGTGCCAATAGGTTTAACCATAGAGGAACTGTTGTATGTAAATAGTATGTTTTTGCTTCTAAACTACCAAATTAGTCTACATTTAAGGTTAGGGGGATGAAGTTGAAGCATAAGTGCAAGGGAAGTAAGGATAGTCGAAATAGATATGTAGACCCTTTATTTGTAGTCGATATTGTAATGGATAAGATGAAGAATATCTCAATGAAAGTAATAACAAAACCTAGACAAATTTTTAATGATTTTGAGGCTTCTCACCTCATTAAAATTTCTTACTAAACTGCATGGAAGGCTAGGAATTTAGTATTAGAAAAACTACACGGTAGTTATGAAGACAATTTCAAAGATGTTACATAGTATTGTAAGATGGTGACTGATACCAACCTTGGTTCAGTTGCAAACTTCTCATATTGCCATACTGACATGAGGTTTGAGTCTATGACCATCAGTTTTGTTGAAGCTATAAAAGGATTGCATGAAGGATGTAGATCAATTGTTAGAATAAATGCATGCCATTTGAATGGTAAATGTGGTGGTGTGTGGTAGTTCTTTAAACAAGCCTACAATGATAACTGCAAGTACACAGTGTCCTAATGTAACACAGGGCTAGCACAGGTTGATCCTCAGGGACAAGGTGGGTGTAATTCGAAGCTACGTTCTTACTAAAACTAATTCGAAACAAGAGTAAAACAATAGGGGTTTTTTTTTTCGATACGACAAGATATTTGGCAGTGATTGAATAATTAAAGTAGAATGTAAAGCAAGAAGTAAGAACAGATTGTAAACAAAGGCTAGAGAGCACTAGGGCAATTGAATCCACCTCCTAATCCTATGCTAAGGCAATACTTATTCAAATTATGTTCTTATTCCTTTCCAGGTAAGAATACAATGGATGATTTATCAACTCTTCTCACTAACTCACCCCTAGTATAAGTTGTCTTCTTACAGTACAACTGATCATAGGTTCATCTGATCAAAAAGCTAACTAATCCTTCCTACATCACTTAAGCACAAATCTTCTTCCAGAGAGGTCTCAAATAGATGACTTATCAACCAATATCACTAATTCACCCCTATTATTAGTTGTCTTCTTACAGTACAACTAATCACAGGTTAATTTGATCAACCAGCTAACTATCATTCCTAATTCATTTTAGGCACAACAAGAACAACAACATGAACATGAATATCCTAGCATACAATTATGGGTTTCATCTAAACCCTAGCAGATTAATTTAGAACATGATGAAGATGATTAAAACACAATTGTATTAAGATAACTATTTGATCCAGATAGCATTGGATGATTATAAAAATTACATAGAACCTTATTTATACCCAATTTTCTTCTCAAACATTAGAATTTGATAATTTAGAGAACAACCACTCACTCAAAACGTATTTTCTCGACAAACCCCCTCTGCAATTTAAAACTTCACTCTTGATTTGATGTTTGCTTTTAGCTATTGAAGATAACCCTAACAATATCTCTCTCAATCATGGCTTCTAGGGTTACTGTTTTGGAGAAGAAGCTATGATAGAGATAGATAGAATCTAGTAGATTGCATAGGGTGGCTAAGCTCAGAGGTGGTCGAGGGTGATTCATGGAGATGGGATTGTTGTTCTGCGGAAGTTTGGAGAGAAAAAAAAAATGCAATGAAGGTGCGTTTGGCTTCTGTTTGAGTAGGGGAAGAAGATATGAGGTGTTTGGGTGATATGCAGGTGTATCAAGATTTGATGCATCAATTGGGGATCCCTTTGGATGATGTGCAGTTCTATGAAATTTGACGGTTCAAGATGCAAACTGGTTTTGGGTCTTAGATCTTGTCACTTCTAGGCCCATGTCTTCTTCAAAGCTAATATTTCAAGCTCACACCTAGTTTTGGGTCTTGCAAACAAGATTCTTCACTTGCGGAGGAGGTGCAAACGGCATTCTTCACTGCCTTCTAGCGGGAGCTTTCGTTATCTCTCTTCTGTTGCCACCAATTCTCTGCTCTTCTAGTTTCTCCATTCATCCAAGATTTATTTACTACCTAAAAACCCACCTACACCTATACCCTATCGACCGAACCATTTTCTCTTCCATTTTCTCTTTCTTCTCCGACACCATCAGAGAAAATCCATTCTCTTCACCTCCTTCGCCCATACCAGTTGCAGACCACCTCACCACCACCATATCCTTCTCCTGACAGCACCAACCGCACCAAGCTCCCCGCTCTACCTCTCTGTTTCGACTTATCTCTTCATAGCTTCTCCATACCTTAGAAGCTAGGTTAGAGATAAGTTAGAACTAGGGTTTCTCCAACAACCCTACATGGTCGATTCAGAGATGAAGTAAGGGAGGAAAGAGGTTTGGGTCGTTATCTTATTGCTAATTTGAGTGTTTTGAGAGATATAAATTGTTGTTTTGATGTGAGAGAAAGACAATCAATTTTTAGGGTTAATTTGTATTTCAATTTTAAAGTCTGTTTATCATGTTTTTTATGTTCTAATTCCATTTGCTAGGATTTACATGAAGCCCTAATTCTTTGTTCTGTTGTTCAACTGTGTTTGAGATTGTTCTTGAATGCTTAAATCATAAGATAATTTCAATTCTTGCACTTTAATACTTTACTTTCACAATGAATGCCATGTATCCATTGTAGCTAGGATAAAACTATCTTGACCAGTGCTCGGCCAAGCCTTAGAGATAGTTGCAATCCCTTAACTAGTTGTGCTTAATTAGACAATTAGTGCTCGGCTTGGTACTCTAGCTGTTAATTGAATTATCATATTGGTGAAACTCCTTAGATAAGTGATAGTCTTGACCCATTGTCCTTATCTCGTCAGGAACAAGAACACTCAAACTAGTTGAAGCACATAACCTGATTTAGTGGTGGATTTGACAATCCTAGTACCCTTCATACTCTCTACTTGTAGTTCACTGTGATTTTATTGTTATAACCTACAACTTGTCGTAAAGACATTAAACAATCCCATATTTGTGACACTCCTTGCAGAAATCAGTTAAGAAGCTTTTTGATCATTCACACACACTCCATTTCTCTGTGGTTCGACCTGTACTTGCCACTGCCTCCAAAGGCACTGTGCACTTGCAGTTTAACACGTAGGAAAACCATCTTTAGAAGCCTACCAGTACAGACATGATTTTTACTCTTGATGTAATAAGAGACCTTAAAAGCTATTTGAAATCCGAATTTGAGATGAAAAATCTAGGGAAAGCTCGATCGAATACTGAGCTTGTGGTATATTATTCCACCAGTTTGCATATGTCTATAGATTTCAGGAAATTTAACAATGACATGCATCCTGATAGCACTCCCATGATTAGTCGAGGTTCAAATGTAAGTAAGTAACCATTTCGTCCAAAGGAAGATGACGAAGATGTGTTGGGAGATGAAATTCCCATATCTAAGTACAATAGATGCATTGTTGTACTTAGTATAATAATGTACTCGATTAAATTTTACATCCTCAGAGAACTTGTTAGCTAGATATAGCTCCGCGCCAACGCAACGTCATTGGAATGCTATAGTGAATGTAATCATGTACTCAAAGGTAACCATTGACATAAATTTGTTTTATCCCTGAAAAGACATAAAAATGAATGCTAATGAAAGTGCAATCCAAAAGTTGTTGATTATGAAGGAACAATAATCTCTTCTCCAACGAAAGTAATCAAGGGGAGATATGGTAGACTATTTTCTAAGTCATTACCAATATTCAGTCTCGAGAAATACATGACTAAAGAAACTGTCTGGAACAACTCTGAAAGTAATCAGGGAGAGATGCCGACATCAGGGGGAGGATCCAAGGATATGATGTCGACATATTTTACTTCGAAATTGAAGTTGTGTTGTACTCTTTTTACCTTCGATCGAGAATAGTTTTTCCCAAAGGGTTTTGTCACTCGACAAGGTTTTTAGCGAGACAACATTAAAAACATGAAGTATGTTGAACGTTGCAGGCATAAAGATCGCGTTGATATTATTGAATATATCTGAATCAAAGAAATGAAACGCGATAGTTCGTTAAGCAACGTAACTTCCAGAATCAACAACAAAGTCTTATAAGCATTCAAGTCACCAAAGTAAAGTGTGATAAACTCCTTTTGACTGCATTAGACTAATGAAAATTGTCTAACATCAGGGGGAGCATCTAATGGTGTGTTGAACTATTTTCCTTCATCGAGGTTGCTTTTTCCCACAGGGTTTTGTTACTCGGCAAGGTTTTTAATGAGACAACAACAAACACCGGGAATGTAATTTCCCAACTAAGGCTATTGTCTTTCCCATGAGGATTTTATGCCTTAAGAGTTGTGAAGCAACTAATCGCCAATGAAAGCAAAGTGATCATCTCCAACGCATCACCTTTACTTGCATTAGTCACGTTGTACTCTTTTTCCTTGTCAAGGTTTTAATGAGGCAACATATTAGAGTCTAACCGTGTGCTATGCTTGCGTAATATTGTACTCTTTTTCTTTAGTTCAGGTTTTCTCCCTTTGGGTTTCCCTGACGAAGTTTTAACGAGGCAATAAAATTAGACTCGTCGGTCTTTGAAGATTGTATTGCATGTGATGAACTACATGTAAAGTACAAGACTACATGTGAAGTACTACATGTGAAGAGTTGTACCAAGGTTTTATCCCACTTACGGGTTTTTCTTTGTCAAAGTTTTATTGAGGCAATTGATTTCGACAAAAGTCATCAAGGAGAGGAAGACATTTGAAGAACTACATTCAAGCACTAAATGTGAAGCACTGCTTATTAAGTTCTATTGGACCGCACAAGGGGGAGTGTTGTAGGGCCTACGGCCCATAGATGTGCGACCCAGCTAGATATCTAGGGTCTCCCTTCTACATGTATATAAAGGACATTGTTTCATGTAACCCTGCTAATGATCAAGAAGAAACTCTGTCTCTTTCTCTATCATTCTCACCTTTATCACTACAAAATACAAGTATTTATTCTTGAAAACAATGAAAACACAGAATTTGGGATAAAATATGATTTTAAAGCGCAAAAAATGAGTTAATTTCCAAAAAAAAGGTGTAGAAATATGCAATATTTGGCACTCATCAAATACCCCCAAACCTGAATTTTACTTGTCCTCAAGTGAAATAGAAATTGAGAAATCCTAACTATACCACTGTCGCTGATCTTTCGAATGCATTTAGCGTATGCACTAAGCCTTTAAACCCCTAGGTGTTCCTAGTGGACGAGTTGTAGTCTCCTGAGGTTTTACCAGAGGTGTACCCACAAAACCTTCTCCAACTTCAGAACGTAATGGAACCCCCAAACCTGAACTTTACTTAAGAAGTTAGAACTACCAAAGAACGCGTTCTCATCCTTAAGAGTTGAGCGAGAAGTAATTAACCATACCATATGAAAGAATTCGGGTTCGAGAGTGATCACAAGCCTCGACTTCTGCCTCACTAATAGGGTTTTATGATAATTGCACTCAAAAAGACCGCTTTTTTAGTCTCTCATGTGTGCACACGGGAATAAAGAGAGAAATCCCGCACACGTTGAATGGTGGGAAGGAGAACCTTCCGAAATAATTTCTGGAGACTCCACAAAATTGTGGACAAAAATAATCTTTTTTTGATGATCTCTAAGAAACGAAATCAATCATTAGCAAGGATGGGAGTTCTCACTTACCTTCACATCCGATCGGCAATCAACACCACTCTCACAACATCCATAGAAACGTCTTCGTCTTCAGTCTTCGGTCTTCAACTGTTGATGAAGAACTGTGAACTTCTTAGAACCTTGACAATTTCTGATTTTTCTCTTCAATTTCTTGTTGCTTGAAATTTCCTCTTAAATTCTTCTTATTTACCATGGTGTTATTATAAACTAAAAAAATAAACTACAATATATATAAATTTTTTTTATTTTTAAAACAAGCTAACAAAATAAATAATGAAACCACTAAATCCATGGATGAAGGACTTTATCACTCAATTTTCCACAACTTGTATTGTCTTGATTTCATAAACTTCACTAATTCTCATCTTATCTTCTTTTCTTTGCTCTTGTAAAATACCTCTTCAAATGTATATAGAATTTTGCTCTTTGTACCGTATCTTTGATAGACGCATTTATGTGTCTATTTTGATCTCTATTATGTGTATTGTTAGTGCTCGATTTTGTACTTATTTGTTTATTTTATGTATTTGTAGGTGTTTTGGGAGAAATAAGTTCTTATGGAGAAATTTGCTCGAAAAGTTGTTATTTGGACCCCAGGAGAAAATTACTAAAGGCACAAGCGAAATTTGCTAAAGGCACACCAAAAATGGATAAGGGCCACCCAAATACTATCGCCCTAGATGTTGGATAAGGGGTAACCATCTTCAACAATTTGAATCTGGAATTTGGCGGGAAAAAATGTTTCAAAACTGTCAGAATTAGGGTTTGAAAATGAGAGGTGTTTGAGTGAGACTAAATCGCTGGATTTCATGGGGAAGCTTTGATTCGTCAATACATAGATGAAGTAAGCTTCAAAATTAGTTAAATTTGGCTGGATAATCAAAAAAAAAATGGTTGCAGTCGCCGGAAAAAGTTAGGGTTCAATATTTGGAGTGTTAGAAGAAGACTCGATCGATCAAATTAATTGAGTTTGTTCTTAATGACGAGACATGGCTGGTAATGGTCTCAGATTCTCTTAGAATGGGCTGATAATCATCAATTGAACAAATATGGGTCTCGGAGTTTACTTTGGTTCTAAAGTTTTGTATGGATTTTGGAATGGATTTGATGAGACTTAATCACCGAACCGATTGGTTTGGTCCTTTTTGATCTAAACAGACCGGTAAGTCCTTCGATTCGATTAACTTGGGCTGGATCGTCGATGGGAGGAAAACAGGGACGCGCGTGTATTCACCCGAGAAGATAGACACGGGATTTGTCTGTAGTTTCGTGCGTTGTAGTGAAGATTAAACGTGTATGAACCGTATATAGAGTGTGCTGAGACACAACAGACTCGTGAAGGATATAACAAGGGAAAGAATCGTATAAATATGGCAGAGTTTTATTCCCGATAAAAGAAAATATTCTCTGATTAATGCAAGAGATTTTTGGAGTTATTACGGTGCAGTTGGGTATAAAAGAGTTTCTTTGGGGTCAGAGACGGCTATCGAGAGCTTCGGGAAAGAACAGAGTGCTGCAGAGAAGAAATAAGAGCTCATGGAGCCGTTTCTCGCTGCGAGACTCAAGAACACGAAGAACATAAGCCTGCAAAAGACATGCCGCTAAATCTGCTCGCAAAACAAAACTGTCGTTCTTGCTACAAAGAATTTCATTATAACAGTTGCTCTGCAACACTTATAAAAGTTACAGTTTTCTGTTTTTATTCTTCTTCTCTATTTTCACCTCTTGTAAGCACTTTTGAGCAATGAAAAATTCTTTTGAGCGTGTGAAAAATATGAGGAGCTAAACCCCATCACTGGGATGACGGAGGAAGCCAATTCTCAACACAATGGTAATTTTATTAAATTATTTTTATGACTTGTGCATTAATATAATTTGAATTATGATTTTAAATTAATTAGTTGTGATTTAGTTTGATGGGTTATGCTTAGCTTAAGTGTTTTGATAACCCATGCTTACCATTTACAATTAATGTTTTATAAAATCTACCTTGACAAAGATTTAGAGTCAATATTTATTATTTTTGGAGCTATAATTATTATAGAATTAATAATTGAACCATAAGAACATGAGTTTGGTGGAATCCTGAGTCCCAATAACTCTTAATCTTGTTACCTTATTTTGCATATTTTTGCTAGTTTTAATATTTTCTTTTATTAAGATTTTAACTATTGACAAAGATTTAGAGTCAATAGTTATTATTTTTGGATCTATAATTGTCAAAGAATTAATAATTGAACCATAAGAACATGAGTTTGGTGGAATCCTGAGTCCTAGTAACTCTTAATCTTGTTACCTTATTTTGCATATTTTTGCTAGTTTTAATATTTTCTTTTATTAAGTCTAAAATCAATATTTTCCCAAGTCCGAGAAACGAATTCCCTACTTATCACTGTAAAGACTACATTAGTTTTTGATAAAATTACCATAGTGATGGCACTAATGATGAGTGCCAAATAGTGCATATTTATACACCGTTTTATTGGCATTTTACTCATCTTTTGCGCTTAGGAATCGATATTATCCCAGCATTCGTGTTTTTTTGTTTTCAAGAATAAATATTTGTATTAATTAATTTTGTGTTTTTAGGTACTAAATAAAGCTCTGAGAAATTGATGAGCCAAAAGAGCAAAGAATTGGAGTCGAGCATCTATGGAGCAGATAGCCAAAGCCCGCGCGCGAATCAGCTTGCAACCCAACAAGGAAGACTTGGGATAGAGCTACCCATGACCCGATCCGAGCCCGTACACTCCAAGCCGTTGAGATCTCTATATTCCACATCCAATGGTCGCTGCCTCCACGTGCATCATAGATCGCTGCTCCCGTGCAACACTAGATCAAGCCAAAACCGCTTACCTCCCCGAGCCGTTCGTATCGCACCAGCCTTCATCCTACGCTCGCCGAGGCCTTCTCTATCAATCCTTGCACACCGCTACACAACAAATCTACCTAACCCTATACCCCCACTCGACCAAACCCCATTCTTCACTCCACCTTCTCTTTCTTCTTCTCCTCATCCGCGACGCAGCGCAGCTCGCTCTCCCATGCCGTCTTCTCCATCTCCTGTCTCCATCATCCCATCCCCATCTCTTTCAAAGAACAGCCGCCTCAACAACTCGTCCACCACCCTAGTTCTAGCCATCTTCACCCGTAGCTTCTTCTAACTCGAGGCTAGGGTTAAGATAACTAGTACTAGGGTTTCTCATAACAACCACGCACGGAGTTGCGAGCCGATTAGACAAGAAAGGAGTGCGTTTGAGTATGGGTGCAATTGTTTTTGTTTATTTCATCTTTAATTTCGATTTTGAGAATTAGGGTTAGGTATTTTGGGTGCATGTATAAATAGGAAGTGTTGGTGGATGTTAGAGGTACGCCTGGATTAGCCAGTGCAGTCAATTAGGTTTAATTTTGTAGTTTGTTTGTTTTCATCATGTTCTAATTTAGTTGCAAGGGTTTCATTGAAACCCTAATTTCTGACTTGTGTTTAAACTCCGATTGAATGTTCTTGAATGCTTAATGTTATCAAATGTCTTCAATTACAAATACCCAATGCTTTTCTCTCACAAATGTATACCAATGCCATGGATACACCGTAGTTAGGTCATAACTTGTGTTGAGTGTATTGCAGCTCAACCTTCGATACAATTGTCTGATTCCCTTGACTAGTTGTACTAAATTAGACAACTAGTGCTCTGGGTCAAGACTTTAGCCGTTAATTGAGGCATTACGGGAGAGATAGGTGGTGGAATTGACACCCCCGCCCTTATCAATCACAGGACAACAAGAACCTCAACATAGTTGATCACATGATAGGAATTAGTGGTAGACTTGAAAACCTTAGCACACCTTTGTCACTTGTTTCATTCCTTAGTTAGAGTCACTTGAAAATTATCCAGTAGTTTCGCACAAAACAAACATCTCGATACCATCTATTGTCACTTGTTACCACTTGAAACTCAGTTAGAGCAGCCTTAGATCAATATCAGAGCACCACAAGTCCTTGTGGGATCGACCCGTGCTTGCCGCGTCTCCGATAGACGCCGTGCACTTGCGGTATTACACGTAGGTCAAATTTACATACATTTTCGAGGCCTACCAAGTTTTTGGCGCCGCTGCCGGGGACTTGGCGTGTGCCCTTCTTCGATCTTTGTCTTGCTTCACTGAATTTGCATCCCTGTATATATGTTTGCATTGTAGTTCTTATTATATCATTGCACTTGGCTGTAATTTGCATCTCTGTTAAAGCATCTTTCTTCTTAGTAGTAAGCTCAAGCATCTTTCATTAGCTCAGAATCTTAGCTAATTTTTTTTTCTTTTTCTTGCACCTTTTACATTCTTGCAGCTTTGCATCTTGCTTTAACCGTGAAGCTCTGGGACCTAAAATTTTTGTTGAGCCAGCAGTGCTTGTTGTGCTTGCCGGCCGCTGCTACCGAGCCAACCCAAAGAAGGCATGGAAAAGCTCAAGTTTGAGATTAGCTTGTGATTGAACTGTAATTGACCATTGCATTGCTTTGTGAGTGAGGTAAGCCCGTAAGTGTAGTATTTTGTGAGTCTCGAGTGCATGATAATGATCAATTAGCTTTTAATGCTCATGAGCATGATAATCTGTGATTTCTGCATGATAATTTTGAGTTGAACTCTAACTCAAGTCAACTGTGAGTTTTGTCCGCATGATAACCCCCGCTCCCTTGCCCGCCCCGAAGCTACAAGTTGAGCTACACCCCGTGTTCTATGCTTGTGTACACCCCGAGCATGTTGTAAACAACACCTTGTTCATTGGTTTGTTGATCTTCGCATTTGTGATTGGTGACCTGTGCATTAAATTTTGTGCCTTAACAAGCACCAGCTCCAGCCCCTGCAGCTGTGAGTTAGGGCTCCAACTTACCTGCAAGCCCATTGAAAACCAAAAGGGTCAACTGACCCTGTTGAACTTGTGATGTGTTGTAAACCCTAAGCATCTTTGTTTGTAATCCCTGGGCTATGTGAACCATCTCGTGTATGATGGGCTAAACCTTAGCTAAGCCGCGCATAAATCGAACCAACTAAGCCTTGCTCACAACCACGAGCAATCTTAGCTTTAACAAGCCCACATAAGCCTCTCTCTCGCTGGGCTCTGCTCACCATTGGGCCGCCGCGCTAAAGCTGGGCTCCCAAGCCATTGGCCGCTCACAATCAAACTCGCCGGGCTGCGCACAAAACTCAGCCCACATCCGTGCCATTCAACCTGGGCTGCACTTGTTCATCTGCCGGGATGTGCACAAAGATTTCACCGTGCACAAAGATTTCACACACCCAACTAGGCTTTGCAAAACAACTCGGCTTTACACTTTCACCCAAACCGGGCCTAGTAACCAAAAAGTAAGCCCAATAAACCAAACTGATTTTTGCATAACCTGGGCTTAAACCAAACTGAAGCCCACACAAACTGCATTCCCACATAAACCAAACCAAAACCCCATATAAACCAAAGCTCCCAACAAAACCAAATGAATCCCATTGAAACCAAATCCCAATAAACCAAAGCCCACATAAACCAAACTAAATTTTGAGTTCAATTTGAGTTGATAAATCATGTCAGGATTTTGGTCTGCATCTGGGGATGGAAACAAATCCCTTAGAGAGCGTGCTTACGGGCACGCTTCACAGATGAACCCCCCACATACCATAGTGATTTTAGGGAATTTTATGAGCCTTCTCCTGGCCCTGACTTCACATGCCCTAATCACTATGAGCACATGCATCATCCACCACAGGTTGAGAATGAACACTCTCCTCATACCCACCATCACTTCTCGATCAATTAGAAGCTCGACTATCCGGCTTAGAAAGGCAATCACATGAGCGATCTGTCAAATCTAATCCCCCTAGGCACTATGAAATGCATGCTTGCACCTTATGTGGTGGCTTAGACCACCTGTTTCGAGTACCGTTATATTTTGCATGAATTTAGACAAATCTAGGGAAACCATGATAATCCAATATACGAAGTGTCTAGAAGTGACTATTGGGACCATAATCAACCTGCACACATGCATCATTCACCACAGTGGGGAGATGAACAATTTTATACTCCCCCAACTCCTAGTTTGCAATCAATAATGGAAACACTCATGGAGCAAAATGCTAGGCTTGAAATGAATGCAATGCATGACCATCAACATAGCAACATGTATGAATTTCCCTTCTAGTGAACCTCATGCTCAACCATACAATGAATATCCATATGAGGAATGCATACCCACTAGTGAAGACTCTCCTTCAATGGAACAACTCAAGATGATTCTTCAAAGGAACCTGATTGAGTTACAAAATGATAGGATTGAAAATAGTGTTTCTAGTCTTACTCATGCAACTAACATTGAATATGAACCTAATCTAGAGGTAGATGAGTACACTAAAAATACTACATTTTTGAATGGAGAGATGAATTCTTGCTATGATGATGATGATGAATATGAAGAGCATGTGTATTTTGAAAATGTAGTAGAATCTTTAGGTTCGGGAGACATTAATTGTCTCTTCAGAACCCTATGAATGATGCTTCTTCTAATATGCATATATGTGATGATGATGTGGAACCTGTGCAATTGTCCTGTGAAAATGAACATGATTTACCCTCTTTTGACTTTAGGAAAGTGTGTGATGGTACAAATGATTTTAAAAATGAAAACAACTTGGATGTACCTAACCTCTCTCTTGAGTCACAAATTGAAACTCCTTCACCCAACCTAGGTGTAGTTTGTCACAAAATTGCAAAACCAACTTTTCTAAAATGCCTAACTTAGGCCTAGAACTTTGTGCTTCCCAAGTCCTCTTGGACTATTTTGCATCAAAGTATAACACTCTTAAGGAGCCACAGTTGGAATGTGTATGTATGCACTGTAATTAGCAAAACTCATTTCGAGTTAGACCTTTTGCATGATGTACCTTTAAAATTGCAAGATTTTGTTCTCACAAACACACATGTTCACAAGTTTAGGTTTGGGGGAAACCCCTGCCCATTTGCAGTCTTACTTGCACTATCATATTATATTTGTGTAAGGCTGTTAATGTGTGTACATATTTTCTATTGGGTTGATCCTCAACTCTTTAGATTGTTAGTTTATGGTGAATTTTCATTGTATATATCCAGTAGGACTTGTTAAATTTTCTTTTCTTACATCGGTTGAGTCTTCTTGCGCATATATTATGCTAATCCAATATGATCTCCGCTGAGAATATTGGATTCTAGCCTTGATTAATGAAGCTCCAACCTTGCTTCCGCTGACATCCGGTAATCTCTTTCCTTTTCTCTTATCAACATAGTTCTCATGGTATGTGACTGTTTAATTTTTCCTATCTGTTGACACATTGAGGACAATGTTTGATTTAGGTTTGGGGGTGCATTTGCATTTAGAGTTTTTAGTCTTTTATTTTACCTTTTATTTTCATGTTAGAAAAAAAAAAAAAAAAAAAATAATTCAAAAACTCTTTTTGTAAAAACCTCCAACTTTTAGAGATTTTAGAGTCACTAGCATGCTTCTAGCTATGTTTACATAGAGAGTTTTGACCGAAATAACATAAATTGGAAGTGCCGGAGAACACAATCGGGTTTCTTAGTTGATTAGAGCGTTAAAGTTGGATTTAACCATACCTGGAGGGCGAATTAGGTGCCTGTTTTAGATATTCGGTAGTAGAATTGTGATCACCCATAGTGGAGACTACCCAATTTACATCAAGTGAGGCACCAACCTTCAATTTTTTGCAACTTTCTAGAAAAAGTGCTAGAGTGTGTGTCACCATACGTAAATTCCGGTAGGAATGGTGAGCTACCCAACTTCGCACCATTTTCAGCACTACTTTTGATCTCTTGAGTGCTAGTTTTTGTCAATCATGAGGGTGACGTCTAAAGATGAAAACTCCTTATAAATACCGATTTGCGCTAGCATCACTCCCTCTCTCAATCAGCAAGACCCATAGAAACACATCATCGTCAACAAACGGAGCGTTATCAGAATATTGAAAGAAAAATTGATATAGTCCAAGGTTTTTGTGCAACAAAGAAAGAAAATAGGATGAGAATTAATAAAATTTATAAAATCAAGACAATACAAGTTGTGGAAAAATTGAGTGATAAAGTCCTTTGTCCATGGAGTTAGTTGTTTCATTATTTGTATTTTTATTTTCACTTATTGTAAAAAAAAAAAAAAAAAATCAATCAAAATCAAAAAAAAAAATCAAAAAAAATTGTAGTTTATTTTTGCTACCACCATGGTAAAGAAGAATTTAAAAATAAAAATCCAAACAACAAGGAATTTGAGTGGAAAAGTTAAAAATTGTCAAGTTTTGTGAAGTTTAGAAGTTCGTCATCAACAATTGAAGACCGAAGACCGAAGATTGAAGACGTTTCTATGGTTCTTATGAGAGAGTGATATTAATTGCCGATCGGGTGAGAAGTGAGTGAGTACTCCCACCCCTTACTAATGGTTGATTTCCTTTCTTAGAGATCATCGAAAAGATTCTTTTTGTCCACACTTCGTGGAGTCTCCAGATTTTATTTCGGAAGGTTATCCTTCTACCTACAACGGTGCAGGATTTCTCTCTTTTACTCCCGCCTCGCACACATGAGAGACTAAAAAAGATCTTTTGAGTGCAATTATCATAAAACCCTAATGGTGAGGCAGAAGTTGAGACTTATGATCACAATCGAATCCGAATTCTTTCATATGGTATGGTTACTTCTCGCTCAAAGACTTAAGGATGAGAATGCGTTCTTCGATAGTTCTAACTTCTTGTTACTAGTATGCAAAAACTCTATGTCCTCATAGCTTCTTGGAGGCTTGAGACTCTTTACACTCTGAAGTTGGAGAAGGTTTTGTGGGTACACCTCTTGTAAACCCTCACGAGACTACAACTCGTCCACTAGGGACACCTAGGGGTTTAAAGGCTTAGTGCATACGCTAAATGCATTCGAGAGACCTGCGACAGGTATAGTTAGGATTTCTTATTTTCTCGTTTCACTTGAGGACAAGTAAAATTCAGGTTTGGGGGTATTTGATGAGTGCCAAATAGTGCATATTTATACACCGTTTTATTGGCATTTTACTCATCTTTTGCGCTTAGAAATCGATATTATCCCAGCATTCTCGTGTTTTCTTTGTTTTCAAGAATAAATATTTGTATTAATTAATTTTGTGTTTTTAGGTAATAAATAAAGCTCGGAGAAATTGAGGAGCCAAAAGAGCGTAAGAATTGGAGTCGAGCATCTATGGAGCAGATAGCCAAAGCCACGCGCGAATCAGTTGCAACCCAACAAGGAAGACTTGGGCTAGAGCTACCCATGACCCTTGATCCGAGCCCGTACACTCCAAGCCGTGAGATCTCTATCTTCCACATCCAATGGTCGCTGCCTCCACGTGCATCATAGATCGCCGCTCCCGTGCAACACTAGATCAAGCCAAAACCGCTTACCTCCCCGAGCCGTTCGGATCGCACCCGCTTCATCCTACGCTCGCTAGGCCTCTCATCAATCCTTGCTACACCCGCTTACACCGAAAATCTACCTAACCCTATACCCCACTCGACCAAACCCCATTCTTCACTCCACCTTCTCTTTCTTCTTCTCTCCCTCACCGCGCATTGCAGGGCTCTGCTCTCTCCATGCCGTCTTCTCCATCATCACCATCCCCATCTCTTTTCAGCAACATACGCCTCAACAACTCGTCCACCACCCTAGTTCTAGCCATCTTCACCCGTAGCTTCTTCTAACTCGAGGTTAGGATTAAGATAACTAGTACTAGGGTTTCTCATAATAACCACGCACGGAGTTGCAGAGCCGATTAGACAAGAAAGGAGTGCGTTTCAGAGTATGGGTGCAATTATTTTTGTTAATTTTATCTTTAATTTCGATTTTGAGAATTAGGGTTAGGTATTTTGGGTGCATGTATAAATAGGAAGTGTTGGTGGATGTTAGAGGTACGCCTAGATTAGCCAGTGCAGTCAATTAGGTTTAATTTTGTAGTTTGTTTATTTTCATCATGTTCTAATTTAGTTGCAAGGGTTTCATTGAAACCCTAATTTCTGACTGTGTTTAAACTCTGATTGAATGTTCTTGAATGTTTAATGTTATCAAATGTCTTCAATTACAAATACCCAATGCTTTTTCTCTCACAAAGTATACCAATGCCATGGATACACCAGTAGTTAGGTCATAACTGTTGAGTGTATTGCAGCTCAACCTTAGATACAATTGTTGATTCCCTTGACTAGTTGTACTAAATTAGACAACTAGTGCTCGGGTCGGCACTTTAAAAATTTGTAATTGAGGCATTACGGGAGAGATAGGTGGTGGAATTGACACCCCGCCCTTATCAATCACGGGACAACAAGAACCTCAACATAGTTGATCACATGATAGGAATTAGTGGTAGACTTGAAAACCTTAGCACACCTTTGTCACAAGTTTCATTCCTTAGTTAGAGTCACTTGAAAATTATCCAGTAGATTTTAAGCACAAAACAAACATCTCAGATATTACCATCATGTCACTTGTTACCACTTGAAACTCATGAGAGCAGCCTTAGATCAATATCGAGCACCACAAGTCCTTGTGGGATCGACCCGTACTTGCCGCGTCTCCGATAGACGCCGTGCACTTGCGGTATTACACGTAGGTCAAATTTACATACACTTTCGAGGCCTACCAACTAACCAATTCCCCGGCAGCGCGCCATATGGGAGAAACTTTTTAGTTGCAATAAATAAACTCCAGAACCTAGAAATTTATGCCTATTAAGGATGACACTAACCAATCTAAGTGGATGGAAGCATCTTGGTTGTAGGAGTTGAGGAACCAATCTAAGTGGATGGAAACATCTAAATAGATTCTATTCATAAAAGCACGAGAGATCAGGTGTTAGAAATAACATGGTAGTTTCACCATATCTCGTTGAGTCCTTTTCATCTTCTGTTTTTATTTTATTTTCTTTTTAAACTATGTTTCTAAGTGATTTGGTGGGGCCCACGCATCGAATTGTTACCATTGATGAGATGGAGTAGAGTGATTGAGTTACTAACAAAAAAAAAAGACCAGACCAATTAGACCAAACAGAATAATTAACACTTGGATATCAATATGTGTTATTCTCCCTGTCTCCGTCGCCTAAACAAGCGTGGAACGTTGGATCCATGGGAATTACCATGTAGTCTGCTGACAAGAAGCATGCGCTTGGATCCAAAAGATCTAATCATGTTGTTAAAAAAATAAAAATAAATAAATAAAGAGAATTCAATAAATAAATCGACCGTTGGTTCCCTTGTATATGACAGTTGTGTTGATCTAGAATTAGGATTATCGAATCACTGTCCCCTTATATATGCCAAGCTGTGTTGATATTAGTCCAGACCAAGATCTCAGTCCATTAGGATAGGTTCATCTTGGCGGTGGCCTTCGACGATATGGGAAACACCGTTCACCTCGGTCAACATCAAAACCATCTAAGTTTTTCTATATCCATCTTCTTAATCTATCCATGTGATTTGTTGACTCCGGATATTGATGTCCATAGTGCGACTATCTGAGTAGAGCTCTGTCACTTATATATGAATTTTAGTATGCTTGAGTGCAAACTCGTGTACAACAATTGAAATTTTGCATCAAGGTACTTCCTCATGTAGTCAATGAGAGTATGCCAACCAAGGAGATTCTTTAGTGCCTTCCAAGGTTCTGCGTAGATAGCTAGGGTTTGGAGTAAAGGTTTTGTGGGTACACCTCTTGTAAACCCTCCCAAGACTATAACTCGACAACTAGGGCCACCTAGGGGTTTAAAGGCTTGTTGCACATGCTAAGTGCAACCGCGATGCCAGCGACAGTGAGTTAGGATTTCATTTTCTAGATTAGATTTGCTCAGGACTAGCAAATAATAAGTTTGGGGGTATTTGATAGACGCATTTATGTGTCTATTTTGATCTTTATTATGTGTATTGTTAGTGCTCGATTTTGTACTTATTTGTTTATTTTATGTATTTGTAGGTGTTTTGGGAGAAATAAGTTCTTATGGAGAAATTTGCCCGAAAAGTTGTTATTTGGACCCCCGGAGAAAATTAATCTTCACTTTGAATAGAACTTTTACTTTTCCTTGAATTGTTGCATGTAAACCTCGGACTATTTCAACTTTCTTCATAGAATCGACGTTGCCTTTACTCAAGGTCGATGATGTGTTTCTATGGAT
This sequence comes from Papaver armeniacum, assembly GCA_023531295.1. Classification (NCBI taxonomy): domain Eukaryota; kingdom Viridiplantae; phylum Streptophyta; class Magnoliopsida; order Ranunculales; family Papaveraceae; genus Papaver; species Papaver armeniacum. The sequence goes on along the minus strand of JAJJWW010013030.1, from coordinate 14,029 downwards.
CTCGTTTATGTTGTCGAGAGAGAGAATGGTGCTAACTGCAAATCAAACTACAAGAAAGAGTTTTCATCTTTGGACGTCATCCTCATGATTGTGGAATTAGCACTCAAGAGATCAAAAATAGTGCTGAAAGTGGTGCGAAGTTGGGTAGCTCGCCATTCCTACCCGGAATTTACGTACGGTGACACACACTCTAAAAGGACTTTTTAGATAGTCACAAAAATTGAAGTACGGTGCCTCGCTTGATGCAAAAATAGGTAGTCTCCACTAAGGGTGATCACAACTCTACTACGAAATATCTTTTGCATCACCTAATTTTCCCACCAAGATGGTTAAATCCAACTTAACGCTCTAACAACTAAGAAACCCGATTGTGTTCTCCAGTACTTCCAAGTTTAGTTATTTCCCTCCAGACTCTCTATGTAAACATAGCCAAAAGCATGCTAGTGACTCTAAAATCTCTACAAGTTGTAGGTTTATTTATTTATTTATTTATTTATTTTATGCAAATATTTACAAAATTTTTGAATTTTTTGATTTTTTTTTATTAAAGGGAAAAGATTAAAAAGACTAAAAACTTTATATGCAAAATACTCCCCCAAACCTAAATCTAACATTGTCCTCAATGTTTCAAAATATAAGCAGAATTATAACAACATACTAGGAGAAGAGTGCAGAGTAGATTTAAAGAAAAGAGATTACCAGATGCAAAAAGGATGGTGCTAAACCAGAAGTGGGTGAATGCTTTGAAAGCACACCACAAAAGTGATGAGACAAAAAAGTTTGGTTAGCACACATAAAAATTATGCAAAAAGAAAAAGAAAAGGAAAAGAGAATGGACTTTTAATCCATATGTATGTACACAAGTGAACATGTTTAGTCCACATAGACGGGGTCTTCCAAGTCTATGGTCTCAACTTCTGGTGGAAGAGGCTCCAGAAATGGTTTCAATCTCTGACCATTAACCATGAAGATGTTCTTGTTTGCTGTATTTTCTATTTCAACGGCTCCATGAGGGAAAATAGCACGTACCAAGAATGGACCTGACCATCTATAACGTAACTTTCCTGGAAAAAGATGCAAACGGGTGTTGTACAATAAAACTTTTTGACCAGGTGTGAAAGACTTGCGTAAAATGTGTTTGCCATGAAACACTTTCATTCTATTTTTGTACATTTTGGCACTATCATATGCATCATTTCTTAATTCTTCTAACTCATTGAGTTGAAGTTTCCTTTGGGTGCCAGCCTTATCAAGATCAAAGTTCAATTTCTTAACAGCCCAATATGCTCGATGTTCTAACTCTATAGGTAGATGATAAGCTTTACCATACACAAGTCTATAAGGGGACATGCCAATAGGAGTTTTGTATGTAGTTCTATAGGCCCACAAAGCATCATTTAAATGTAAAGACCAATCTTTCCTAGTAGGATTAACAGTCTTTTCAAGAATATGCTTAATTTCCCTATTAGAAACTTCTACTTGGCCACTGCTTTGTGGATGGTATGGTGGTGCTACCTTATGAGTGATTCCATACCTGCGCATAAGTGATTCAAAAGTTCTATTGCAAAAATGAGTACCACCATCACTGATTATTGCTCTAGGTGTTCCAAAACGAGAGAAAATGTTTTCTTTAAGAAAAGAAAGAACTACTTTATGGTCATTTGTTTTGGAGGCAATGGCTTGTACCCACTTAGAGACATAATCAACAACAACAAGAATGTATAAATTACCTTCAGAGTTAGGAAAGGTACCCATGAAATAAATACCCCATACATCAAACAATTCAACAATCAAAATAGGTAGTAAGGGCATCATGTTTCTTCGTGAGATACTTCCTAATTTCTGGCATCGGTCACAAGCAACACAGTATGCATAACTATCTTTAAACAACGATGGACAATAGAAACCATTTTGCATTATCTTTGCAGCAGTTTTCTTGGCACTAAAATGGCCTCCGCATGAATGGTCATGACAGAAAAAGATGACATCTCTTTGTTCAGAATTGGGGACACATCTCCTAATGAGTTGGTCAGGGCAGTATTTAAACAAGTATGGGTCATCCCAAAAGAAATATTTCACTTGACAAAAATTTAGAAAGGTCTTGTTTAGACCAATGCAAGGGCACTCTACCAGTAGCAATGTAGTTAACAATATCAGCAAACCAAGTCATTTCACACACAAGCATCAATTGTTCGTCAGGTAATGATTCTCTAATAAGCAAAGACTCATCAACAGATACAACATTCAACCTAGAAAAGTGATCAGCAACAACATTTTTCAGACCCTTTCTTATCTCGAATTTCGAGATTGAACTCTGTAACAAGAGTATCCATCGAATTAGGCGAGCCTTAGCATATTTCTTAGATAGAAGATATTTCAATGTAGCATGGTCAGAATATATGATGACTTTAGAACCTATCAAGTAAGATCTAAACTTATCCAATGCAAACACAACAACTAGCAATTCTTTCCCAGTTGTTGAATAATTTAGTTGAGCATCATTAAGTGTTTTACTAGCATAGTAGATCACATAAGGGAGTTTTTCTACTCATTGTCCTAAGACAGCTCCTACAAGATAGTGGACGCATCACACATAATTTCGAATGGTAAGGTCTAGTCGGGTGGTCTGACTATAGGGGCAGATGTGAGAAGAGCTTTCAATTGCTCTCATGCTTCCTTACAAGCGTCATCAAAGACAAATGCAACATCTTTTGCACTCCACAAGGGTCATGAAATCTTACTAAAGTCTTTGATGAATCGGGACGGTGAAACTGTAAGCATGGCCGAAGAATGACCTTATCTCCCTCACAGAGCGAGTTGAGTCAAGTGTTGAATGAGAACAACTTTGGCTTTATCTATTTCTATGCCTTTTTCAGAAATAATATTCCCTAGAACGATGCCTGAATTAACCATGAAATGACATTTTTCCCAGTTTAAAACCAAATTCTTTTCTTTACATCGTATCAGCACAAGAGTAAGATGATGCAAACATTCATCAAAAGAAGACCCAAAGACAGAAAAATCATCCATAAATTTTCAAGAAATTTATCTACCATGTCGGAGAAAATGCCCATCATGCAACGTTGAAAAGTAGCAAAAAATTATTGAAAATGCGAGGTCTAACAACCACATCCAATAATTCGTTTGGAAATCTGAGAGGACTTAGTCCAATACACTTTCTAGAGAATCAACTAGACAGTCAGACTCAATCTAGATTAAAGTATATCAAAGAGTTTAATATCTCTAACTCTTAATTCAATCCGCAATCAGCAAATAGAAATCTACAAGCCCGATTGAATATAAGAGGAGTTACTTGAACTGGTACCAAAGACCAATGTTCAAGTGTCAATCAATGTAAATCAACAACCAAAGGTTGGATATTCTAATTGATTGATCTTAACGCACAACCTGTGATATATCAATTATATAAAAAAATATAATGCGGAAAAGAAATAACACAGACACCATAATTTTGTTAACGAGGAAACCGCAAATGCAGAAAAACCACGGGACCTAGTCCGTTTAACACCACATTGTATTAAGACGCTACTGCACACTAGCCTACTACCAATTAACTTCGGACTGGACTGTAGTTGAACCCTAATCAATCTCACACCGATTCAAGGTACATGGGTTGCTCCATAATGCCTTCTATCCCAAAGGATACTACGCATTTGATTCCCTTAGCATCTCACCCACAACTAAGAGTTGCTCGACCCAAAGTCAAGACTTGATAGACAAATATGTCTCATACAAAAAAGTCTATAGGATTGAATAAATCTGTCTCCCCCAGAAATACCCAAGAGTTTTTGTTCCGTCTTTTGATAAATCAAGGTGAACAGGAACCAATTGATAAACCAGACTTATATTCTCGAAGAACAACCTAGTATTATCAATCACCTCACAATAAACTTAATAGACTAGCAAAACAAGTTATTATGGAATCACAAACGATGAGACGAAGTTTGTTTGTGATTAATTTTCTATCTTGACTATCTTGAGATATAAAATCTCGAGCCAATTATTTCAATTGCACTCAACACGATAAAAACAAAGAAGATCGATCACGCAACTACAAAGATAATAGTTGGTCCGCTTCACAATCCCAATGAAGTCTTCAAGTCGTTAACCTATAGGGTCTCGAGAAAAACCTAAGGTTAAAGGAGAATCGACTCTCTTGTTATGCAACTAGTAACACACGGAGGTGTGGGGATTAGGTTTCTAGTTGCTAGAGTTCTCCTTTATATAGTTTTCAAATCGTGGTTTGAAATCCAAGTTACCTTGGTAACAAAGCATTCAATATTCACCGTTGGATGAAAACCCGATTCAACCAAGCTAATATGTTTCAACCGTTAGATCGAACTTAACTTGTTACACACAAATGAAATGTACCTTCATTTAGGTTTATGTGGCCGTACCTAAACGTGTACACCAGGTTGGTTCACAAATAGTTAACTGAGGTTAGCCATATGATTACTCTCATATCAACCTTATTCATCTTAACCATAACTAGTTCGAATGACTCAAATGAAACTAGTTAAGAGTTGTTCAATTGTTTAGAAAACACAATTGAAATCAAATCGGTTTGATTCACTTGAATCAATCATGAAAATTATAGCCACGGTTTGCAAAGATTGCATTCCTTATGATTTAAATGTTTAAGTTCATGGACTTGACCGATTTGACAAAGTAACCATCTTAAGTATGCGGGATGACAGGTATCGTGACTTAAGCAACCGATTTTGAGTTTGTAAAGTTTCAAACTCAGCAGAAATTTTTGGTTCAAAAATTCTGCCAGTATGCGTACATGTACGCATACTTAAGTGTGACAAGTTAAGAGTTTTGCCCAAAATAAACTTATAAATTCTCGGTTTGAGAACTTCCGCTAGTATGCGTACATGTACGCATACTTAACCTATCTCCTTCACCAATTCCGTATACACACATATGCATACTCTTGGCTCCCGGTGTAGTAGCAGGATTTCCCACACTACACCCCTCACTATATTTTGATTAATTAGTCCATTGAAAGTTGTATAATTGAGAATGTTTATTGATTAATTTCATGATTTGTTTACACAGGAAAAGTAGGATTACACTTAGCAAGTAAAACACTCTTGAACTTTCTCTCTCTAATGACTTGCCCAACAATTCCAAAAAGATCTCACTTACGAGACTCACTTGGCCCTTTATATAGGCTAATACATAGTGGATGACAGCTAAGCTACCCTTTATTTTCGGGAATGTCTCGCGAAGTGTCGCAGATGTACAAACATTCACTCTCATGACACTTCTTAACCTCGCCGGATCTCACGTCTTACGTATGTTTTGGCTTTTGCGCTATTCACTGCGTCGTTTACTTTAGCTCTCTCGTGACTCCCTGCAAAGCACCGTCGTTCATTAATCTCGCGAGCCTTGCATGTTGCGATATTATGATCCTACATCTTGCCTCTTTTTCCTTGAATATTGCTTGAAGAGCGATTTTTAAGGAAAAATCCGTTGTTGTAGTAATCTCTGATCTTTGTTGATGAAGGAATGAGCAGAAGAATACTGTACTTGAAAAGTACGTACTTGCCTCTATTCTTTTGCGAAGTTCCGAAGCTCCTTTTTAGATATTTACGAAGTATCGTCCCCTGTCTCTCCTCATACTTCTCCTGCGAAGAGAAGAGCATCATGAGAGTGATTCTTTTGCTTTGCCGCGACTGCTTATCTGTTTCAGTTTTGTACTTTTACACGGATTTTGATTATTAATGTCTTTTCTTGACACGTCTCTTTCAACCGTTTATTCTTGACCGTTCATGTCTCTTCTCGCATTAAATGACCTCGTTTTCCTCGAGGATCTTTTCCCTATATATATCTTTCTTTTCCTCTCCTTTCATTCTTTAGTTTCTCTCTGCAACTTTTCTTTGACTCTCTTCTTCCGCAATTTGCGCTCCCGCTACTGCAAATCTTTTCTTCGTCCTTTCCAGCGTTGATCTTAATCCCCAAACTTCCATCCATTCCCATACTGATAAATGGCTTTCATAAATCGTGCATACAAAGCTTCTTTTGAAGAGGTTCAACAAGTTACTCGAGAAGGGTTTTACTCTATCACCATTCCCGATCAAGAATCTTCATCCATTCTTTCTCAAAATTATTTTTCGATCATCAATGTGATGATCAAAGGATTATAGTCTCGCTAGGTCAGCTTCTCGCTGGTCTTCCCATTCCCTATACGATCCAGAGTTGCCTCTATTTTATGAAATCTTGGCCCATGAAAAATTCTCTCGGGTGTTTATCAATTGAGTGGCGATTGCATTCGCCTAATGCTCGACCGCGTATCGTGGTGCCGGTAAAGGATCTTTATACCTAACTCGTTAGACACCCCGATTTCAAAGACTTGGAAATAGTCAATGAGAAGTACACTTGTAGAAAACTTTTTTGAAAACTATTCAAGTGATAAAGATGGTTAATGCGAAGTCTCGCCGGGCATTCGCTCAAAAAGAAGGATAATGTCCCCCGAGGATAAATTGCTCATGCAGGATATTGATTGGCACCCTGGCAATAATACTACCTCGCCATTCCAAAGATGAGAAATGGTGGGTTGTACCCTTGTTTTTAAATGGTCCTTATATCGCGGCCCGCACGTTCTTCCCGGGGCGAACCTCGCAGGGTATCATCCTTGGGAATTCAAATGGCCTCGATAAAGCAACCGAGGTATATTTCCATTTTAAATCTTGCCTTGTAACTTTTTACATACGTTGAGTTTGTATAATTTTTCGGATCGCCAAATTGAAGAAGAAAGTACAAGGATAATCCATTGGAGAGTACGTTTGTCCATACTTCGATCGCTTACGCAGTGAAGTAAGAAACACTTCCTTTGTTATTTAAAACAATATTGTTGCCTCTGTTTCTTATTTTTAATCGTGATGCGAAGGTTGAGTTGAAGAAGCTTTTAGCCGCTAAGACTAAAAGTAAAGGCAAAACTATCGCCTACTGAATAAATCTTCTCGCTCATTAACTAAGAAGCGAAAGGTTCAATCTTCTTCTCGCCTTAACTCAAACTCCGAATCTTCCGATGAGGATGACCATGATTCGAATCATTCTCTTGCTAAAGAAACTCCACTGGCTGGTTCTCCTATGGATCGGTTATCTAGCATCTTCTCAGACTCTTTCCAGGGAATGGGAGATGCTCCCCTAGCTTCTCTTTGCGGGACTCTCGCAAATGTGTGTAATGCCGCTTTACTAGAAGGCAATGATTCTTTCAATGGAGCTTCTAGAGTCGTGTCTCCTGATTTGTTAAATGCATTGGGATCTTTGGTACATGTGCAATCACATTTCCCTCTTTAAATTTTTAAATATATGTATATTAATGATGAAGACGCAATTCATAATTCTATCCTCTTTTATAGGTTGGAAGAACTTCCTTTGTAGTTGCCTCGGATCTCGAGAGAAGACGCAACAATCTTGAAAAGAAGAACTCTGCATTGAGCAAGAAGATTCGCGAATTAGAAATCAAGTCAAAGCGTCATCTCGCGATAAAGACGAGAATTCAAAAGTTAAATACCGAGCTTGACTCCCAAAGGGATAGGTGTCCTCTCTTCAAAACGCTAATCAAGAACTTTATGGTATAAGATTTCGCTTCCTCTTATTATTTCTATCTTATCTGGCCGCATACTACTACCTAATTTATTACCTTCAGCAGATGTATATAATCTCTCCGATGAGGCTATTCTTCTCCATACGTTTCGAGCCCATGGATAATGACCTTCTTCTCGCACACCTCAATCAATCTCTAAGTAGTTCCTCGATAAAACTAACCTCCTTTCATTAAAGGATCTTTCACAAACATCGCCTTTTAAGGATCGAACACGGATCCAATTTAAATTTAACTAATCGCTTTAAACGAATGTACCTTGATTCCCGGAGAAAATCAAGACTTTAAGAAAGAAAATTAGTGATCTCATAGATGAGAACGATCGCATTACTAAAGAGGTGCACAAAAGCGTTAGCAGAATTCCACGAATCTCTTCTTAGTGTGCAAGTTGAACGAGATGAACTCCTTCGTCAGAATACTATGCTTAAGCAGCGAGAAGAGCAAGTTCGTTCTCTTCTTGTTATTAACAATGATGATGAATTCGCCTGGGCTGCGAAAGTTTTAGATAATGCCAGGAATGACCTAGGTGTTGATGTTAGTCTTCATGCCGAGCATACTTCCTTGATTAAAGATATGATATCTGATAGAGAAGGTTACTTATTATTCCTTACTGCTTCTTATTTCTGTGGTATTGCTTGTAAATTATTAACTTGTTGTTTCTTATTTGCAGATTTCGAGAAGAGGCTTCAAGTTAGAATTAGAGAACTTGAATCGAAAAGGAAATGCTCGCCAGAATTTTCCAAATAGAATTGAAGAACTTGAAAACCGAAAAACAACAACTCGCCAAAAGTCTCTCCCTTCGTAATAACAAGTATTCCAAGTTGAAGAAACAATTTGGAACAACAGTGGAGAACTTTAGTAATGATGCTGTTCGTTATCGCAATGGAGCCATGGAGTATGTCTGTAAACACCAGAACATCCCTCTGCATACATATCCCTGGCTTCTTGAAAAGGTTCCTGAGAATCTACCGTCGATGTTTCGATAGTGAAGCCGCGAAGAAGAAAATTCTGGCGATGAGAATAATAAAACCGAAGAATCGATGAAGAAGAAGAATCACCAAAGATATAATTCTTTTTGTTTTCTTTTCTTTTTCGTGTAATATCTTTTTCTTTCGTGAGTAATATTCGTACATTGCTTTGTATCTTTGTTATAGTGAACTCTTTTTCATGAATTCAATCTTCACTCCCCTTTTTGTTAGTTCTTCCTTGTAATATAATTGGCTATCTTTATTGATGTATAACTCTTTCATCGGAAGATGAATAACAATATTCCATCTTTTCCATTCCCATACTTGCCTCCGGTATTTATCTTCTGATGGAAGAAATTAGTTATCCTCATGTATTTTGTTGAATAATAATTTTAGTGTTATTGAAATGTATAATTCGCAGATATCTTTATGAATTGAGAATTCTATCTCTTTTCGCGACGAGTCGCCGAGATATCTTTATGAATTGAGAATTCTATCTCTCTTTTACTGCGACAAGGTCGCAGAGCCGCCTCTACACTTTCATGCAAAGGCCCATTGACCTTGCCTTATCATTTTGTGTGGTCTTCCAAGTCGAGACCTCCCTAATTAGAGGTCCTCCCACGCCACCGATTCATTGCGACAAAATCGCAGACGTCTTTACACTTGTGTATGTAATGACCCATTGATCTTGCCTTATCATTTTCAAGTATTTTTGCCTCTGCAGGATGTTTTGGATATACAATATGACAGGCCTAGATATCTCGAATATAAAGTCCTATGACATTGCGCCGTCTTGCGACGAAATCGCAGGACGTCCGTACACTTTCATGTAAAGACCCATTGATCTCGCCTTACCCTCGCGTTAGTATTATTGCCTCTGCGCAGGATCATTGCACAAATATGACTAGCCTAATTCTTCTTACGAAAACAAAGCCTCATGACATTTGCGTCTGTTTTGGTACCCCCCCTAATGGAGAGCACCGCCCTTATCATCTCCCCGGTTGCCCCTTCAAGGAGGCGAAACATCGGCCATACAAGACTAGCTCCTCCCATCCGGTCTTAACAACAACCAGTTGTTTTCAGCAGTCTCTTATCCCTTATACCTATAGGGTTTATGGTTACGAGACTGCACCCTAAGTGGAGTTTTCTAGCCGGCGAGTGCAACGCATGCCAAGACTTGCCAAGAATGGCCAGGTAGGTTCATCCATCCTCGGGCACTCGTTCAACCCCGTGTACCTCGGCGCCTTGAGCATACATCGACTCCTAGGAAGAGACCTCGGTCGCCCAACCAAGGTATAACCTACATATATAGTTGGGAATCCAAGGTACCTCTTCCGGATAGGCTTTCATGGGCCCCAAATTTTCATGGTTCAGGCTTCAGAGCGGTGTAACCTTCCCCAACTAACACGGCGGGATACCCCCCTTATATGACGCACTTTAGGTCTTACATTTGCCTCTTACGAAATGTTATTCGCGAACTAGGGTGTACGCCATAAAGGTTCGTCCCATTCATTTGCGCATGTATATTTGTTAAATCATTCAATCATTCATGTTTCATTATTTGTCGATATTTGTTTGCGAAGTATTCCGCATACACTTCCATTTCACTTGTTGTATTTCACTTTTCTTTCTTAGTCGTATTCTCATTTTACTCTTGGTCAGCGAGATTCTCGCACATCATTACTCACTTGTTACTTTGCATCCTGTGTTATTGATTATTCACTTTTTATGCCTTTTGTTCCTCATATCTTTTGCTTCTTCATTGTTATAATATTGGTCTGCATGTCCAGTGGATTCACCTCGCGAGACATGTCAGCCCTCACTTCTATAGCATCTACCATCAATTTTTCCTTTATCTGCTCATCTCTCACATGTTGTTTCCAACCTTTTCTTTTGGCATTCCTTTCTTCGCAGCTTTCTACATCTACTTCATGACATTGTTGCACCCACTTCCAATCTCCCTGTATAATACCAATGCCATTTGGATGTGGGAATTTAATACATTGATGATATGTTGACGCCCGACTCCCAAGATTTCATGAAGCCATGGCCTCCCAATCAGCGCATTGTACCTGAGACTCCACATCAACCACCGGAGAATAAAATATCGATTGATAATCGCCTGCAGAGGTATTCTCATGCGAACCTCTCCCTTTGGTTTGTTTTTGCCATTAAAGCCATATATCTTGTATGTAGAGGGGGATCAAATCTTCATCTTTTCCTCCCATCGTCTTGTAAGTATGGTAGAAGAGAATATTCACCGAACTTCCGGTCGATTAAGATTCGGTTGATCGCCCAAATGCTTCCGCGCCTCATCATCTTCTCCATCAACCGGGTTTTGGTTAATCTCTAGTTTCACAACCAACGGGCTATCATGTGTTTCTCTTCCTTTTGGCACTTCATCTGGGAGAAAGAAATAGTCTTGACTGCCACTTTTCTAATGCGTCGTTTTCGCTGGACTCATTATTTCTTTATCATTAGCGTCTCGCAAAGACTCTACTGAGTACGTTGTCATGGAAATCTTCGATGGTGCGATAGAGTGGACAATAGAGTTGCAGTTCAAATTCTTGGCTTTTGTTCCTACTTCTATCACAAAATGTTTCCTTTCCTTTTCCGATTAATCGTTCGTGCATCTCCGGTGGTGGTGGTAATGTCCGACCTGTTCTTCTCTTAGAAAGTGATTGACTCCCACGATCAATCATCCCGAGAATAATTCTCTTTATGTTTCTACAAATCATTTGTTTGATGCCATGGAGCGATGGTAAGAACAAAACTCATGACTTCATGTCGTCTGGCGGTGGTTCCATTCCAACATTCCAAGGTGCTTTGGTACATTTTCCATCACAAGTATAGCTTCCCGTATCTTTCAACGCTAGCATTCAAAGGAGGCATCTTAACTGCTCCCATCTGCAATGACTTCCTCTCGCCTCCACGGTTATTTTGTCTTCGTCCACCATAAGTTTCTTGCGCATGATCTAGCCTCTGAATCTTATTATTGTCGGGCACGGTTGTAGTAGTTCCTTTCACGTTCAAAACTCTTCTTTGATCGTGGCTTCCCATGGCTACTATCTTCTCATTGTCCCTCGTCGCCTCTCCTTGCTCGCTGTCCTTCGAAGTGCTCGCCACTGTATTTATGAATTGGAGGTAACAAACTGGTGTTCGCGGCGTTGGAGCTCGTGTTGTACCTGGATAGGAATTCATTTCATTTTTGTCTTTCTTCTGCTGGCAATATATTCTTCCCTTAATTTCTCAGATTCGCCATCGTGATTGTATTTTTGATTCTAAAAATTTGAATGTATAACAAGTTAGTCATGAAGAGAAAGTTTCACAAATGAGAGTATGAGATATCTCTCCTCGGCCCGTCCCCGCCATTTCGCCGCACATGGTCCTCCATCTTATTGTCAACCTGTCTTAAGCTCGCCAATCGTTTGTTTCAACCCGAATACATCTTCAATACCTGGTCGCGAAGAGTTGTTACTTATGTATGCTCCCAGAAATGTGGCTTGCAAATGATTGAATGCATGTGATTGTGTTCCTCGGATCGGCAAAAAAATCATTTTAGTGCTTCTCCTATTAAGCTTGGACGCGAAATATTTGCACAATATGGCATCATGATTATCCCATTGTAACATACATCTCATGTAAGCCTTAATATGTTGTATCGCACAAGTTGTTCCATCAAAGATGTTTGGTTAATGCAGGTAGATTGCATTTAGGAGGTATTCCTCCCATCTCAGCTTCTAGCGTGAAGGGATTCTTCGCGAAGCTTCGCGATGGCTTCGTCTAACCGTTCTCCTTCCTCCTTCCCTTCTACCATTCCTAATCCTCTCATTTCAATTAGTTCTCTTAAGATTTGTTCATTTGCCTCAGAATTTGACTCTCACCAAGTCTTTTAAGCTCTGCTTCTCTCCTTCTTCGCTCGTGCCTATTTTGACCTTCTTGCTCGTTATTTCTCCTCTTCTTTCCTCGCGACGCTCTTTAACGTTTCTTTCATCAATTGGCATCGCCATTATATCTATTTGTTTTCTCTTCTTGGTTGCCTCTCGGCTCTCCTCATCTGCAACCCTCTCATATTCTTAGTTAATATTTCTATTGAGTACGATTTTGTTTCCTCCTTATCTCGCGGTTGTCATGGTTATTACTCGCGGATTGCTTCTTCCATCTCTTGATTTTCCATTTTACTCTTGTTCTTTCTCTCTCTTTGAGCTAGTCGCGCTTGTTCAAGGTAGTGTCTCTCAATATCATCCTCGATCTCTCGGTTTCTTCTTAATTCTTCTCTCCCGTGCAAGATTATTCTTCCTTCAAAGAGTGAGTCATTTGGCCCTTGAGTTGTATGTTTCCTTGATTTTCCCTATCCCGCTCATTTTGAAGATTTTGGTGAGAATATAACGATCTTCTATTTCCCCTCTTCTTTCGCCATGCTCCGTGTTTGGATTTTGTGTTTCCTCCTCAAGATTTCTGTTGGTAAAACTCTCCTTCTTTCTTCCCTATTTGACCTTGAACTTGATCTCGCTGTTCTTGATCCCCATTTTGTAACCTCATATTTTCCATCCTCAATTCATGATTCTGTCTTGTCAAGTTTGCTCGTTCTCTGCCTCTAGCCGTCTCTCTTCGTGTATTGTTTGTCTCAATCTTTCTAACGTCGCCATTTCTTCGTTTCCTGATTCATTTCTCCATTCATCCCTTGCTCTCCTTGTCCATTGTTCACTGACTCTTGCTCCTCTTTCCCTCTCGTCTTGTAATCGGATCTCCGTATGTACACTTACTCTATCATAATCCACCCATTATGCGTTTGCTGACGGGGAGATTGGGGGGCCGGTTTTGACCTTCTCCATCATTTCTCATATTCATCCTGATGATTCTCCTGTTCATTCCTCCTTTCTCCAAAGAAGTCTCCCACTTCTTCTACATATCGTTTGCCCTTGTCATTTCTTCTTCTAGCCATCTTTCTTTTTCAATGAATTCTTGAGTATCTTTTCCAAATCTCTTCTGTTAATCTAAATTCTTTTGAATTTCTTCGTCAATCAACGCTGTCCCTCTGTTTCTAGCGCATATGTAGTAGCAGGATTTCCCACACTACACCCCTCACTATATTTGATTAATTAGTCCATTGAAAGTTGTATAATTGAGAATGTTTATTGATTAATTTCATGAGTTGTTTACACAAAGAAAATTAGATTACACTTAGCAAGTAAAACACTCTTGAACTTTCTCTCCTAATGACTTGCCCACAATTCCAAAAAGACTCTCACTTAAGGATCACTGGCCCTTTATATAGGCTAATACATAGTGGATGACAGCTAAGTTACCCTTTATTTTCGGGGAATGTCCGCCAGTGTCGCAGATGTACAAACATTCACTGCCGACACTTCTTAACCCTCGCCGCATCTCACGTCTTCTCGTATGTTTTGGCTTTCGTTATTCA
>JAJJWW010013029.1:600000-847809 GCA_023531295.1 Papaver armeniacum | reverse complement strand
AATTCCTACCTTACTACTCCAAATTCTTTCAAATCACGATGTCGATCCTTACTCTCCTCCCTGTTTCTAGCGCCAATATGTAGTTGCGGAAATCCTACACTACACCCCTCACAAGAATCCACACAATTAAGACATTTAAAGATGAATAACTATGAATTTTATTGATTAATTCCTTGAATGTTTACAAGTTAAATGGAAAAGAGCTAAAGAAATTACAATCACCACAAACTTTCTCTCTCCTAATGACTTGCCTCACACTCGAAAAGAAGATCCCCCTCAACGATCTCGCTCAACTCCTTATATAGGGTATTATACATTGGATGACAGACTAAAGTCTGTCCTTTATTTTGGGAATGACTTTTAGAAATACCGCAAGTGTACAAACTCTAAATCTCGCTAGGTCTTCACATATTTCTCGTGTTTTGGCTGCTTAGTCATTCATTGCGTCATTTATATTACTCATTTGCGACACTTTCGCAATGCGTCGTTATTGATCTCGCGAAATAGTTGATGTGTGATATTGATCCTACATACGTTTTGCAAGTCTACTTTTGAGATTTGTAAGATTCTTTTCGTGTTGTCCTTAATTTTTCGTTTCTTTGTCATTTTTGTGACAAAAAGGGAAAATATATGGAGTAAACAAGTGATGCGTATTGATTTTATATTGATTGGTATCACTAAGGAAAGGAACAATTGTGCTTAAAACATTTATCTAAGAGTGAAAGCATAGACTAAGGAGTAGCATATCATATTAATTAATTGGTATAACAAAGACGTGCGGATTGATGAAATCTATCTATCTCACCTTTAGGGGAGTATTGGCTTTGTTATTATAATGTCCTTGACGACATTTAAAGATTGAATGAATCACGGGTTATTGTGTTGTTGAATTCGGGGAATCAAGCGTATGTGTAATGAATTTTTGTAATTTGTTTATCCATATGATTGTAAGAGTTTTGTCACTAAAATTGACAAAGGGGGAGATTGTTATAGCATGGCTCGGTTGAACTCACCAAGCGTTGGTATGTCAAGTTTGGTTGTCATATTTAGTGAATCCAAAACTCATTTTAAGAGTCGCTTGATTATGTACTAAGAGTCGACTTCGTATAGGTTAGCTTGAAAGTATTGGGATGTGATACAGCCACAAGTATGCGAAGACTTGAAGAAGTGAAAGTATGAAGCTACAACGAAGCGCATCATCCTTCCACTTGAGGTTAGTGATATTTGACTTGAGCTGTTTCATTCCTAACGTATCTTTCAAGTCGTGCATATTGAAAGCGAAATTACGCAGCATGAACACTAGATAGACATAGTATTAGGAATACTGATTTGAAGTTTATTGCTTAACCATTAAACTTTGTAGATAAGACAATGTCGACATAATAGTTTAAATGCTATTGTGATTATGTGTGGATATGAGGTGAGGATTTCATCCTGAGAGCAATGTTTTACATGTGTTTTAAGGAAGTAACTTCATAAACTTATTTATAAATCGAAAAAGGAAATCGTCGGGCGTAGTGGGATTGTTATTCATTGCATATCTTGTGAACATCAATATGTGTGATTTAGTATAACCGCTCATGACTTGTTTGTGTTCTTGGTAAAACTATTCACAAAGGCGACTTATGTATTGGTATGACTTTTATTAGTGAAAAAAGAATCATGAGATGGTGATCGAGTTTGTGATTTGTTTGGCCAGAATCTGGGTAAGGGACCGATCCTATGAGGTACAGCACATCATAAGGGGAATCGATCCTTGTATGAAGTCTTTGACAAGTTTGTGAGAAAGGGGAACCGATCCCTATGGAAATGTGCACCACGTTTTAGGAAGGAACCGATCCTATGGACATGTATAACCACATATAAGTTAGATACCATATATGTGGGAGGCAGAATCTAGTACCTAGTCACTAGAATTTTGGAAAGCTAGTGTGACTATGCACGGTACTAAAATGGAGGTGTAGAGCAAAACTTGTTTTGGTAGTATTGTTAAACCCATGATTTGTGATTGAGTGTTTCTTGATCAAGCGCATAGTTCTTGAAAGTCGAGATGAACCAATTTTAAACTTGTTTGGAAGTGTGTCGGAATCGGTTTCAAGGTTGTAGGTATGAAGAGGACTTACAAAGTAAGGATGTCGGCATACTAGTGAACACGTGTAGTAATGGTTATCTTTTATTGTTCAAAGTTATTCCTTAATAGCTACGGAAGAAAATCCCGAGGATCGAAACATAAATAAGTTAAGAGTCTTTTATTTAAGGTTTTTAATTTTATTTTAGAGGATCGAGAATTAGTAATGTGCATTTACTAGTTGAGATTTTCCAAAGATATTTTCGGTCATTATTTTGGACGAGCATTTCCGGGAATTATGAAGCTAAAATTTGGAATATTGAATATCTTTGAGAATATTTTCGGTTTGGAAATTCCTTGGTGTCCAAACTTCCTTGTACATAAATACTTGAAGTTTGCATTTTACAGCAAACTAATCATTAAAGTGACAACAAACTTCCTCGGTTGTGTTGTTGCGGGTGTAGCCAGCCTATTCGGAGAGGGGAGGAAATGTAGCCTAGTGGCGAAATCTATTACGCATAGCTCGGTTTAAAGTCTTCTTTGGGATTGAGAAGCTACTACGAGTACCGTTGGTGGGAAACTAGATAATGCGCTTTGCTCTTTGTGTTTTCGATTGATTTGATTGACTAACGGTGGTTGAACTTTGATTGCACCTAGTTTGTTTATGCTTGAGGGAATCTTCTTTTGATATAAGATTCACTGACTGACTAGATCGGAGTTTCGATAAGGATCTTTAGGCTTGTTGTTAGTTAAAAGGCGATCTTGTGGTAATCCATTTGTTAACGAGACTTTGTTTTGTGCGTGGTTGATCACAAGAAATTCAAGTTGTTGTGTGCAGGTGTTTATTGAAGATCTAAGAATATTTGAATACAAAGAAGATATTGAAGATTTCTGACTTGGGGTTCACAATCTTTGGTGTGCACAATACTTGTTTTTAGGTATAAGCGGATCCAACTATAATCGGTTTATCCTTTGGTAGATTGGATTGATTAGTTGTGTAGATCGGCATCAATACAATTCTTTGTGATTAAAAGTATTGATTGCAAATCTTAACAATTACTTCGGGAGTTGAGAATAAGATAGATCTAAGAACCTTAAAGGAGTTTATTAAGATAAACGAGAAGAGTCTTTGTCGAACTGCTGTCACGGTTGAAGAGAGTTGATACCAAGCAATTTGTCGTTCCTTTCTTGTTTGGAATACGAACCAAAGGAATTGTTCCAAGTACGTGACTTATTCATAAGTTGGAGGCGTGGGAATAAAGACGAGAACTAGGTGACTTATAGGTTTAGTTGCTTGGTCTCAACTATCACGAGTTAGGTTCCAATTTTGTGTAGCGGCTTAATCACGACGAGTATTCGGTCGGACAAGGTCGGGTTTTTAAGCATTTGCGGTATCCTCGTTAACAAAATCTTGTTGTGTCATTTACTTTTATTTTCCGCAATTATAATTGTTGTTATTATAATTTAAAGTAAATAACACAAACGTTAATTCCTATTTACTTGATAACAATCCTATTGTGTTTGGTTAAGTCAGAACCTTTTATCAAGTAAACATACTTCGTTGTTGTATTGTCTCGATATTCATATCCATAGACGATCGCACGAAGTGTGAACAGAAAGTTGCATTGTCTCGACTCGGTTCATAGACAATCACTTTTGGAGAAATGACTTATAGGTAGGAAAAGTTTTAGCTTGAGGTATATTTGGGTACCCTCGCCTTCCACTACACCAAATTACGGGATTAGAAACGAACTAGTAGTTACTAAAAACGGGTTGTAACGGCTATTACTGTTACAAAAATGGGTGTTACATTTTTTGTAACGGCAATGGGTCCGTTACAATTTTGGTTGCTAACCGGCCTTAGTAACAGTTGTGGTAGTTTCAAATCGCCACGTGGTAACAACTCGGGGCCGTTAAATTTCTTGTAACAACATGGTCGTAACACTCTCAAGTCGTTCTTGCATTGGCACATTAGTAACATGCTCGAGCCGTTACTCGTGGCAAGTTGAAACACTTTCCAGCGCGTTGCGAACTTTTTGTCATGACAAAAAAATTACGCTAGTCGACATTGACTGGTCAAAATCGGTCAATACGACCAATTTTGACCCGAGTCAATGTTAATCGCGGTTCGGTTTAGTAGGAAATACGTAAATTCCCAATAACACATACCCTTTTCATTCCATCACATTCATTCATTCGTATAACTTTTGATCAAAGAAGGACATTCAATTCATATAACTTTTGATCAAGAAGAACATACTAGTGATGTCGCCCCCTTTCTGTATTCCCCGTTATCACTTACCAATAGCCACTACGAAGAATCTAGAATTCTCGGTGAAAAAGCGGAATATGTTTACGGCTATTTGAGATGCCACATGTGACATATCGGTGGGAAGTCGAAAGAATATTAACTTTACAAGCTATGAGCTAGAGAGAGTGAGTCTCCAAAGCGTTAGCAATCTCTCTTACATGTTGCTAAGCAAGGTAGGGTATACCATAATCCACGGGAACCGGGAACCCATACCATTTTACTGTTGAGCCTCTTCCCTACACCTTAAAAGCTAGAAAACCTTCTCAGATCTTGCTTTCTTCTAAGTACCAAAATTCTTGTAAGTATAAAATTCTAAGTTGAAAAACTTGTTGAGTTCATAGAAACTTCCTACATTGTAATACCTCATCGAGGTCAAAGTGATTGAGCTTTTCATTGGTAATCTCTTCACATCGAACAATTGCAGCCATTACACAATGACAAAAGAAAAATATGTTGAATAAACCGAAATCAAAAATAAAAACAAAAATTGATTCCCTAGAACAATTTATAGACCTTATGAGAAAGAAGGTTAAGGTGTTGTCTAGGATAACTTTAACATATTTGTTGTGCACTAAAACTAAATCTGACGGGGACTACACACCATCTATCACCGGCAAGCCCTTACGGAGCAATAGAGTGGATAAACCTCTTTTCTTAATTGCTCAACACAGCCTGAACAAAGAAGATTACTTAAAACACTTGGGTGATGCATATGGTAACAAGATGGAGCAACTATAGGACTACATTCTGAAATGCACATAAAATCATGTGTTGTAATTACTGACTCACATGTTTATCATTACAAAAGTCTGAAATCGTCAAAGCAAAAGGAGCACTTTGCTTCTCAAATATCGCATCATCCACGAGTTTAACAAGAAAGATACAATCAGCAACAATACTTGTATGCAATGATCATAAATACTTAAAAAATTGAAACACAAATGTGATAAATCACCTACCCTCTTATCTTCCATCAATGCCCTTCAAATCCACTGCATTGTAGCTTTTCAGGCGACGCTCAAACTCTTCCACCAACAACACTGATCTGCAACTATCATATATCAACACCTGAACCTGCATTTCCATCATCTTCTTCTCTCTCCAACCACACTGTCATAGCTGAACCATATCCATGGGATTCATAATCTCCATTGTATCCGTACATATTACCCGTGCGAAGGCCAGGTTTGGATCTGCATGTTCTTGGCGAACCATACCACCCAGATTAGAGCGGGAATAGTTTGGCGAGATTTAAAATCTTCCAACGATATAAGTAAATTAAAATTAATGCGGCATGACATATGATAATAAGAGAAACCACGGTCGAGGTATAACTAAAAATTTGGTCGAAAAACCAAGCGCTACGGAGAGGAGTAAAGATCATATACTAGACTAAAACCAAAAACCAAACTATATTTGGTCTTTGGTTTGGTTTTGGTTTGGCGTAACTCAAGACTACGCCTGATTGGGGCGGAATTACGTTCGGCGGTGAGGCGGATGTTATAATTGCGCCTGATTGGGACGGGGATTTCGGAGTTACGCCCGATGGGACGTAGTTAAGAGTTGCCTCGTACCCGGGCGGTTTAATATAATTGCGCCCGTTGAGGCGTAATTTGAAGATACCGCTCCGTCGGGCGCGATTTTGAATACCTCCCGACTACGGGGCGCAATTAAAACATACGCTTTGTTCTTGCATGGGCGTAATTTAAATCTACGCCACATCGCTCCACCGGTTTCATGCTTATTTGAAATTTCGTTAAGTCGTTGACCTTGCAACTTTCACTTGTTAGTCGTGGTTCCAATGTTCTTGTAACTTGTCAGGTAATAAAGTATATTTCTTGACCCAGTTGTATAATATTGTATGTGCCCAATTGCATTTTTGCAAAATTTATTTTTAGCTGGTTGTTTTTTTGGAGCCTTGGTTTGAGTTTAGATTCCAAAAATTTATTCAGCCTTGGTTTATGAACGTGCGGCCCATCTGGCGTAATTCCAAGTCACGCCCCATCAGGCGTACTGTCTGATTTGCGTCCCACCCGGGCGTATTTTGTATTTGTGCCCCGTCGGGCGTAATTTTGATTACGTCTCTCCATCGGGCGGTTTTTATATATTCGCCCACACCAAACGCAATTTTAGGTTACGCCGACATCAGGCGTAAATTAAAGTTACGTCCCACCCGAGCGCATTTTGTAACTACGCCCATATCGGACGAGCTCTTACGCATCCGCTCCACCCAAATTTATTCCGGCACCATAACGTCTCACCCCGAATAAACCCATTTTTTTAGTTTTCATTTGGTATTTAGTCTTTAGTTATGGTCTGATGACTACAATTGCTCTAAGTGTCCACATGGAAAGAAGAATAAATCTTACTCTTGCGGTGTTTCCGTCACTTCCATCATTTGGAACCATCGAGTCTTATAGTCCCTAGCTATATCCATCAGCAGTTAGTGTTCCTTAAACTTTTTCAATTTGTCAAGGTATCTTCATATCGCCTGAAACAAGATTTCAGTTAGTCTTGTAAAAATTTGGCCCATGTGCGCATACTAAGATTTTCTATTAGATGAAAATGAGTTAAGCTGGTGGGTAGTTGTACGCTTTTAACATAGCAAAAAAGTAAAATGGAAAATAATTAATGACTAACATTTTCACGCCCAGCAACTTGAGATGTAGAACGAGCTCCACAGGTTCCCCACCACCCCGTTAACATAGGTTATTGCTTTTCTTACTATGAATATAATAATTTTCCTAACCACAAACGAAGCGGGTAAAGAATATGGAATTCTAAATGCAGAAATGTTCTGGGCGAATAGAGAACCATCAGTTGTCTTGCAAATGCTTCAATTTCCTCGCATTCAATCCGTAACTCCATTCCTAAAAACAAGCCAAGATTATTCACACGATTCTGAGATAAAGTACACAGGACCATACATTGACAAAGTGGTGGTTACATTTACAGCTCATTTCATTCCCTAAATATGCACTACACTTAAGTACACGAAAAATGAGAAAGATTAATTGACATCAATACACAATTTAGTACACATCCCAAGTTCATAGAAATTTAGTACACATACTAATTTAGGTATACAGTAGTTCATAGCTGTAGGATCATAATCTCGCAATGTACAAAGCTCGCGGGATTAATAAACAACGATGTCGCGAAGAAGTCGCAGATAGATAAGATAAACGACGCAATAAATAACGACAGGCAAAACATAAAGAAGACATGTGACTGGCGAAGGTTAAGAAGTGTCGCGAGCAAATGTTTGTGCATCCGCGACACTTCGCGAGACATTCCCAGAAAATAAAGGGAGCTTAGGCGTCATCCACTATGTATTACCCTATATAAAGGGCTAAATAGATGTTAAAGGGGAGAGATCTTTTGGAAGTTGTTGGGCAAGTCATTAGGAGAGAAAGTTTAAAGTGTATTAATTTCTAAGTGTAATTCTATTTCCTTGTGTAAACAATTCATGAATTCAATCAATAAATATTCTTGATCTTTACATCTTTCAATGGGTTAATTAAGTAAAATCGAGTAAGGGGGTTAGTGTGGGAAATCACCTACTACATATGCGCTAGAAACAGGGAGATCGTTGATAAAGGAGAGAAGATTGCAATTAAAATTGTTTGAATCAGAAAAATGAGAAAGAAAAATTTTAGATCGGATGAAAAAGATATGGCATACAGCACGGGTATAAGAGTAATGGTTAACGAATTTCATGAAAATATCAGAGGAAGAATACACAAACGAGATTTTGAAGGAAAGAAGATTACGGGTCGAGAAATAACGTCACCTTTGAAAGATTGGGAAAAGCAAGAGATAACATTCACGGCGGGAAATATCCAAGAAAATTTGGATCACATCTCCATTGGTAATTGCGAGTTAACGCGTATAAGGAAGGAGAGGAATCGAGAACACGGGTGAAAACATGGGTGGTGAATGGGTTTTAATTGATACGGGAGTCCCGGTGAACATCGTGTTCTATCACGCTTACAAAAGATGGGATATAAAGACGAAGATATGACTTTCGCGGCATATAATATTCAAGGTTTTGGTAAATCCATAACAAAAGTTAGAGGGAGATAAAAATACGTATTCCATTAGGAAGAATCGAAACACAGGTGACATTGAGCGTAGTAGATATGGAATCACGCAGGTATAACTTATTACTAGGAAGACCATGGGTACATGCAATAAAGGCGTGGCGTCGGCAGCTTCATCAATGCATCAAGTTTCCTACACCAGCCCCAGGAATAGGCGAGATCAAAGGGATCTTGCTAAAGGAAGAATATATTATCACCATGAAGTAAAGTGTCGCGAGGAACAAGTAAACAAGCAAAGGATATATCAAAAGCACTTGTAAAAGATGGCGAGGGGCGGCTAAGAAAGAGAAGAGTTCGAGTTTACATGATCAAAGCGAAGGAAGGAAAAGGCATACCTAAGCGGATCTCGGGAGAAGAAAAATGAACATGAAAGAGCAGAAGGACCAACCCCTATGGGAGAGCAGAGGCCGGTTACGTCGCGGCGGAGCAAACTAAAAGTGAATATTGGAACTAAGGGAAAAACCCAAGATGCTAAAGATTGGAACTAACATGGGAGCGGAAGAAGAGAAAGAGCGTCGATCTATTGCGGAATTATAAAGATATCTTCGCATGGGATATGGATGAAGTGCAGGTATAGATCCATCGGTAGCACTGTCACAAGTTGGAAATTGATAAAAATGTGAAGCCATTCAAACAAAGGATTAGAAAGATAGCAACGTATCACCCTCGAATAGAAGAAGAATTACGAAGATCTTGGATGCGGGAATTATTAGACAAGCAAAATATCCAGAATGGATAGCGAATATGGTTATAGTTCCAAGAAGAAGAACAAGGGAATAAGGATTTGCATTGATTTCAACGATCTAAATAAAGCTTGCCCTAAAGACGGTTTTCCATTACCGGACATTCCACAATTGGTCGAATCGGCAGCGGGAGCCGAAGAGTATCATCGGCGGGACGGATACAAGGTTACTGATCAAATTCCTAAATGGCAGGAAGACCCGAACACCTGCTTTCTTCGCTCCAAGAGGATTATCTTGTTATACTAAAATGCCGTTTGGTTTGCGAAAATCTTTGGAGCAACGTATCAAAGGATGGTAGAAAATGTATTCGCGAGAATGGATACACAAAACACTAGAGGTATACGTAGATGACATGCTAGTGAAAAGTAAAAGGCGAGAAGATCACGTCGCAGAGACTTGAGAGAAATTTTTTTGAACAAATGAGGCGTTTCAACATCAAAGTCAATCCCGAGAAAAATGTACCTTCGGAGTTGCGTCGGGGAAGTTCTTGGGTTACATTATATCAAAGGAAGGAATACATGTTGACCCGGAGAAAGTAAAAGCAGTTCGCGATATGCTGACGAGGTGTCAATCTCGCAAAAATAAATTTCTCTACTTCTCTTTAACTAACAAGTAGTATAATGTAAGTAGGATCGTCCCAAGGGAGGTATGAAGTTCAAGTTGTTATGCAAATACTCTTAGCAAAGATGATTTTTGTTGTAGAAATGCTGAAGATTGTAAAATGTATTCAAATATGAGATGCAATTGATTAAAGGTTCATTCTAGACCACGGAATACAAACCAAATTGATAGATAGCTATATTCTTCACATTATCATGTTACTAACAACCCTAGAATAATTAGTACGCTCAACTATTCCGTTACTATCTCCTAGCTCACCGGATACGGAAGCGCTCGACTACCGGTTCCTACTTGCCAAGTTTCCTAGAGGTACGCTTACTAGGTTTGAATTGAACAAGTGCTCTAGATTACGTGAGATAAGGTTGCTCCTAGTGATGAACTCAAAAAGCATGAATCACCTACTAATGTTGATTTCTACATATGGGTACTTAACAAAGTCCCATCATCAATACCCACATATTACTACTTGTGTTTATCTTCTCTAGACAATTACGGGTCGAAGAAAATCTAAACTAGCAATAGGATTATGAATCAACTATTTAATTTCGAACTTAAACAATCAACAAATAATCCATAAACAATAATAGCATGGTAGAAATCAATCAATAACATTAATTAATGCAAGAGAACAAGTTTTTCATATCAAATATAGATTCATATTTCGGGCTTCGAAATCGCCCTTAATCAAAGAGAGTTTTAGTTAATCATGATATTGGAGTTCATCATCAAATAATAATGGAATAATAAAGTAAAGGAGATGAAAATATTAAATGAAAGCAAACCCTAGCTCCGGCTCTCTGCAAAACTCCAAGAAGAATACGTGATATTAAAGTTGTAGAAATTTCCCTTTTTGTAGCCCTTTTCTCCTTCCAAAACTAGGTCAAATCCATTGTAGTCCAAGCCCAATATATCCACCAAGCCCACACAAGAGAAACCCGGTAGTAAATATGCCCATATAACAGTCGCCGGAAAACTGGGTTTCCGGGCGGAATTTTGCCGGAATCCGGCGTCGGAAAAGCATCTCAGGCCGCCTTTGTCATCAGACACTGTCACCAGGCAGTTCTACACTTCCAGTAGCTCAACTTTGCTTCTCTGCAGTTCAAACATTCACAAAAACCAACTAACCCAATTTCTTATCTTGCGAAAACGCACCCAAAAGCGTGACCCATAGCTCATATGTCCGGCGGCCAACTCTTGTATCCGACTCATACCCCCCTCGCGATTCACTGAAATATTGCGATTCATGCTTCAAGTTCCGAAATCCGGCTACCGGAACTATGCTCACCGGCTCGCCATTCTAGCTCGCTTTTCGCCTCACTTCACTTTCCAGGCGCAATTCTTCCATGACTTCCAGCTGCACCTATCCTCAGAAGCATCAAACACAAGCTGCATCACCAGATTCAAACTCCATCATCTATTAAACCTCAACCCATATCTCCCGTTCATCACTACAGCACCAACAATGCAGCTCCCTGCTAACCTCCATCTTCAGCCCTGTTGTCCTCCTCTGAGTCAACCATCTTCACCTGAAATACGCCACAGCAAGCACCACGACCTGCACCTGCAATGGCATCACCAGCTCGCGATTGCAACATCACTACATTTCCTGGCAACTTTCAGTTCCAGCCATCACTGCAGCACACAATCTCATACATAGCCCGCAGAGCCATGGCTAGCTCTGCAAAGCATAGGCCCAAGGCGGAGCCGTTGGTGTCTCACCACCGCTGAACTGCACCCATGACCCTTATAATCTCTAGCACAAACTCCATACTTAGCTGTACACTCGAATTCGTGAGAGAACCCAAGTTCCTTCTTTGCCTTGGAAGCAAACCCTTGTTATACAACCCTAAGACTCATAATCGGCCGGGAATGGTGCGGTCGAGTGCTGCTCTCTGGTTACTTTCTTGGTGATTTCTCATTGCCAAAACAGACCCAAGACCTTCTCAAACTTACCCAATGTGCCGTGTATCTCTATGTTTAAATCAAGTCCTGAACTTGAGCCTGAACTAACCCAAACATTATAGCTCCAGCTGCTTCTTATCACCTGGTAAACGAGCCATCAGTCCTGGCTAGCCGGTGCATTCAACTTGAATGTGTGCAAATCAAGCTTCTGGACATTTTGTCAAAACGCAGTTGTAGTGCGTCTGCAAACTGGTAATGATCAATAGTGGCTGCATTGTGGAAGCCGCACAAATCAGTCCTTCCCTGCACATAATTCGAATTTACACACAACCCACGTTCACAATCCATTCACGCTCTCAATTGATTCCTTAATCTTCATCATTAGTCACCAATACCAAGTTCAATTCTTCATTGGTTTGTAGCTTCACTTTCTGTCCAAAACTGTCATCAATCCAAAAGATTCCAATTCATCGAGACTCTTCAATTACCTCATAATCTTGTTCATCTTCCGACTCAACGTCAACAGCTCACGCCTTCAATGGCAAAGAACTCGTCTTCTTCTCTGTTTTCCCGAATCAATGGCAGCAATTCACGACTCCAACCTCGTTTTCTCGTCATGAAAATGACTTCTTATAACTCGTGATACAGATCCTTCACTGCCTTAATCCTCTAATATTTCGTATATGCACTCAACAGCCTTGGCTAACCGAGATCAAGGTTTTGGCTCGGTAGCAAGAGTACCCTAGACAAATCAAGAAGGGAGAACAAATAAGTCGACCTTATAGTTGGGTTTGTATAATTCTAATGAGAACTCGGTGCCCTTAACGAACGACTGCATGTCTTTAGTAGTAACCAAGTGGAGTTCACCGGCTGCACTAAGTACTGGTTATTTGTTGCTTCACTAAACTGTTATTTTAACACAGAGCCTTGTGTCCTTTGCACCTATGCCTCCTAGCAATGCCTTCGACTCCAATTTGCTTTCTTTCTCATCGCATGACTCCAAAACACCTATAAAATGTAAAAGAAGCGTAATATACAAAAATACAAGAGAAATAGCTAAGAAAAGCATACGAAATTGATACTCGAAAGATGTATTTCAAGCCTTTATCAAATTCCCCCACACTTGATCTTTGCTAGTCCTCGAGCAAACAAAACTAAACTAAAATACAACAACTCCGTGTCGTCGAGGCTACGGTTACTCTTAGCATAAATAACAAGCCTTTAAACCCCTAGGTGTCCCTAGTGGACGAGTTATAGTCTCGTGAAGGTTTACAAGAGGTGTACCTACAAAACCTTTTACTCCAAATTCCAGCTATTTGTGACAAATCAATGAACGAATCCAGAATGACTACAGGAGGAGGTACCATGCGCAAATTCAGTTCATATATAAGTAAATAAAGCTCTAATTAGACAGTCGAACAAACCACAATACTCGGAAATTAACAAACCACAATCACAATGAAAAGATTAAGAAGATGGATATAAATGTAGATGTTGGCGAATGTTCACAAGTGATCGATGTTTCCCATATCTGTCTGAAGGTCACTACCAAGATGAACCTATGCATCCTATTGGATTGAGCTACTGGTCAATTCTAGTGTCAACACACTGGCATATACAAGGGAACCAGTGGTAAACAAACTTATTTCTACATCAACTCACTGGCATATACAAGGGAACCAGGAGTGACTTTATTCACCAAATATAAAATACTTTCTTTTCTTTTTCTTTTTTTTTTTTTTTTTTTTTTTTTTTTTTTTTCTTTTTTTTTTTTTTTTTTTATGTGACAGCATGATTCGATCTTTTGGATCCAAGCGCATGCTTCTTGTCAGCAAGTACATGATAGTTGCCTTGGATCCTGCATTCCACGCTTGTTTAGGCGACGGAGACAGGGACTACGTTTCACACATACTGCTATTCCCAAGTGTCATTCTTTATTCCGTTTGGTCTAATTGGTCGGTCTCTTTTTTTTTTTTCTTTTTCTAGCAACTCAATCACTCTAATCATCCTAGCAGCAATAACACGTCGATGTTTAGTGACCCACCAAAACACTTAGAGAACAATAGATAAATATGGAAAAATAAAAATAGAATGCGATATGGTGATATTCCGAGATATGGTAACGACTATCATGTTATTTGTGATTCCTGAACTATGTTCGTTTCTTGTTAATTAATGGGTTCCTCAACTCCCCGCATTCAAAATGATTCCATCCACTAATAGTGTCATCCTAAAGGCACAAGTTTCTAGATTTCGGAGTTCAAAAGCACAAATTTTTTTTTATTATTTTTTTTTTTTTAAAAAGGCATTTTTTTTTTTTTGAAAACAAACTTTTATGGCAAAAATACTAAACGCATAAAACAAACTATACAAACATATAAATGTCCCCACACTTAAACTTTACATTGTCCTCAATGTGGAAAATTGAAATGATATGCAAAAACAAGAAAATAAAGATAAAATGCTTAAAAATAAAAAGATAAAGGGAAAGATACAAAACCGGTGGGTTGCCTCCCACTTAGCGCTTGGTTTAACGTCGTCAGCCCGACGTTCGGCTCCAATTACTCCTCCAGAGGGAGTGGATCACTCAATGTGATCATATCCCGATTCTCCGTCACAAACGCTCATAGTATGGTTTCAAGCGATGGCCGTTAACCTTGGAAATCAGCCCCTTTTGGGACTAGTTATCTCAATCGCACCATGCGCAAACACATTAGTAACAACAAATGGTCCAACCCATCTGGACCTAAGTTTACCCTAAACAATTTAAGACGAGAATGGAATAAAAGAACTTTCTCGCCCTACTTCAAAACTCTTTCGGAAATCATTTTATCATGGAAAGCTTTGGTCTTTTCTTTGTAAATGCGTGAACTTTCATATGCATCATTACGTATCTCTTCTAACTCATTGAGTTGAAGTTTCCTATGTTCACCAGCTGCATCTAATTCCATATTACATACCTTGATAGCCCAATAAGCTTTGTGTTCAAGTTCGACGGGAAGATGGCAAGGTTTACCATAGACAAGCCTAAAAGGAGACATACCGATGGGTGTCTTATAAGCTGTCCTATACGCCCACAAAGCGTCATTGAGTCTATAACTCCAATCTTTCCTTGTAACATTCACCGTCTTCTCTAAGATGGACTTAATCTCCGATTGGAAATTTCAGCTTGTCCACTCGTTTGTGGATGATACGGTGTGCCAACTTTATGAGAAATGTTATACTTCTTTAGAAGAGCGTGAAAGGATCTCTTGAAGTGCGAACCTCCATCACTAATCACCACTCGAGGTGTTCCAAACCTAGAAAAGATATGTTCCTTCACAAACTCACAAACAATATGAGAATCATTGGTAGGAGTGGCTTTAGCTTCCACCCACTTAGAAACATAATCTACAAAGAAGAAGTATAAAAAATTTCCCATTGGAATTCACAAAAGGCCCCATAAAATCGATACCCCAAACATCAAAAATCTCAACAAATGAGAATTGGTGTTTGCGGCATTTGGTTTCTAGCACCAAGGTTGCCTGTCCTTTGACACCTATCACAAGCTTTACAACATAGATATGCATCCTTAAACAATGTAGGCCAATAAAAACCACTTTCGAGAACCTTGAGGGCTGTCCTCTTGGCTCCGAAATGGCCACCACAAGCATATGAGTGACAAAAATTCAGAATTGATTGGAACTCGGATTCAAGTACGCACATGATCATTTGATCGGAGCAATGCTTCCACAAATAAGGTTCATCCCATATATATTGCTTAGCAATCTTCTTGAGCTTGTGTTTTTGGAATGTAGACATGGAACTAGGTACTTGTCCGTCACCAAGAAGTTAACGATATCGGCGTACCATGGAGTTGTGCCACCGACCGCAAAGAGTTGCTCATCCGGGAAGCTATCATGCAAAGGAATCGCTTCTTCGGACACAACCAATCTGCTTAGATGATCCGCTACAGTATTTTCACTACCCTTCTTGTCCTTGATTTGCATGTTGAACTCTTGAAGAAGAAGAATCCACCTTATGAGCCTTGGCTTAGCATCCTTCTTTGTGAGCAAGTAACGAAGTGCAGCATGGTCGGAGAAAACAACCACCTTTGTACCCACTAAATAAGATCTAAACTTCTCGAGTGCAAACACTATGGCCAAAAGCTCCTTTTCAGTAGTGGAGTAGTTGATTTGTGCTCCGTTGAGAGTTCTTGAAGCATAATAAATGGCATATGGAACTTTGCCATCTCGCTGTCCCAACACGGCTCCAACGGCATAATCACTTGCATCGCACATCAACTCAAATGGCTTGCTCCAGTCCGGTGGTTTGATGATTGGTGCGGTAGTCAACAACTCTTTCAAGGTGTCGAAAGCTTCCTTGCATTCCTTGTCACAATCAAAGGCCACATCTTTTTGCAAGAGTCTACACAGGGGCATTGCAATCTTGGAGAAATCCTTGATGAATCTCCTATAAAAACCTGCATGACCAAGAAAAGAGCGAACCTCCTCCATATTTGTGGGGTATTGTAAGTTCCGAATCAAATCTATCTTAGCCTTGTCAACTTCTAACCCCTTAGAGGATACAACATGACCTAGCACAATCCCATGATTGACCATAAAGTGACATTTTTCCCAATTAAGCACAAGATTAGTTTCTACGCATCGTTTAAGAATAAGTGCAAGGTTATCTAAGCATTTGTCAAAAGAATCACCATACACGCTGAAATCATCCATAAACACTTCTATGATGCTTTCCACATAATCTGAAAATATACTTACCATACAACGTTGAAAAGTGGTCGAGCATTGCACAAGCCAAATGGCATGCGTCTATATGCAAAAGTGCCAAAAGGGCAAGTAAACGTTGTCTTTTCTTGATCTTCTGAGCTATCACAATCTGGTTATAACCTGAAAAACCGTCAAGAAAGCAATAATAAGAATGTCCAGCCAATCTTTCAAGCATTTGATCAATAAATGGTAAGGGAAAATGGTCCTAGTTGGAACCAAGTCATTATCTTCGTTTTTCACCACCGTAATTCCGGACTTCTTTGGAACGACTTGAACCGGGCTCACCCATTTGCTATCGGATATGGGATAGATAACCCCGACATCCAACAACTTCAGGATTTCTTTCTTGACTACTTCCATCATCGGAGGGTTCAAGCGACGTTGAGCTTCCCTTGTTGGTTTTGCCCCCTCCTCAAGAAGTATTCGGTGCATACATGTGGAAGGACTGATTCCTTTGATATCGGCAATGGTCCACCCAATGGCAGACTTGTACTCTCTTAGCACTCGAACAAGCTTCTCCTCTTGCACCTTAGTAAGGTTGCTGGCAATGATCACCGGTAACTCTTCCTTGTCACCTAAATACACGTATTTAAGGTGATCCGGAAGAGGTTTCAACTCAAGAATAGGTGCCTGCACAATCGACGGTAAAAGTTTCTCATTAGTAAGCGGCAAAGAAACATAAGACACATTATATTTTGGTGGAACTTCTTGTAATGAGTTAAGAGATAAAACAGCCTCTTTAAGCTCATCACAAATAGACAATTCACTTTCAATGTCTTTGTATTTCCCATAACCTAAACCTTCCACTATGGTGTTTTCTAAAGCATCTTCACCATTCAATTCAAAAATCTTTTGAGCTAGAGAATCAATAATATCAATTGAAAAACAGGAATGCACATCACTAGGATATCTCATAGCCTCAAAGATATTGAAACTTATGACTTCGTCATCAAATTCCATAGTTAAAGCGCCCTTGAAAACATCAATCTTTGTTCTAGCGGTTCTCATGAACGGTCTACCCAACAAGCAAGGGAGTAGACGATGGTGAATCTTCATCCATCATGTCAAGAACATAGAAATCAAATTTGGAAATATGAGTTGATTAACCTGCACCAAAACATCTTCAATAACCCCTTTCGGGTAAGAATTAGACCTATCGGCAAGTTGTATAACAATACCGGTATTCTTAAGAGGTCCAAGATTCAATGATTCATAAACGGAGGCAGGCATAACATTAATGGATGCTCCTAAATCTAACATAGCACGTTCAAACCTGATTTTACCAATAGTACATGGTATGGTGAAACTACCGGGGTCTTTCAACTTAGGTGGGAGTTTCTTTTGAAGATATGCCGAAGCATTCTCCCCCACACTCATTACCTCGTTACCGGTCAATTTGTGCTTGTTAGTGCACAATTCCTTCAAGAACTTTGCCCAACGTGGAACTTGCCTTATCGCCTCAATGAGTGGAATGTTCACTTCAATCTTCTTAAAGATTTCCAAAAGCTCTTGGTACAATGTCTCCTTGTTCGACTTTGCAAACCTGCTAGGAAAAGGTGGAGAAGTAACATAAGTAGAAACATGAGTTTTAGAGTTAGAATTTGTTACCGGGTCAGCCTTTTAGGGGTTGTTTCACCCTCTTCTTTCTCCAACTCAGGTTCATGGGACACCGTGATGTTTCCGGTTTCTCTACTTGCTTCCCACTTCGTAACTCAATAGCATTGGCATTCTCCTTGTGATTTATTGGTTGCGAAGGAAGTTTTCCCTCTGCTTGTGCTTCCAATTTGCTCACGGCATTAGCTAATTGACCCATTTGTGTTCGAATGTCCTTCATCTCCATTGCTGACTTTTGCTTATCTTGCATCATTGTGTTGAGAATGAGATTCAACTTGTCATCTATACTCGTGCCTTGAGTTTCTTGTGGTGGTCTTTGCATGAATTGATATCCTCCTTGTTGATTGAAAGTAGGATTTGCAGCAGCTTGCTTGTTTGCATAGCTGAAATTCGGATGATCACGCCAACCTGGATTGTATGTGTTGGAGTACGGATCGTACCTCGGCCTTTGCTGATTTTGGTACATAGCACTTGCTTGCTCAACATCTTCTTTATATGATGATGGTATGACAGCTGCAGCTATTTGAGTCATCATTCTCTCCATGTTGCCCATCCTTTGTTCCATGTGTGAAGAATTTCCAACTTCATTCACCTTCCTTACTGCTGATTCATCTCGAGTGTAGAATTGTTGAGTGTTCGCAGCCATATTCTCCAACAAACTTGTAGCTTCCGCAATGGTTTTGTTGGTAAGTGCACCACCACTTGCGGCATCGATCAAATTTCTATCATTAGAAAGCAACCCCTCGTAGAAATATTGAATCACAAGTTGATCGCTGATTTGGTGGTGTGGGCAGCTAGCTAAAAGCTTCTTGTAGCGCTCCCAATACTCATGGAGAGTCTCCCCCGATACTTGCCTAATACCACAAATCTCCTTGCGAATCACAAATGCTTTTTGATCTTTGGAAAATACTTCTCAAGGAACAATTTCTTCATCCCATTCCATGTGGTTATGCTTCCAAATGGGTAAGCAAAAGAACCACTCTCCTGCAAAGATCTAAAAGAGAGAAAGGAAAAGTCGTCATCATAGCCATATCCGCATCTGCAGTTGCTTGCTTCATACTAGTCACAACATGATGGAATTGTTGCAAGTGACGATTAGGATCTTCTCCCGCTAAACCTCTAAATTTGGGCAGCAAGTTAATCAATTGTGGTTTCAACTCAATGTTTCCATTCAAATGAATACATAAAGGCTGCGCCGATCTAGGTTTGGAGAAGTGAGCTCCTTGAGTGTTCTTGGAGCAGGTGGTCGACCTCCCATTGTGTTGTCTTCCTCTTCGTCCGAGTCCGAGAATTCACTTGGTGTAGAACTTTGAGGAAGTGGAGTGTTGACTGCTCGAATGAAATCCTTAAGTAAAGTGCCTGAACGAAGACGTATACCAATTGGACTTGGTCTGCCCTCTCCACGCATTCACCAAAGAAATAGTACCTGAAAATCGATTCTAAGAGGTTGAATAAGTAGATAGAAATTGAAAATAAAAGCAAAAGTAACAACTAAGAATAAAAATAACAACTAAACTTGCCACTGCCTCCCCGGCAGCGGCGCCAATTTTGACGAGGTGTCAATCTCGCAAAAATAAATTTCTCTACTTCTCTTTAACTAACAAGTAGTATAATGTAAGTAGGATCGTCCCAAGGGAGGTATGAAGTTCAAGTTGTTATGCAAATACTCTTAGCAAAGATGATTTTTTTGTTGTAGAAATGCTGAAGATTGTAAAATGTATTCAAATATGAGATGCAATTGATTAAAGGTTCATTCTAGACCACGGAATACAAACCAAATTGATAGATAGCTATATTCTTCACATTATCATGTTACTAACAACCCTAGAATAATTAGTACGCTCAACTATTCCGTTACTATCTCCTAGCTCACCGGATACGGAAGCGCTCGACTACCGGTTCCTACTTGCCAAGTTTCCTAGAGGTACGCTTACTAGGTTTGAATTGAACAAGTGCTCTAGATTCTGTGAGATAAGGTTGCTCCTAGTGATGAACTCAAAAGCATGAATCACCTACTAATGTTGATTTCTACATATGGGTACTTAACAAAGTCCCATCATCAATACCCACATATTACTACTTGTGTTTATCTTCTCTAGACAATTACGGGTCGAAGAAAATCTAAACTAGCAATAGGATTATGAATCAACTATTTAATTTCGAACTTAAACAATCAACAAATAATCCATAAACAATAATAGCATGGTAGAAATCAATCAATAACATTAATTAATGCAAGAGAACAAGTTTTTCATATCAAATATAGATTCATATTTCGGGCTTCGAAATCGCCCTTAATCAAAGAGAGTTTTAGTTAATCATGATATTGGAGTTCATCATCAAATAATAATGGAATAATAAAGTAAAGGAGATGAAAATATTAAATGAAAGCAAACCCTAGCTCCGGCTCTCTGCAAAACTCCAAGAAGAATACGTGATATTAAAGTTGTAGAAATTTCCCTTTTTGTAGCCCTTTTCTCCTTCCAAAACTAGGTCAAATCCATTGTAGTCCAAGCCCAATATATCCACCAAGCCCACACAAGAGAAACCCGGTAGTAAATATGCCCATATAACGGTCGTCTGGAAAACGGGTTTCCGGCCGGAATTTTGCCGAATCCGGCGTCGGAAAAGCATCTCGTGGCCGCCTTTGTCATCAGACACTGTCACCAGGCAGTTCTACACTTCCAGTAGCTCAACTTTGCTTCTCTGCAGTTCAAACATTCACAAAAACCAACTAACCCAATTTCTTATCTTGCGAAAACGCACCCAAAAGCGTGACCCATAGCTCATATGTCCGGCGGCCAACTCTTGTATCCGACTCATACCCCCCTCGCGATTCACTGAAATATTGCGATTCATGCTTCAAGTTCTGAAATCCGGCTACCGGAACTATGCTCACCGGCTCGCCATTCTAGCTCGCTTTTCGCACTGTTCACTTTCCAGCTGCAATTCTTCCATGACTTCCAGCTGCACCTATCCTCAGAAGCATCAAACACAAGCTGCATCACCAGATTCAAACTCCATCATCTATTAAACCTCAACCCATATCTCCCGTTCATCACTACAGCACCAACAATGCAGCTCCCTGCTAACCTCCATCTTCAGCCCTGTTGTCCTCCTCTGAGTCAACCATCTTCACCTGAAATACGCCACAGCAAGCACCACGACCTGCACCTGCAATGGCATCACCAGCTCGCGATTGCAACATCACTACATTTCCTGGCAACTTTCCGGCCCACCCATCACTCCAGACACAATCATACATAGCCCGGCAGAGCCATGGCTACTTGCAGCATAGGCCCAAGGCGAGCTGTTGGTGTCTCACCACCGCCCGAACTGCACCCATGACCCTTATAATCTCTAGCACAAACTCCATACTTAGCTGTACACTCGAATTCGGAGAGAACCCAAGTTCCTTCTTTGCCTTGGAAGCAAACCCTTGTTATACAACCCTAAGACTCATAATCGGCCAGGGAATGGTGCAGTCGAGTGCTGCTCTACTTGGTTACTTTCTTGGTGATTTCTCATTGCCAAAACAGACCCAAGACCTTCTCAAACTTACCCAATGTGCCGTGTATCTCTATGTTTAGATCAAGTCCACGAACTTGAGCCCGAACTAACCCAAACATTATAGCTCCAAATTGCTTCTTATCACACAGTAAACGAGCCATCATCCGCTGGCTAGCTGGTGCATTCAACTTGAATGTGTGCAAGACTGTTTCTCGACATTTTGTCAAACAGTTGTAGTGCGTCTGGCAAACTGGTAATGATCAATAGTGGCCGCATTGTGGAAACCGCACAAATCAGTCCTTCCCTGCACATAATTCGAATTTACACACAACCCACGTTCACAATCCATTCACGCTCTCAATTGATTCCTTAATCTTCATCATTAGTCACTGAATACCAAGTTCAATTCTTCATTGGTTTGTAGCTTCACTTTCTGTCCAAAACTGTCATCAATCCAAAGATTCCAATTCATCGAGACTCTTCAATTACCTCATAATCTTGTTCATCTTCTGACTCAACGTCAACAGCTCACGTCTTCAATGGCAGTGAACTCGTCTTCTTCTCTGTTTTTCCCGGGAATCAATGGCAGCAATTCACGACTCCAACCTGTTTTCTCGTCATGAAAATGACTTCTTATAACTCGTGATACAGGATCCTTCACTGCCTTAATCCTCTAATATTTCGTATATGCACTCAACAGCCTTGGCTAACCGAGATCAAGGTTTTGGCTCAGTAGCAAGAGTACCCTAGACAAACTGAAGAAGGGAGAACAAATAAGTCGACCTTATAGTTGGGTTTGTATAATTCTAATGAGAACTGGTGCCCTTAACGAACATT
The DNA here is from genome assembly GCA_023531295.1 of Papaver armeniacum. Taxonomy (NCBI): domain Eukaryota; kingdom Viridiplantae; phylum Streptophyta; class Magnoliopsida; order Ranunculales; family Papaveraceae; genus Papaver; species Papaver armeniacum. Next base: position 825,328 of record JAJJWW010013029.1, on the reverse strand, counting down.
TTGCATGTCTTTAGTAGTAACCCAAAGGAGTTCACCGGCTGCACTAAGTACTGGTTATTTGTTGCTTCACTAAACTGTTATTTTAACACAGAGCCTTGTGTCCTTTGCACCTATGCCTCCTAGCAATGCCTTCGACTCCAATTTGCTTTCTTTCTCATCGCATGACTCCAAAACACCTATAAAATGTAAAAGAAGCGTAATATACAAAAATACAAGAGAAATAGCTAAGAAAAGCATACGATAGGCCGCCAGACCAAAACCCTAGTTGTTATCCCCCAATTTGACGTGATTGATGTCTCACAAATCGTGGAGTCTGCAAGGCAGACATGTTTTATTTAGTCAGTTGTTGACTAATTAGACAGTGGGCCTAGATTTTGTTGAATCGAGCATGAGTGATGAATGCTCAGCGATTCATGGGTCGAACATGTAGTTCTCTGAAATGATGTCAATATTGTAGATTCAGTGATGAATTACTGACCAGTATTTGAGCACTGAGCAGGTATTGCTCAATTCGGCGAGTTACTGGCGAGCAGCCGAGTATTGCTCAATTCGACAAATTAATGATTTTTGATAATCTGACGTGCAACTAAGAAAGTATTGCTCAATTCGACAAATTACTGATGAATTACTGAATATTGATAGTTGGATCAATATTCGAGCAATTGAGCCAGTATTGCTCAATTCGGCGAATTATTTATTGGTGACGTGACCCAATAAAATATTAATTAAAATATTGGTAGATTACCGAATATATTATATAATTAATTCATATATTAGTTTTTGAATCAATCATAAATTTATTAGTGTTTGAACCTGCTCAGAATGATGATTTCGTAGAGCGTTTATTCGAAACCCTAATTTTTGATCAATCCTTCATCAATTGGCGAATTGCTGAAAATTGGTCATGAGTGAAGAGGGACCGACCACATGGGATAATGAGCGTCCATGTGGTGCCCAGTGCTTGAGTGAGCACGCACCAGGGTTCTCAGTTTGAGAGTTGGTGAAAGAATGATGATTAAATGTCGGTTTCATCATTTTCTGAAATATTGCCGAATTCAGCATTAGGTGATCAAACCTAAGTATGAGAGATGGGACCGACCAAGAAAGCATGGGACCGGCTCTTGGTGGTCACGGGACCAGTTGTTGGTCATTTGAAGAATTCTCCAGTTGATTGGAGAGAGTTTGGGCCCAGTATGAGCAATTGAGCAAATTAGGTCAGAATTATGAAAACATGTGGGACCGGCTTTATGCAAGCCCTATGAATGACTCTGGTCGGTCATGAAGGCATGCACGCGTTGCCGTGGCATACGTGTCTCCATGCTGAGAGTTTCAGTATTTTCTGATGCGCGTTCGAGCAACATTGTGAATTTTCAGAAGAGTTTCATCTTGACTGAAATTCTTGATTTTTGTTGGAATGAGCATGTATGCTCAATTCATCAATATTTTGTAAATATTAAAATAAAAGTGTTTTAATATTTAAAATTTCCGTGAGAGGCTAGCCAGTCGTGTGACTATGTTGGCTTTTGGTTTTTCAGAGCAATATTTGAGAAAATATGAAGAAATCATGAATTTTGCTCATACCCAGGAGATTCATGAATTGAGGGAAATAATTATAAAAGACTAGGGATTGCAAGGTGTGGGACCGGCCACGGCTAGGGCATGGCCGGCCGGCTAGGTTGCCCGGTCCCGCACACCTTTCCCTATTTTATATTATTTTTCATGAATCCTTGAAGTTATGGTGAATCCATGAGTTTTGTTGAAAACAAAGGAGTTTCGTGAGATTAGGGAATAATAATTATAAAAAGCTAAGGATTGTGAGGTGTGGGACCGACCACGGCCCGGGCATGGCCGGCCGGCTAGGTTGCCCGGTCCCGCACACCTTTCCTTATTTTATAATATTATTTCATAAATCCATGAAGTTATGGAGGATTCATGAGTTTTGCAAAAAACAAGGAAAGTTGCTAAAATCAAGGAGTTTTCATGAGTTCATGAAATAACAAAAAAAAAAAAAAAGGAAAATAATGGGAGAGGCGTGGGACCGACCATGGCTAGGGCATGGCCGGCCGGCCGGTGGGCCCAGCCCTGGGTGCCTCTCATTATTTAATTAATATTTATTGTTTTCTCCCTGTTTGCGTAGGATTCCTCATTGTTTCATATTTTTTGGATGCTCGTTCGTGCATCATTGTCGAATACACTTGCACCATTTTTGTGGGGCTTACTCAGTAGTGGTCCAGACGCCCGGTTGTTGAGTATTTATTACTAATTTATGAAATTCAGTGAAGAATAATTCCTGAAACTGAGTAATATAAATGAATAGTTGTTTGTTATTAATTCATAGGATCAACTATGGATTCGACTACGAATTTAGAATAATAAAACAAGCATTACCATCCTATGGGATCCTAGATTCGACCATAGAATCGGAGTAATTAAAATTATCTATCACCATTTCATGAGATCAGCTGTGGATTCGATCATGGAATCGGAATAATGAGATAATGTAGTAGTTTATTGTCATTCAATGAGATCAAGTCGTGGATTCGATCATGGAATCGGAGCAATTGTTTATTGCCATTCCATGGGATCAAGCCGTGGATTCTACCATGGAATATGAGCGATTGTTATTGCCATTCCATGGGATCAGGCCGTGGATTTAACCATGGAATAAGAGAAATTGTAGATCATTCTGGGAATTCAGTGGTGAATGTCACGACAGAATTAATCTATTGCAGAAAAGATATTAGCCAGTTAAAGCGTCACATCCATTCTGAATGGTGCACAGTCAGGGAGTCACAGTGTTTTTTACGACCTGAAGGGCGTTAGTGTTCTCAATCTACGGAGATCCGCCTGAATCTATGCACGGTCTCTCCACATAATCAGGGAACGGTGAGTATCACCGACGTCCTGAAGGCGTCCGCCGCCCAACTATTCTTTTATGTGGAGGCGGGTCTCTCTTCTGCAGTCAGGGAATAGTGAGTATCACCGACGTCCTGAAGGCATTAAGCTCTCAATCTACGGAGAACCGCCCAAATACGTTATTCTGCATAGAGGTCACGACGAAATGCCAGGGATCGAACGCTCAGCTAGTGGAAGCTTTTCGAAAACATATTCATCATGGCTTCGTAAAATATGAATCGTTGCATACCTGAAAGCCGTGTCAAAAACATGCCTCATGATTTTACGGTTTTGCCCTTTGTTGAAAATCCACCATCAACACCTATGTCTAAACCAATTGGTTTTCGTACTTACCCTGTGTATGCTGCCAGGAAAGTCAGTTCAATGAGTTCCTCAAATGTTCAGATGCAGAACAGACATCTTAACAAAAACCGTCTGAGAAAATATCGGAAATTTTCCTTATTCAGTAAGGGAAATAATGATTCAGTTGATGTGAACAAAGTATCAGAAGAAAAGTGCAAAGATGGTGATAACCTAAAGAAGTCAATTGAAGGTTGTAAAGAAACTGTCAACAGGCTGTCAACTTTATCTAGGTAAAATTCTTTAGGTAAATATCAATACTATGAGTCATGTGTTGATAACAGTAAATTTTATGAAAATTTTTCACATCCTAAGTGTTTTTCTCCAAAGTCTCGAAGGAAGAAATATAATAAAAAACAATGTTCATTTAATGAGCTAAAGGCTCATACTTGTGTTAATTAATCACAAGGCTGAAATCTCACTCACAAAAATCCTGGTTGAGTGAAAATTGATGAGGTATACTTATTGACAAAGTGTCTCTGTTCATCTAGCTAATCTCTTATCGTTCTTAGACGGATTGATAGTTAACACTTTTAAATGGGTATTTTCTGATTGTTCTTTCTTTGTCTTGTATTATTGTTTGTGACTTATGCCTTCTAAATCTAAGATGTATGGACCCCTTCAAGCAACAAGGTATTGTGTAAACCTTCCTCAAATAACCCTTTTGGGATTTAGAGGACCCTTTTTTTTTACGGGTACACGTACGATTTCAAGACTCTCTCTCAAACCGGTCGTGTCAACCCTAAGTCCTTCCGAACTTGCTTATATACCCTTCATATTGAGTTGAATTTTCTCACTCTAAGCTTCCTATTATCAATGGCTTCTTCTTCTTGCTCTTGGGATTTACCTGAAGACTTCGTTGATAATGCGATATATTTCAAATTCGATGAAAAGAAGGGAACCTTTGTTGAAGTTGAAGGATCTTTTCCTCAATCTCCGGATTCCTACTCGGATATTGAGGAGGTTGAAGAGATTTCGGCTGAAGTAGTTCTTGACTTCCTCAAAAACTTTGAGGATGCAAAACAACAACTTGTTGATACAATGAAGTGTCTTGATGCGGTGAGAACTGAGTTGAAAAAGGTTAATATGACCTTGTCCTTATGAAAACCCGTGTTAAAGAACTTCCTAATAAGGATATCCACTCTAAAGATACAGAGGATGCTGTTGTTCACAAGTTCAAAGACCCCAAGACTCATGAGGATAGTGAACCGTCTATTTGACTTCAGTTCGTGTTCGGCTTTGGCATATAAGATTGTTTTTGGTTTAGCTTGTTGATTTTATTTGCCTAGTAAATCTTCTATTTTCTTCTTTTGTTTAGAAGAATAACTAGAGTTTGGAATAGCCATTATTGTGATTACACGTAGCTATGTCCAACGTTTTCATCTTCATATTTTTAGGTTTATTGGTTTAAATTCCAAAACTGTTTGGAAGATGATTTTTGCAGTATTAATCTTTATGGTATTATATATTGCAATCTGTTATGGGATATGTGTGTTTGTGTCCATGAACCATGATTGTCCCATACCTTGTCAAAAGTTAAGTCTTTCATATGTCGATATGTATGTATTGATAAAAGAAGGAATGAACTCTTGACAATACAAAAGTTAAGCCTATTATGTCATTTATTGATGGAAGATAGGTTAAAATCTTTTGTTTACGAGGATTATGTCTATTGTATGTCATTGTGCGAATAGTGATGAAAAATAGAATGAATCCTTGTGTATTCCGCAGTATTGATCTTCCCTGATCCATATTTTATGTATATACGGTGTTGTTCCGTAAGGTTTCTTATGTTTGAGCTTAATCGACTGAGTTGATCATTTTTTTATGAATAGCTTAGTCGTAGCTCCGTAAGTTCTCTTATGTCGAGCATGGCCAATTAAATTAATCACTTTTTTGTGGTAAATTTGATTGTATATTTCCGATTAAATTAATCATGGGTTCTCTTGTGGTTAATTTAATTGAGTATTTTGGATTCAAATTCATATTCGTATGTGATTTGTTATGTCCAAAGAAATCCTTCTTTTCTTTTGAAATTAAGGTCGCTCTTGTTGTTCTTTCGGGAATGACATATTATGGGGGAGAGTTCTTAATTGAAATTGTGCTTCATTGCCAAATCTTTGTGGGGAGTGCGGTTGTGGAATATTATAGGGGTTATCTTGTATCTTTATAAACTCCTTGATGAATGCATTTAGCTTCGGCTATATGATTGCATCTAAATAAGTTGATATGTTCTTTCTTTTGGTCATGAAATGTCTCTTTTGGAAATTTCATTAGGATCCCGTTTTCGTACTTTTGCCAATTCTATTGACAAAAAGGGGGAGAATTAATATGTAGTTCACACTACAAATACATATGGTTTTCGGATCATTATGTAAGGGGGAGTGGTTTCCATGTGAGATAGAGTATTAACTAAGGGGGGAGTGATACATATCACCATAGTATTGTTGTCGAAGTTGTGATACAATTGAACTTTGATGTTGTATGATAATACTATGACACTGTATAACAATGATTGAGAATTCTTGTTTTCTCATTGTTATAGCTACGAATTTTCAACAACGATGATGCTGAACTTACAACCTTTGGGATCATTGGAGTACTTGGAAGTGACGAAGATTTCGAGTAATGTTGAAGATTAGGCATGTGGAATAGGAGCTACAAAAGTTAATTCATTTATTTTTTTATTCCATATGTATTGATAGTTTTGTCACTAAAATTGACAAAGGGGGAGATTGTTAGAGCATTGCTCGGTCGAACTCGCATGCGTTGCTATCTCAAGCATGTTTGTCAATGTTAGTGATCAAAACTATAAGTCTTGATTTCTAGTCTACTATAGATAAGTCTCGGACTAGGATAGTAGTGTAGTTGAGCTCAAGAACTCCATGGCAATCATCATACAAGAGGAAGAACTACTCAAGGAACTGGTGGAACTTCGTCGACTAAAAGGTATATGGAGACTTAAACTTATCTATCACTCAAAAGTCTATCTACTATATCTCCTATTTTGATACAAAAGTCGTTTTGCTATATAGACTTTGATTATACACATTTGATATTTCGAGCCGAGTTTATCTCGCCAATCTATTTCTCGAAATACGTGTTGGTAAGTGTTTGTGGGTGAAAATTGTTTCTGCTGATTTTGGTAATTTTGGGCGTGTGGATGAGAAACGAATCTAAACCCTAAAAAATGCACTGCACGGGAGTACTTTTGATTCGAGAGATCAATCTGTACAATCCTGGCCTAAACCAAGAAATGGCCGTTCCAGGCTTGCTTCGGTCACAAAGTGAAGGAGAAGGGTTGGTCTTAGGGAGGGAAGCGAAGAGAGTGTTGAGACCAGAAAGGTTCATTCTGAAGATGTGGATTATTTTATGACTTGTATCAGAAAGTGGAACTGGCTTGCATAGTGAAAAGCTATCAGTTCTCGGTGATTTCTGGATACTATGTTGTTACCGACCAAAAACTTGTTGTTTGGTGGAAATAGGTGAAGCCTATTTATACAAGTCATATTTAAACGTACCCTAGTCTCGTAGGAAGTGGGAACGATTGGGTGATGGAAGAGTGGAGTAACGTATAACCGTCAGAAACCCATGCTTCCATGATGAAGGAAGTGGATCCATTTACACCCGTTACTTCTTGCCTCCACTAATTGTCCCGCTTCATGACACTTTCTTATAACGGGCGTATTTCACGTCGCATGCTGTAAACCGCCAGACCAATACCCTGATAAGTATCCCGCAGTTTGTGACATGTTTGATGTCTCGAGTGTTTTCGTGGAAAATGTGTAGCAGGTTGCTATGTGCGGCAAGTCAAAGTCAAGAGTCTTACCGCAGGAAAATAGCATGTGATGCTATTAGGCACGTCTTGGCTGGTCTCCTAAAACTTGCCATAAGTCCGTCAGTGCAGTGGAGAACTTGGATGGCTGAGATTGCATCTCATGAGGAAGGGTAGCCGTTGATTATGGCCACCTTCTGTTGGCGCCTGGTAATGGCACAGTGGCATTTTTGGTGTATGCCAGTGGCACTTCGGAATGAATGGTATAGCTCGTGCATGCCAGTGGCACAGTGGCATAAGTGGCGCCTGATGTAGCCATGGCCACGAGATTTAAGCGGCTGGTCGCCTAAAACTTGCTACAAGTCTGTCAGTTCGGTGGCGAATTTGGATGGCTGAGATTGCTTCTCATGAGAAAGGATGACCATTGATTATGGATATATTTTGTTGTATAGCAAAGTGGCGCCATTGGCATAGTGGCGTCTGGCGTTGCCATGACATAGCGGCATGCCAGTGGCGTAGCCGTGGCAGCTGTTTTGGCATATTGGTGTTAGACCCAAATATGGCTCTGGCAACATTGACCCTGTTGATAAGTTAAACTTAAGGCCTTAGGAGAATCACTTAACCTAGTTGGCATGGCGACTTTAGCTAAAATAGGGTTTGGCGTATCGAAACCTTAATTAGCACGTGCGCTTCGGCACGGTGGCGTGGCTGACATAGCTAGTGCATGCCAGTAGCACGATGATGCAAGTAGCGCCTGGCGTAGCCATGACCGCTAGATTTTGGCACGTTGGTGTTAGACTCGAAATGTGGCGTGGCAACATTGACCTTGTTGCCACATCAATCCCAATGCTCTGGGGAACGTTACTTGGCTTGGTTGGCATAGCAACTTTGCCTAAATTAGGGTTTGGCATGCCGAAACCCTAATTAGTGTGTGTGGCATGTGGACGCGGGATGGCGGCACTTTTTGTGCAAACAGTGCCATAGCTGTGCCAAAGGAACTATAGCAAGGCCATGGTGTGGAAACGTCCACAGGAGTAAGGATTGTCGTGGGTGGCTATGATATGGCGCCATTCCTAGGGCTTCATGGGTCCCACACGGCTCGTGGCATGTTGTGGGGTCGAAGTGGCATAATTTGTACCACGACTGGAAATTAGGGCTTTGGTTAATACAGAGTCATGCTTCTGACTAGAAAACCCTAATTTAAGCTTATCATGGCGTTGGCCACGAACATGAGGTAGGTTAGCACGCAGAGCGCTATTTATGGCATGTTTTGGCATGCTGCCATAAAGTGGCATGTTAGCATGCCACTCATCTCATTGGCGCAACATCGCACGTTTGGCATGTTGGCGCGGTTTTTGGAAAGTCAATTGGCTTCGTGACCATCTGGCGCAGTTTTCCCTTTTTAACACTGTGGAAAGTTTAGAGCAACCTGATTGGTCAGAAAAGAGGGTCGGCCAAGCATGGGCGTGCCTACACTTCTGGTGTACCTGTGGAGGCTTTAGAGCGACCTGATTGGTCGATGGGAAATGGGGCCGGCAAGTATGGGCCCAGCCACAACTTATGTGCGCGTGGCGAGTTTAAGGCGGCCTGATTTGTCAAGGGAAATAGGGCCGGTTTAGGATGGGACGTGGCCGATGGCTAATAGCGTCGGCTGGCTTAAGGCATGGCCACGCCTCTCTTTGCTGCTGCTCCTATCCTGCGGCTCATTGTTTTCTGATTCTGGTCAAGATTTTGCACCTACTAATCCATGGCAGATTAATCACCTAGTTTTCCTAGGCTTAATTTCGACAAGCAAGGTCTAATATACTGCGCAAGGCGCAAAACCCTAACTTTTGCAATTTAGTCAGGGTAGTTGATTGAATTCTATGTGTTGACACAGAGTTATTTTAAGTTCATTGCCAGAGAGCAGCATGCTTTCTGATTGAATACCTTATGCAAAGACCTTATTTTTGATACTTGGAAATTCGTGCTACTCTGCTGCGAGTGAACACAAATTGTCATGCCATATCAACATTAAGGGTTCAGCCGGGGAACATAGCACAGAAAGCATTCAAAGAAACTTATATTAAGTGAATACAGGCAAGGTGCCAAAATTTACAGAATATATGGGATTGTTGCTACATGCACCATTCTGGGTAAATTTCATGAGAAAATATTGAGTTGCTCAATAAGTGTGCCAATGAAGAGGTTGAACACTCATCACTTTTACATGGCTCTATCTCTTTGCAGAGTGACGGCCTATTAAATGCAGGGTTTTACAATTTTAGCCCCTGAACTAAAATCCACCATCAACATTAAGTCCCCTGCTTAGCACGTAACAGTGGCATTGTTGCGGGGTAAGCATGAGATGGTGACAGACAAGAGTAAAATCGAAAGGGCAAGACGTGAAGAGATTTCCAAGTAAATTCGACTAACCTTTGGTGGAAAGTATGGGGAATCTGTGATCCTTGCATTGGCGACTCTGCGTAATTCCGTCTTGGCCATAAGGTGCTGGTGTTGGCTATGGAATTCAAGCTACTGATCGGCAGAGATGGCGCTGCGAATTGGTCCGTGAATCGGTGGATGGCGCTAGCTGGCTAGGTCACAGAACGTATGGAGATGGCGCTTGGCTTCAGTTCGGGGAATGATGGAAACTGGCTTCAGTCCGCGTAATGTTGGAAACTGGCTTTAGTCCGTGGAATGGTGGAAACTGGCTTCAGTTCGCGGAATGGTGGAAACTGGCTTCTGTACGATAATGAGGATGGAGCCGGCTAGATCGCAGAATGGGCAGAGATAGCGCGGCTTTGATCACAGAGTGCTAGAGTCATGGCGCTGCTTGTTAGGCTGTGGGGTGGGAGGAGATGGCGCTGTTTTGAGCGGTGAAGGTGGCTCTCCTTTGGATATCTGACCGTTTTCTCCCGATCCTCATTTGGGTTTCGACGAGAGACTTCATCCGGTTGAGGCTGATTTTTCGGCCACCGTGTAAACTCATTGTGTTTGCTCAACATCCGTTTCTCTTTGGGGTTTCTACAGTATATATGCTGGTGCAATTAGGTTGTCCTTCTTAGTTCAAGACAAAGACTTTCTCTGTTGAATCCATATTTCCTTCATCATGTCGAGCAGAAGCGAATCATCTTCGAGTCAGCTAGATTCTTCAGTCAAACGCAGGCGGCTTGCATCCAGAGTATGTCTCTAACCATCTCTTAATTTTCGAAATGATGAATCTTCTTTTCCCATAACATTCCTTCTCTCTTCTTTTCTCAGTGTGGACAAATACCTGCTTCTGGCGACAACTCCCCCGTCCGGATCATCCGAGTTAAGAAGATCATACCGGTACGTTTTTATTGACCAATAGATATTTGTTTGTTACCACCAGCGAGTGAGAAAGAAAGAGTTTCTTTTGTGCAGAGATATTTATCTGGAACATGTGTGACCGTTGTCAATGATGATCTGACCACCCCCCTTCCTTCGAATCCGAGCACACCAACTGTTGCAGATCTGGAAAATACTGATTTGGGTATTTCTTGTGAATCCCTTGAGTTTAACGTAAGTTGGCTGCGGCATCGCCTTGACATTGTGAAGGTTGATAGAGCCAGTATCCTTGCCAACATCGTTCCTTACCCTAAAGCCATTTTGGAAGAGGAGAAGCCTCTGATCGTGGAATCCCAAAAGGTGGAAAAGGCAATCCAGGACTTGAAGAGTGGGACTGAAAGATATCAAAGCAGGTTGAAGATGATTGCTTTTAAGTAACTACAATCTATTGGATGGGCTTTTCTGAGTTATGTAGTTGTGAGACACTTGGTTTTCCTTATGGGTCTCGAATGTATTATTTTTTTGTATTGGTTTTGGAGAAATAAGAGAATTTTTATTAATATGCTTCGATTAAATGAAATTTGATAACTGAGATGTGAAGGAAACAGAAAAATGTCTGGCTAGCCGTGCTATGAGACGGCGAGGGGTGGGGTAATAGTTAGGCGTAGTATGCCTTAAGCCATTTTCCATTGATGACTGCTTCCAGTTTGCCTCCATCTTCCTTGATGACCTTGTAGTATCCACTGTTATACGCTTTGGTGACTACATAAGGTCCTTCCAATTTTGGGGAGAATTTTGGTGCTGACATGTCTTGTTGGATGTGTTTGGCGGTCTTCAACACCAGATCCCCTACTTGAAAAACTCGAGGTTTCACAGCTTTGTCATATGCTCGGGAAATTCTATTTCTGTATGCTTGCGCGTGACCTTCTGCTTTAGATCTTCTGGAATCCAAAGTTTCTAGCTCTGCTACCCTGGCATTCGATATTTCGGCTTCATTCCATTGGACTTCACTTGTCTCAGCAATCCTAGCCGATGGGATTTTAATTTCTACTGGGAGAATGGCGTCTGCACTGTAGACGATAGAATGGGGGGGGGGGCAGTAGAGCTCCTTGGTGATGTCTGATATGCCCAAAGTGCCATTGGAAGTTGTTCGTGCCATGTCCGAGGGTTATCGTGCACTGACCGGCTGAGGATTCGAATTAGAGTCTTGTTGGTGCTTTCGGCCTGCCCATTCCCTTGGGGGTATTAAATGGTGGAGAAGACTTTTTTAATTCCATATTCTTCAAGTAACTCCCGTACTTGCTTGTTGGCTAAAGGGGTGCCTTTGTCGGTGATGATGTGTTTAGGTACGCCGAAACGACAAATGATATATTCCTTAATGAACGCTGCAATTGTGGCTCCAGTAGTCCCTCGTAAAGGGATGGCTTCCACCCATTTGGTGAAATACTCTGTTGCGGTTATTATATACTCATGTTGTTTTGATGACGGCGGGTTGATCTTCCCAATGATGTCGAGTCCCCAGCTATAAAACGGCCACGGACTACTTACCGAATGCAGGGGAGTAGAGGGTGTTGGATAAGATTTCCATGAATTTGACATTTGTGGCATCTTTGAACAAAAGCAGCCGCATCTTCCTCCATGGTCGTCCAGTAGTATCGCTTGTGTATTTGGAGAAACAAATTCTTTTTTCCTTGGTGCTCGCCTTCGTGCATTTCTTTCAGCATGATTGGGATTTCTGCCTCGCCCAGGCATCGAAATAAATCTCCTCCAAAACTTTTACGATACAGGATTCCTTCATGGAATATGAATCTCTTGGATCTTTGCTTCACCTTGGTTGCGTCTTTCTTGCTTGTAGGGAGTACGCCGTCGCGAAGATAACTGATGTACGGCTTTTGCCAGTCCCCAGCGTGGTCAACATTGAAAACTTCCAATTGATGCGGTGGTGCTTGGCAATTAGAGCAAGATCCTTGGAGCAATCGAGATTGAGCCTCCATTTCTGGCCAGTAGTAGCCAAGGCGTTGCAGACGACGATAAAGTGTTACCACCAACGTTTATCCGTAAATTTCGCTATGAATACGGTTAAGCTACTGCGGTGCCTCTTCATCTCCAAGGCATTTTGACAGGGAACCATCCAGGTTCCGGCGGTACAACATCCCATGAAGCATGAAGAAGTTTTGTAAGGTTTTGAGACTGACCTTTCCTTGGGAAAGCGAGCTGTTAAGTTCTTGAATAATTGGTGTTCTCCAGTCGCTGGCTTCAGTCTCCTTAGATTGTGAAAGCCATGTTGATGCCACGGTTCGTCTTTTCACCGTCAGGGTTTCTTCCAAACCTATGAACTGCAGCTTTGATGCTAATGTGGCTAGGCAATCACCATTTCTGTTGTTGCTATGGCCAACATGTGTTATGGTCGCGTCAGCGAAGTAATTTAGCAGCTTTTGCGCCTCGGATCTATACGGGGCCAGCGTCACCTCTTTCAATGTGTATACTCCATTCATCTGGTTAACCAGTAATTTAGAATCACCCCTTATTTCTAGACGTGTGGCTCCAGCTTGCTTGGCTAATGACAACCCTATGAGAAAGGTTTCATATTCTGCTGAATTGTTGGTGCAATGAAAGTCTAGCTTAAAGGAATGCGAGAAAACTTCACCGGTGGGGGATACTAGAACCACGCCCGCTCCTCCGGTACTATTGCTAGGGGTGGTGGAGCCATCGAAAAATAGTAGCCACGCTTCTTCTTTGACAAAAGAGATTTCCGGAAATTCTTCAGGAAGATCTTCGTGCAGCGCCGTGGTACCCTCTCCTGGGAAAGCTGCTAGTAAATCTGCGACCGCTTATCCTTTGATAGCTCTTGGGAAAGCACACATTATATCAAGATATGACATTTGGAGGAGCCATTTGGCTGGCTTTCCTATCAGGGCCGGTTTTGAAAGCAAGAACTTCACAGGATCGGACTTAGATATCAGCACCACTTTGTTTGAGAGCAGATAATGCCTAAAATTCTGAATGGGGTGAATCAAAAATAGGCACGCTTTTTATGCCTTAGGGTATCTGAGTTCAGCATCCCTCACAGTCCGACTGAAGTAGTATATAGGGTGCTCAATTCCTTCATCATCTTCTTGGGCGAGAAGAGTTCCGACAGCAGTATCACTAAAAGCATTGTAGAGACTCAATGGTCTTCCTTGTACATGAGATTTCATGACGGCTGGGGATGACAGTATCTGTTGAATCTTCCGAAAAGCCTCTTGTTGTAGCATCGTCCAAACAAAAATTGCCCCCCTTCTTCAGCAAGGGGATGAATGAAGCAACAAGCTGAGCTAAACCCGGTATAAAACGCCGGATGTAGATTACCTTACCCATGAAACTCTGGAGTTCTTTCACAGTTTGTGGAGGCGGCATCGTGAGGATGGCTTGGGTTTTGGCTGGGTCGACTTTGATTCCCTCGGCGGTCACCTGGAAACTTAGAAATTTGCCCGAAGAGACGCCAAAGGCACACTTCAAAGGATTCATCTTTAGTTTGTATTCACGACACCTTTCAAACACCTGTCGCAGAACCTCTGTATGGGCCGCCCGGGTTTTTGACTTAACCACTATTTCATCCACGTAGTCTTCAACTTGGTTATTCATCATATCGTGGAAAATCGCGGTCATGGCGCGTTGGTAGATGGCGCGTTCATTTTTCAAACCGAAAGGCATCACGGTATAGTAAAAGTTTCCGAGAGGAGTTCGAAAAGTTGTCTTACTTGCATCGTGCTCGTACATCTTTATTTGATTGTAGATGATGTACCCGTCCATGAAAGAGAACATACCGTGTCCACTGGTGGCGTCTACCCGCATATCAATGTTAGGAAGAGGAAAATCGTCCTTGGAGCAGAATTTGTTCAGATCCCTATAATCAACATATCACCTGATTTGGCCGCTCTTCTTCTTTACTGGAACCACATTGGCCAACCACGTGGGATGGTGAATGGGTTTGATGAAACCAGCGGCTAGTAATTTTTGAATTTCCGTATTGATCTATTTTTCCACATCGTGTCTGAACTGTCTCGGAGATTGTTTGACCAGTTTGGATCCGGGTATTATATGTAGATGATGAGTGACCAGTTTCTCATCCAAGCCAGTCATTTCCTCGTACGTCCACGCGAATACATCTTGATATTCCTTAAGAAGGTCCACAAGTTTTGCACGTTCGTCGGCACATAGAGTTGAGCTGATGGAGACAGGCCGTGGAGATTCCTCGCTTCCGATGTTGACAACTTCGAGTTCATCTGTGGTGGAGTTGGTTCCATCCTGAAGTTATCGTGGTGCATCTGGCACCTCCTCTTGTGGCTCGCTATTTTGGTTGAATTCCATTGGGCGGAGAGACTGGATGGTAGTCTCCCCTGCTAATTGCTAACAACGGCGCCGATATACAGTTTTCCCTTTTTCGTCACGACTTGCAATAAAAGCCCGCTCCCGCTTGGTATGAGTATGAACCATACTTCCGTTTGATGAGGGGAAATTGGCGTGTTTTTCCTTTGGAGAGATGGCGCGAGATTGGGTCTCTTTGTGCAGCGATGCGAGCCTGTCCTCTTCTTCGATTGACGTCCATGTCGGGAGTGGAGTGCAGTGGAATTTGCCTGATGAGTCCCGCGAATTTTCCTTCGGTTCGAACATCTCCATACCACAGATTGGTGTATAAGGAGATAATGACGCGGGAATGCGAATAACTTCTTCATTCAACATGGTCTTTAGGCACTGGTGATATGTTGAAGGAATGATCTTGTTATCGTGGAGCTACGGTCTTCCTAGTACCATGTGGTAGTCTGGCTCCTTCTTGATTACTTCAAACTTTACCTTCGACTGGATTGGTCCCACTGACAGATTCAGGTTGATGTATCCATACGTGCTAGTTTGGTTGCCTTCGAAATCTATCATCATGGTAGGCTGTCGTATAATTTTGCTTGGCCGCACTTTGGCTGTCTTGAGCGTTCTGAGAGTAATAACATTGGAGGACGCTCCCGTGTCGATGAGGGCCCTTTTGAACTCTGAATCCTGGATGCGAGCAATGACATGTAGGGCCCGGTTATGTCCTTCTTCTGCCATCATGTCGTCTTTAGTAAATATAATATTGTTGACGGACATCTCTGATATTCTTGAAGTCTCCAAGCGTAAAGGAACCAAACACGCGTCTAGGGCTATTTGATTAATCGCAATAAATGTCTCCGCTCGCTGGTACTTTGAAAGGTACAAAAGTTCACATAAATTTTCCACCAACGCGGCTGCTTCCTGGTTCACTGGTTTCTAATTGGTCGTGAAGCTGTTGACCTGAGAACGATCATCTGACAAGAAAGTTGAGTATGCTGTTTATCGTCTCCTTCATCAGGTCCATGTTCCTTGTGTGGATCTCCTGAACCCGTGCTAATTCGGCAACCATGGAATTTCTTCATTGGCTGCGCCATTAGGTGCCATGTTGGGAGAAGAGACATCGCCAGTCTTAGTGGAATTTGAGATCATGGACTCAGTTCTAAGACCGACCATCTTCTGGAAATTGGAGTTGCAACCGAGAGATTTAATCTCCCACTGTGGTCACCAATTGTTTGTGGGTGAAAACTGTTTCTGCTGATTTTGGTAATTTTGGGTGTGTGGATGAGAAACAAATCTAAACCCTAAACAATGCACTGCACGTGAGTACTTTTGATTCGAGAGATCAATCTGTACAATCCTGGCCTAAACCAAGAAATGGTCGTTCCATGCTTGCTTCGGTCACAAAGTGAAGGGGAAGGGTTGGTCTTAGGGAGGGAAGCGAAGAGAGTGTTGAGACCAGAATGGTTCATTCTGAAGATGTGGCTTGTTTTATGACTTGTATCAAAAAGTGGAACTGGCTTGCAGAGTGAAAAGCTATTAGTTCTCGGTGATTTCTAGATACTATGTTGTTGCCGACCAAAAACTTGTTGTTTGGTGGAAATAGGTGAAGCCTATTTATACAAGTCATATTTATACGTACCCTGGTCTCGTAGGAAGTGGGAACTATTGGGTGATGGAAGAGTGGAGTAACGTATAACCGTCAGAAACCATGCTTCCATGATGAAGGAAGTGGATCCGTTTACACCCGTTACTTCTTGCTGCCACTAATTGTACCGCTTCATGACACTTTCTTATAACGAGCGTATTGCACGCAGCACGCTGTAAACCTCCATACCAATACCTTGATGAGTATCCCCCAGTTTGTGACATGTTTGATATCTCTAGTGTTTTCGTGGAAAACGTGTAGCAGGTTGATATGTGCGACAAGTCAAAGTCAAGAGTCTTATCGCAGGAAAATAGCATGTGATGCTATTAGGCACGTCTTGGCTGGTTGCCTAAAACTTGCCACAAGTCCGTCAGTTCGGTGGCGAACTTGGATGGCTGAGATTGCATCTCATGAGGAAGGGAAGTCGTTGATTATGGCCATATCTTGTTGTATATCAAAGTGGCGCCATTGGCATAGTGGTGTCTGGCGTAGCCATGGCATAGCGGCATGCCAGTGGCGTAGTCGTGGCAGCTGTTTTGGCATATTGGTGTTAGACCCAAATATAGCTCTGGGAACATTGGCCCTATTGCTAAGTTAAACTTAAGGCCTTAGGAGAATCACTTAACCTAGTTGGCATGGCGACTTTATCTAAACTAGGGTTTGGCGTATTGAAACCTTAATTAGCATGTGCGTTGCGGCACGGTGGCGTGGCTGACATAGCTGGCGCATGCCAGTGGCACGATGATGCAAGTAGCGCCTGGCGTAGCCATGGACGCTAGATTTTGGCACATTGGTGTTAGACCCGAAATGTGGCGTGGCAACATTGACCTTGTTGCCACATCAATCCCAATGCTCTGGGGAACGTTACTTGGCTTGGTTGGCGTAGCAACTTTTCCTAAATTACGGTTTGGCATGCCGAAACCCTAATTAGTGTGTGTGGCATGCGGACGCGGCATGGCGACACTTTTTGTGCAAACGGTGCCTTAGCTGTGCCAAAAGAACTATAACAAGGCCATGGTGTGGAAACGGCCACAGGAGTAAGGATTGTCGTGGGTGGCTATGATATGGCGCCATTCATAGGGCTTCTTGGGTCCCACACGACTCGTGGCATGTTGTGGGGTCGAAGTGGCATAATTTGTGCCACGACTGGAAATTAGGGCTTTGGTTAATGCAGAGTCGTGCTTCTGACTAGAAAACCCTAACTTAAGCTTATCATGGCGTTGGCCACGAACATGAGGTAGGTTAGCACGCAGGGCGCTATTTATGGCATGTTTTGGCATGCTGCCACAAAGTGGCATGTTAGCATGCCGCTCATCTGATTGGCGCAACATGGCATTTTTGGCATGTTGGCGCGGTTTTTGGAAAGTCAATTGGCTTCGTGACCATCTGGCGCAGTTTCCCCTTTTTAACATTGTGGCAAGTTTAGAGCAACCTGATTGGTCAGAAGAGAGGGCCGGCCAAGCATTGGCGTGGCTACACTTCTGGTGTGAGTGTGGCGGCTTTAGAGCGACCTGATTGGTCGATGGGAAATGGGCCGGCAAGTATGGGCCCAGCCATAACTTATGAGCGTGTGGCGAGTTTAAGGCGACCTGATTGGTCGAGGGAAATAGGGCCGATTTAGGATGGGGCGTGGCCGATGGCAAATGGAAAATCGCGCCGGCTGGCTTAAGGCATGGCCACGCTTCTCTTTGCTGCTGCTCCTATCCTGCGGCTCCTTGTTTTCTGATTCTGGGCAAGATTTTGCACCTACTAATCCATGGCAGATTAATCACCTAGTTTGCCTAGGCTTAATTTCAACAAGGTCTGATATACTGTGCAAGGCACAAAACCCTAACTTTTGCAATTTAGTTAGGGTAATTGATTGAATTCTATGTGTTGACGTAGAGTTATTTTAAGTTCATTGCCAGATAGCAGCATGCTTTCTGATTGAATACCTTATGCAAAGACCTTATTCTTGATACTTGGAAATTCGTGCTACTCTGCTGCGAGTGAACACAAATTGTCATGCCATATCAACATTAAGGGTTCAGCTGGGGAACATAGCACAGAAAGCATTCAAAGAAACTTATATTAGTGAATATAGGCAAGGTGCCAAAATTTACAGAATATATGGGATTGTTTCTACATGCACCATTCTGGGTAAATTTCATGAGAAAATATTGAGTTGCTCAATAAGTGTGCCAGTGAAGAGGTTGAACACTCATCACTTTTACATGGCTCTATCTGTTTACAGAGTGACGGCCTATTAAATGCAGGGTTTTATAATTTTAGCCCTGAACTAAAAGCCACCATCAACAGTAAGCTTTTACTTTGGCCAAGTACATCTTTACCTAGTGACGAAAGTCATGTTATGTTTCAATCACTTTGAAAATTGCTTTGACGAAAAATAGTTTGTGAATAACAACTATATAATAACGTCCTCTAAGAATGTTTCAATGATTGAAATGAGAGTTTAGATTATATAACCATTATTGGATATAAGCATTGTGTGGCAACACATATATGTATAAGTCCTTATTCCTTGAACCTAAGTATGCATACTTTGTTGATCAGGAAAACCGGAACAAGAGATGTGAACTCGGTCCGCGAACTGGCGGAAGTTCTCATCCCGAGAATATCTGCTGGAGTTTTGAACTCCTTCCGGGAACTTAAGTCTGTGAACTAAGTCTGCGAACTTAATTTGGTTATATCTAAAGACGATTTTTGTGAACTTATATTTATTCTCCCTCCATTCCATTTTAGATGATGTTCTTGGAGTTTTCACGCAGATTAATAAATGGAGAGAGATATGAAGATTTTCCATCTATACCCTTGAAAAAAGTCTACAAACATTAAATGCTATTAGTGTATTTAAAAATAAATTTATAGTTCCAAGACAAAATGTAAGGGTGTTATTGGTAGTTTTGTGAAAAAATATGAAAACTTTCGAGTATTATGGAACATAAAAATAATCCTAAAACATCATCTAAAATGGAACGTACGGAGTATTATCTAAGGAATGCAAATTGCAAACCGTGGCTACAAAGTTCATGAATCGATTCAAGCGAATCAAATCGTTTTTGCTTCAATTGTGTCTTGTATACTTCTATAAGATTTATATAATTGAACAACTCTCTAACTAGTTCATTTGAGTCATTTGAACTAGTTATGGTGAAGAAGAATATGGTTGATATGAAAGTGCTCATATGGCTAACCATTTTGGTTAACTATTGTTGAACCAACAAATGTACATGTTTGGGTACGGTTACACAAACCTAAAATCGTGCATTTCATTTGTGTGTAACAAGCTAAGTTTTCGATCCAACAGTTGAAAGATATTAGCTTGAATCTAATCAGGTTTTCATCTAACGGTGAATATTGAATGCTTTGTTACTAAGATAACATTGATTGCAAACCCTGATTTGAAAGACTATATAAGGGAGAACTCTAGTAACTGGGAAACCTAATCCCCACACCTCATGTGTGATACTAGTTGTATTATCTAGAGTCGATTCTCCTTTAACCTTAGGTTTCTTATCGAGACCCAGTAGGTTAACGACTTGAAGACTTCATTGGGATTGTGAAGCCAGACCGATACTACTTTCTTGTAGTTGTGTGATCTGATCTTGCTGATTCTATCGTGTTGAGTACAATCATAACGATTGACTTGAGATTAATATCTCCGATAGGCAAGATATAAAAGTAGTCACAAACATCTTCGTCTCATCGTTTGTGATTCCACAATATCTTCTTTCGCCGTGTCGATTAAGATTATTGTGAGGTGATTGATAATACTAGGTTGTTCTTCGGGAATATAAGTTCGGGTTATCAATTGGTTCCTGTTCACCTTGATTTATCAAAAGACGGAACAAAAACTTGTAGGTATTTCCGTGGGAGACAGATTTATCTATTACTGTAGATTTTTCTGTGTGATATAGATTTGTTTATTAAAGTCTTCGACTTTGGGTCGTAGCAACTCTTAGCTGTGGGTGAGATCAGCTAAGGGAATCAAGTGCGTAGTATCCTGCTGGGATCAGAGACGTAAGGAGCGCAACTGTACCTTGGATCAGTGTGAGATTGATTAGTGTTCAACTACAGTCCAGACCGAAGTTAGTTTGTAGTAGGCTAGTGTCTGTAGCGGCTTAATACAGTGTGTGTTCAATATGGACTAGGTCCCAGGGTTTTTCTGCATTTGCGGTTTCCTCGTTAACAAAATTTTGGTGTCTGTGTTATTTCTATTCCGCATTATATTTTGTTATATAATTGAAATATCACAGGTTGTGCGTTAAGATCAATCAATTAGAATATCCAACCTTTGGTTGTTGATTTACATTGATTGACACTTGGATACTGGTATTTGGTACAATCCAAGTTATTTCTCTTGTATTCAATTAGACTCGTAGATTTCTATTTGCTTGAGTAAGAATTGAATCGAGAAAGAGAGATATAACTCTTTGATATACTTTTTTAAGATTGAGTCTAGTTGATTCTCTTGAAAGTATATTGGAGTTTCTCCATACAGATTGCTAATCGAAATATTGGGTGTGGTTGTTGTACCCCCGCATTTTCAAAACTTAATACAATCGCAAGTACACCAACTTAATGATCCTTGAAAATATGTATATAGAGTTATTATATCAACCTATACTCATTCAGTATGTATATAGACACAAGGTTCATGAACCTGATTGTTAAGCAGAGTACTTGGACAATCTCAAAAATCAATATCATAGATCAATCTAATCGCGCGTATCCAAATAACTCAATCGAAATTCTGCCAAGTGATTAAACTTGTTATCTATCTTTCAATATACGAATTCTACAACAAACTAGTCTCGTAATCGATTATAATTAAGCGGACGTATCTATTTAGATTGAGTACATAAAAACTTGTGTAAATCCAATTATAAAGATAAACAATATAATGCGGAAAAGGAAAAACACAAGACACCAGAAATTTTGTCAACGAGGAAACCGCAATAGCATAAAAAACTCGGGACCTCGTCCAGATTGAACACCACATTGTATTAAGCCGCTATAGATACTAGCCTACTAACAGAATTCGGATTGGAATATAGTTGAAACTGAATCCACCCTCCAAGTCTCTTGAACCTCGCAAGGTTGTACGCACTTCATTCCCTTAACTGACGTCCTTTACAACCTAAGAGTTTCTTCAGCCGAAATGAAGACTTTAGATATCAATCTGCCTCTAACAGATAAACCTATTTTATTTTCGTTTAGATCAAAGATTAATGTGTAGATATCTATGTGCAATAGACAAGCTAGCAAACCTCATAAATCTGGAACTTACGACTCCTGAAGAGCGGCCTAGATTCTTAACCACCTCTCAAGAACAATCACCGAAAGATAAACTAAGATCAGTCTTTAGATATCTATCTTGAGGAATCATAAATTCTGAGACGAAGAGAACTTTGTAATTACTATATATCTTTCCTGAAAGAGATTACGAAAACCTCGATAACATAAAGCAAGATCGGGATAAACGAACTATCAAGGTAAAGATAGTCGTACCTAGCTTCACGAATCTCCAAGCGAAGTCTTTTTAGTCGTAGACCTAAAAGGTCAATAGAGGCGACTCTAGAATCAACTAGGATACAAGGTGTCATGGATTAAATTTTCCAGTTGACAAAGACGCTCTATTTATAGTTTTCAAAGACCATGGTCATCTTAGAATTCAAGCTAAGATAACTTGAGAATCAAGAAAACAAATTAGGTTTTCAAACTACAATAGAATACTATACACATAGGCTCGGTTACTGAACCGCATACAATGATTGTTCGGTTTGGTAAGTTAGCCAAGAACTAAAAGATATTTGATATTCCTTTAGACACCTAAGAAATTAATCATAGTTCACACACATAAATGTTTTAAGTGATCAATGAATTCTTAGAATTGTTTAGGAGAGTTCTAGCAATGCTAAACATATTAAAATAGTAAGTGTTTAAACATCTGCTAAACATTTTCGGGACAGTTGGTACAACGGTTTGCCAACCGTAGGGTTTGTTCACGAGTCAGGGTGATACGGTTTGTGAACCGGGTTCCCTATTATACTACCGAACTCGAATACTTGACCTTCTTTGCCACGGTTTGTGAACATCTTGGGTTATGTTGGTGAAACGCCAACTGCTAGCCAATTTATCCAACTTATAAAATCAGTTGACCACGGTTCGCCAATCGGGTTCGTGAACTGTTCCCAACTGAACTTGTGGTTTGTGAAATGGTTAGCCAACCTTCCTGTATTTATAAATTAAAGAGACTTAAGTATCTCGGATATCTATGGTTTGCACTAATCTTAACCTTATGCCTAAGCTAAGTGAAACGCGTCTTCAAAGAGTAGAAATTCCAATTCGACTTTCTTTCATAATAGTTCGTATCCGAAGGAGTGCTAAGTTCATATTCCTCTCTTATGATGTTTGAAACATTCCCAAGTGATTAATCACTTGCATGGGCAATTTTCAATTGATCTACAAATTAATTCATAGAACTAATATTGTTAAGGACCTTTGATCATCTAATCGTTAAATCATATTTCGAAAAATTTCACAAGACAAGCTTGACTGGAAAAATCTTTTTTTTTTTTGTGAATCTATTATATGTCATACGACATAATCTTAATAGATAAAATGATTGTATAATGAGTAAAATAGAATGGTTTAGTATTCACAAACCCGATACAGAAGTTCCCCAAATATCTTCGTCGATCTTCAGTCTTCAAGGGTGATCTCTGATGCTCAACTACAATTCTAACATGTCTGAAACTTGACTTAGTAGACTAGAAATCAAGATATTTTTTGATCACCTAACATTGACAACAAGATTGAGATAACAAAACTTTTGGGTTCAACAAGATTGTAGAGAAAGCTGCAGTTGCATCATCATTCCGAAAGAAAAAAAATCCTTCTTCAACATATTTGTTAGAGGCTTACAAATGGTATTATAACCTTGAACGAACTTTCGATAGGAGCCCATAAGGCCTAAAAAACCTCTAATTTTATTATCTTTGGTTGAGGCCAACTCTGCATAGAAGCAACCTCGTCAGGATCTTCCATTAGACCATCAAAAGTGATTAAGTGGCCCAGGTATTCTAGCTGAGGTTGAGAAAATGTGAATTTGGACCTTTTAGAACAATGAATATTTTCGCAGTAAGGACAAAGTCAAGCGGAAACGTTCCAGACGATCTTCAATAGATGAGCTATAAACAAGAATATCATCAAAAAACACAAAAACAAATTTTCGGAGAAATGGCTGAAGAACTTCATTCATAAGTATCTGGAATGTTGCAGGCGCATTAGTAAGGCCAAATGGCATCACTCAAAACTCATAATGGTTATGGTGAGCGCGAAAACAGCTTTCAGAATATCTGGTGCATCGAATTTGATGCTAGCCAGAACGTAAATCAATCTTGGAAAATATCTTTGCATCATTCAACTTATCTAGTAAGTCATCAATTATAGGAATAGGAAACTTATCTTTTACAGTCAATTCATTCAGCTTGCGATAATCGACATGAAATCTCCACGTAGCATCCTTCTTCTTGACTAAAAGTATAGGAGAAACAAATTGGATATGACTCTGTTGTATTAACCTTGTAGAGAGCATAACCTGCACAAGTTTCTCAACCATAGATTTTATGAATATACGAGCATTTATAAGGTCTCTGCGATGTAGGGGTTTGAGTGAAATTTTGTGGTCCAAAGTTCTGGAAGGTGGCAGTTTGGTTGGTTCGTCAAAAACATCTGCAAAGGACTCTAGTAAGGTAGAAATTTTACTTGAAATGGGATGTACTGGAGTTGAATTAATGGAAAAAACTGACCAATCAATGCAGGGGCTTTACTCTTAATAAATTTCTTAAAAACGGTTCCACTAATGAAACCGAGAAAGGGTTTATAAGAGATTCCCTTGAGTGGTATATGACACCCATGATGCACAAATGAAATTATAAGATGAGAAAGTTTAAAAGTACATCACCGAGTTGCTGTAACCAATCGGCACCGAGTATCATGTCACAGCCGCCAAGTGGAAGAGCTCGTAGTTCAATAGAGTAATGAAATCCTTGCATTTTCAGTGAAGATTCTCACACATGCCATTGCTGAAAGTGTTGTCTCTATTTGCAACAGTAAAAAACATGTGACCTATAAGAAACACATGAAGACTAATTAAGTTTATATGTAATGTGAGAACCTATAAAACTATAAGTACTTCTCGTGATTGTCAAGATCATGATGTTGTTAATACCGCCAGAAATACGAATAGTGTCATGGGTAAGGTGTCCTATTAGGTCATGAAATGATATTTCCATAGTAGTGTCACTACTATATGGAGAGTTTGTTAGAACTTCCTCCGGTGACAAGTCACTTTGGTCACTTACATCCTCATCAGTAACAATGAGCATAAATAGTTACTAAGACATGCACATAAGGGCCGGTCTATAAAACTCATCACAATAATAGCATATACCTTTCTGAAAAAGACGGCGGTACCCAAATATACCTCAATCTAAAACTTTTCCACCTATAAGTCCTTTCTCCGAAAGTGATTGTGTATGGACTGAGTCGAGACAATACAACTAATCGGTTCACACTTCGTGTGTTCGTTTATGGATACGAGATCGAGACAATACAACAATGAAGTATGTTTACTTGATAAATGGTTCATACTTAACCAAACACAATAGGATTACTATCAAGTAAATAGTAATTTACTTTAAATTATAATAACAATTATAATTGCGGAAAATAAAAGTAAATGACACAGCAAGATTTTGTTAACGAGGAAACCGCAAATGCAAAAAAAAAACCCGGGACCTTGTCCAGAATGGAATACTCTCAGGATTAAGCCGCTATACAAAATCAAACAAACTTCGTATAGTTGAGACCAAGCAACTAAACCTATAGTTCACCTAGTTCCGTCTATATTCCCACGCCTCCAACTTGTAATAAGTCACGTACTTGGAACAATTCCTTTGGTTCGTATTCCAAACAGTAAAGGAACAACAAATATGTTTGGTAACAACTCTTTTCAACCAAGTGATATGAATTCGACAAAAGGCTCTTCCGTTTATCCCAATAAACTCCTTTGTCAGGTCCTTAGATCTATCTAATAACAAGTACCAAAGTAATTGTCAAGATTTTGCAATCAATACTTTGAATCACAAAGAATTGTATTGATGTCGATCTACTCAACTAATCAATCCAATCTACCACAAGGATAAACTGATTATAGTTGGATTCTCTTTAACCGAAACAAGTATTGTGCACACCAAAGATTATGAACCCAAATCAGAAATCTTCTTCGTCTTCAAATCTTCTTAGATCTTTAATAAACACCTGCACACAATCAACTTGAATCTCTTGTGATCAATCACACACAGAACGGAGTCTGTTAACAATGGATTATCACAAGACGTCTTTAGATCTACAAACAGTCTAAAGATCACCGTCGAAATTTCGATCTAGTTTGAGTGAATCTTATATCAGAAGAAAAGATTCTCAAGCATAAACAAACTAAGTGCAATAAAAGTTCAACAACCGTTAGTCAATCAAATCAATCGAAAAATAATAATAAACCGCAATTATCTAGTTTCCCACCAACGGTACTAATAGAGCTTCTCAATCCCAAAGAAGTCTTTAAACCGAGCGGCCGTAAGAGATTTCGCTTATTTAGGTTACTTTCCTATCCGAATAGGCGGCTCCACCATTAACAACACAACTAGGTAGTTTTGCTGGCTCTGAGGATTAGTTTTCTCGAAATTCAAACTTTGATATTTATAGACCAAGGAAGTTTGGACACCAAAGAATTTCCAAAACCGAAAATATTCTCAAGATATGCAATATATTTCCAAATTCGGTTTCCATAATTCCTGGAAATGATTTGTCCAAATATTGACCGAAAATCTTTTAGAATGTCTCCAACTAGTAAATGCACATTACTAATTTTCATTTTCCAATAATAAAATTAAAAACCTTAATTAAAAGATTCTCAATTTATTTTTCGATCCGGGATTTTCCTTTCGCTATTAAGGAATATCTTTGAACAATAAAAGATAAGTGTTACTGCACATATATTTATGGTATCTAACTTGTATTTGTTGCACATGTCCATAGGATCGGTTCCTAATATCTAAAAACGTGATGCACCTCTTACAAGGATCGATTCCCCTCTTGTGATAGGTTGCACCTCTTACTAGGATCGGTTCCCCTTTGCCTAGAGTTGGTCATACCAATTACAACAAATCGATCATACCATCTCAGGTGATTACTTAAGATCGGTTTCACTAATAAAAGTCATACCAATACAAAAGTCAGGCCTTGTGAATAGTTTTACCAAGAACATAAACAAGTCATGAGCGGTTATACTAATCACACATATTGGTAGTTCAAAAGATATGCAATGAATAACAATACCAATAAGCCTAGCGATTTCCCTTTAGATTCACAAAACAAGTTCATATATTTACTTCCTTTAAACGAATGTAAAACATTGTTTCCTAGGATGAAATCTTCACCTCATACCCATACATAATCATAATAGCATTCAAACGATTATGTCGATGTCTTATATACGAAGTTCAAAAGATAAGCGTTATACTTCGTATTGTATTCCTTAATAAGTTAATACTACGTCTAACTAGAGTATAATAATTCATGCTTTGCAGTTATGTTTTCAATATGCACGACTTGAAAGATACGTTAGGGAATGAAACAGTTCAAGTCAAATATTACTAATCTCAAGTGGAAGGATGATGTCGTCGTTGTAGCTCCTTACTTCTTCACTTCTTCAAGTCTTCACGTAATACTTATAATGTCTCATATCCTAATACTTTCAAGCTAACCTATACGAAGTTGACTCTAGTACATAATCAAGCGACTCTTTAAATGAGTTTTGGTTCACTAAAATATGACAACCAAACTTGACATACCAACGCTTGGTGGGTTCAACTGAGCTATGCTCCAACAATCTCCCCATTTGTCAATTTTATTGACAAAACTCTTACATCATATGGATAAACAAATTACAAGAATACTTTACACATACGCTTGATTCCCAAATTCAACAGCACAATAACCTGTATACATTCAATCCATAAATGCCGCTGTTGACATTATAATAACAAAGCTAATACTCCCCCTAAAGGTAAGATAGGTAGATTTTCAATCCGCACGTCTTTGTTATTCCCTTATCAATATGATATGCTACTCCCCCTTAGTCTATGCTTTACTCTTTCGTTAGATAAAACGTTTAAGCACCAATGTCCTTTCCCTTAGTGATATCAATCAATATAAATCAATACCAATATCACTTGTTTACTCCATATATTTATCCCCCTTTTTGTCAAAAAATGACAAAGGTACGAGCAAATAAAGTACAAACCGAAAGGATCTTACAAATCTCACAAGACTTGCAACCTATAAGAGTTGAGCACGAGGGTTCCACACACCATTTTTGATAACCAATATCAAAACCGAAACTACAAAGTAATTTTGTCTTGATATGTTACCAAGGAAACAATTGCCCGAAGCAATTTTTCCTAATAGTTTAGCAAACCAAAAATCGACTAAGCACCTTAGTTCCTTTGCTAAACCGATTGTACAAGTTCAATCGCTTGTTCGATAAGACCAAAATAAAGATAACTCTATTTTTCTCATCAGGTTCTAATTATCCATATAACTTAGACCTTTCAATTTTAAACAAGACAAGTACTAGGTTAGTTAACTAGAATTTCTTATGAAGGCATTCAATTAGACTTGAATAACTGAAACCTCCACTTTGATAAGTCCAACTAAGATCAGAATTAACTTAGTTTCTCTTATCCGTAATCAAATTGGACTAAACAATTCATCCCGAAAACTTTTTCTTTTGTTAAGCCATAAACAATTCATACAAACCAAATAAATCAACTTGCATAATTATTTACCTCAACCGGAAGCAATTGAACCAACATAGACATTAAAGCACCGCAATTGCACCGAAATTTTATAAGCCTAAACGATTGATACCAAACAATAAACCAAGATAACAATAGTTTTTCTTAACCGGAAACAATTGAATCACACACACATCCATACACAATAATGGAATAAAACATCAATTGTACCGAAATTTTGTTAAGCAAAAGCAATAAATAAACGCAATAAAATCAGGCTTTTCTTAAACAGGAAAATGATTAACTAACAAAGTCGTTACCTCAAATTTCGCATCCACTTCTTCAATAATGTTTGCATCTTCTTTCCAGAGAGAATTGATACTGAAATATCATTATGATGTCATCCTTATGCAAAACAAAAGAATAACAACAACCAACCTTTACCAGGGAAAGGTTGAAAACCGGTTTTAACTATTGCAAGCAAAAGTTGAAACCCCGAAACACATATGCTTTTATGCTAAACCAAACGATTCAACATATTGTGACTTTTTCACATATTGTTTCAATTAGAATCCCTCATGATCCTTTGATAAAGCCTGCCAACATGGGCTAGAACTTAATCCTGCTAAACCAAAAAGTCACCTAAACCATAAGGGTCACAACATATGAGATCGAATATTAAGCTCAAGAAAACCGAAATCAAACATCCCATAAACATACATAGCAATAAGATAAAGCATTCAAGCACAGGCTATGTAAACCAAAAACTATCACAAGAAAAATTATAGACTAATAATTTTATTCATAATAAGATAGTTTTATTCATAATATACCTAATACAATCATTGAAAGAAATCAAAAATTGATGTCTATTGATGGGTGTCGTAGGTGCAATCAAATTAATATCTATTTCCACTCAATTAAAAATAATATAATGGAAGTCAAGTTCGTTCCCACGAGGAGCAAGAGATTCTAGTTGTAAAAATTGTCACAAAAAGGGGGTGTAAAAAGCAAAAAAAAAATAAACAAAGCAATTAAAATCGAAAGTTGAAAGCAATAAGAGAGACAAGACCAAGGAATCCTTCTTCGTTACAAAACAATGAATCAAGTTATGTTCTTTTCTACTTGTTATTAGTCACAAATTATCACCAACCGTAGGTAAAGCAGCTAGATCAGTGCTAAACCCCTAAATCCCTTGTATCACCGGATACGGAAGTTCTCGACTACCGGATTCTATTTACCAAACCACCTAGTAGTAGATCACTCTAGATGTAATTTAAATAAACGCATTAAGATTCATGAACTTATTAGGTCAATATTAGTAGTTAGACTCTTAGATCAAGGTCTACTTGCTAACGTTGTTTTCACAAACAATTGCTCCACGGAATCCCTCCGCAAGGTCTCGTGTTTGCTACTTATGTAAAGAGTCAAGAAACGATTACTTATCCCCTAACTTTCACTAGCTTTAGATTAAACCGACAAATCAATTTAGTTGGCCACCCAAACAATCTATCAATCAATCATGAATGTCTTTAAGATCATTCCTATTAGTAAAAACAAACGATAATTATGTGAAAAACCTCAAGATAGAATTGAAACAATACTCAAAACATATATTAAGAACTAGGAATTCATCCTCAATCAATAATAAAATTAGCTACTCATGCTAAAGAGTTCACACAAAGAATAAGAAAAGAAAAGTGTTGTGTGTGTAGAGAGGTGTGTAAAAGATGTCGAAAACTTCTCTATTTATAGGCTTCAATATTCTGCAAATCTTCCAAGGAATAGAATCCTTTTTCTTTTGCAATTCAATTTCCAAATCCAAGCTTTTCTCAACTCTTCCATCTTCTCTTTCCAAGTTTGAGCCCAATTCTCCATCCAATTCCCACCCAAGTCTTCACACCCATGAGAGAAGTCCATAGAAAATTCTGGAATTTTTGGCTCGCGGAGAAAAATGGTATTATGGCCGAATTTGACCGGAATCCGTCACCGCCGCCACCTGAAAATTTCTCCGTCAGTGGTATATTCGACGGAATATTCCGTCGATCCACCGTTAGGACTAACGGTCAACGTGGTCAAACCGTCGGTCAACTGTTAGTCAACATGGTCAAAGGGAGGTGGAGTCAGACACTGAATCAGCTATGAGTCAGCTCCCTAAGTGGCTGACTTGTCTTACTCGGCTGATCTGGATCGGCTGGATCACTGAGCTGGATCGGTGCATCACCGGGTTGACTCGCCGGTGCAGAAAACCGGCCGAGTTTCGGCTATTTTCTGGTGTTTCCTCAGGCCAAGTTCAGGCCTTCTGTCTTCAGTTCCTGTAACAATTCCTATACATACATCTAGGCAATTTTACTCACAACCCAGCTACTCCATTTTCCCTGAAATAAAAACAGCACTGCCACCTTGAATTTGGCTTCAGCAGCAATGCCTCCCTGCTTCATATTCCTTACCTCCTCCAGCAGCTCCAGGTGAAACTCAAATGCAAACGCCATTGAAGCAAAGACCAAATACTAAACTATTCTCGAGCACTTTCCATTGCAACTCCATTAGCAAGCTCACAAACATCACTACTTCCTGGCAATATCATACTTCCCTGTATTGAATAACAGCTCAACCGAGCTCGATTTCCCTGAGTTCTTCAAACCCATTTTCCATTTTGATTTCAAAACTGAATTCAACCAAGACCCACCTTCTAATTCATCAGCAAATATCCCTGTAATTTATTGCTTCAGCGTTTCCCACACAGCATCAAAACCCGTCTAATCAACGGCGCCTTTCTTTTACTCGCTTTCTCGCACCCGAACAACAACAAATAACCCATCCTTCTCGCTTCTCCGAATCACAACTATTCTTCAGCTAATTCATGGCAGCGTAACCTCAACCATCTTCTTCTCTAAATCACAATTAATTCTTCCTTTTGGTTGAACATCGACCACCATCAACAATCAAGTTCTCCTCTGAATCGACTTCATCTCCACCTCAAACCTCAGACCCATTTGATTCTAACCTAATCAATCTCACAGATCCCCTCTTCTCTCGTGTCTTCAAATCGCCACCATACCCATCTCACAAAGACCACCGAAACTTGATGAACGGAAAACCCTAGCTTGAATTCATCAATTTCTCGATCTACTCCATTAACGACATCAACCAACTTCTTAAATCCATACAGTTAACCTCACTGCATCATCACTTGCTCGTTCTCCTTTATTTCAATTCCAGAAACCCCTCTCTGATTCC
Source organism: Papaver armeniacum (assembly GCA_023531295.1). Lineage (NCBI taxonomy): Eukaryota > Viridiplantae > Streptophyta > Magnoliopsida > Ranunculales > Papaveraceae > Papaver > Papaver armeniacum. The sequence continues at coordinate 793,914 of JAJJWW010013029.1, read as the reverse complement.
CAGCTTCTACTCATCTCGATTTCAACCATCTCTTCCATCTCTGTATTCAACAGCAGTGGCTACTTCTTCTCGATCTCATTTTCCTCCGTCTGCTTCTCTTAATCTCTCTGGATATGAATCCACCATGGTTGTGCCTCCGTTTGTCACTTCTCTCAATTTCAAGTGAAGCTGATAATGATTGAGAGACATATTCTCTCGAATTTAGGGTTATAATAGCTTGGGTGGTGAAGTGGGTTTGGATCCGGATCTGAGCCATGGATAGGACCGACCCAATTGGATGCTATCCAGCATAACCATCCTCTGGATAAGGGCTACCCGGTGTTAGTAACACCCACTGCTGAGTGAAGGGGTACCCTGAATGAGAGCCCCTTAACCACCTCTGGGCTCCAAATAGTCTTCGCCCTTGATGAAATGACAAGTTTGCCCTTTTCGCTCAATAGAGTAATTTCTTCTTCTTTTCTTCCGTGCGACTCCGTAGTAGCTATAAAACTCAAAACAAGCGTAAAATACATAATTTACAAGAAAAATAGCAAAGAAAGCATAAACAATAGATAGTAAATAGGATGTATTCTACACCCTATCATATTCCCCCACACTTAGACTTTGCTAGTCCTCGAGCAAATCAAACTAAAAACTCACAACTTCAAGGCGTTCAAGCGTCACAAGCATCCAAAGAGTTATGAGGACATAGAGTTTCTGCATGCTAGTAATAAGAAGTTAGAAATACTAAAGAACATATTCCCATTCTTAAATGTTGAGTGAGAAATAACCACACCATAATGAGAGAACGCGTGTTTGAGAAACGATCAATAAGCATTTCGCCTCGACTTCTGCCTCACCAAATAGGATTTTATGATAATTGCACTCAAAAAGACGGTTTTTTATGGGTCACACATGTGTGCAGGTAGGAATGAAGAGAGAAATCCTGCGACACGTTGAATGGTGGGAAGGACAACTCCGAAATATTTTTAAAAACCCACATCTTTTAATATTTTGAAAAACCATTTTTCTGACGATCTCTAAGAAAGGAAATCAACCATTTATTATTGAGGATGAGATTACTTACTCACCTTCACATCCGATCGCCAATTATGATAACACCACTCTCACGGCATCCAATAGAAACGTCTTCCGCTCCTCGTCTTGATCTTCGTCTTCGGTTTCAACTATTGATGATAAACTCTTGAATTTCATAAATCCTTAACAATTTGTAACTCTTTTTACCTTAAAATCCTTGTCGCTTGAAACTACCTTATAGATTTTCCTTCCCCACGGCTTATTAACAAAACAAATATTTCTCTTGTTTTTTTTTTTTTTTTTTTTTTTTTTTTTTTTTTTTTTTTTTTTTTTTTTTTTTTTTTTTTTTCAATTTTTTTTTAATTTTTTTTTAATTTTTTTTTTTGAAACAAGAGAAATAAAATACAAAAACAAACCGTGGCCGTGGGAGAAGTATTTTACCGCTTGATTCTTCACAACTTGTATCGTCTCGAAATCATAAACTTCAAAAATTCTCACCTTTTAATTTTCTTCGCTTTCATGAATAAGTCTTCATACTTGGATATAGAATTACCTCATTGTATTGTAAGTCCTCAACATATATGTAAAAATCTGCTCTTTGTATGTTGCTTTACTTGTATTTGAAATTTGCTCTTTTTCTCGTTCCGTTGCTTGTAAACCTTGAACTTTTCCAACTTTCCTTGTAGATTTTGATGTCGCTCCTTGTTGATGATGATGGTGTTTCTATGGACCCGTTGTTGTCGAGAGAGAGAATGGTGCTAACTGCAAATCGAACTACAAGAAGGAGGCTTTCATCTATAGACGTCACCCTTATGATTGACAAAATTAGCACTCAAGAGATCAAAGAGTAGTGCTTCTATTGGTGGGAGGTTGGGTAGCTCACCATTCTACCCGGAATTAACGTACGGTGACACACACTCAAAAGAAGCTCTTTAGTAGATGGAATAATTTCTGGTCGGTGCCTCACATGATATGAATACGGGTAGTCTCCACTAATGATTGATCAGCAACTCTAATAATGCACTTCTCCCTGCACCAAATTCGCATCACCGGCATGATTAAATCCATTATTTAACACTCTAACAAGCAAGAAATCCGAATGTAGTTCTCTAACATTTCCAAGTTCAATTATGTCGGTCAAAATCTCTATGTAAACATACCTAGAAGTATGCTAGTGACTCTAAAATCTCTAAAAGTTGAAGTTTTATGTAAAACTTTTTTTTTTTTTTTAATTTTTTAATTTTTTTGTAATTTTTGTTTAAATACATGCTCAACCACTCCCCCACACTTAAACCTTACATTGTCCTCAATGTAATTGAATCCTCCTAGTAAAGTCAAGGTGGGAGATTTTAACATGATAAGAAACAAGAAAAATAAAAAGCAAAAGGATAAGAAATACAAAACCTATGGGTTGCCTCCCATTAAGCGCTTGTTTTAAAGTCGACGGCCCGACTTAGCTCTTGCAAGATTCACTCCCCATATACTAACAATCTGAAAATTTGAGGATCCACCCATAATACCTGTTTTGCAAACAATAACTCCATACAAATATTAGCACAAGAAAATAATAGTGAAATTATCGCTCGATAGCAATTTCCCCCACACTTATTCTTGTCCACACTCGGAAGTGTATAAAGAACATAGAATTTGGGAACTTCCATGTATTCTTCTTGGCAAACCTGCATAGTGTTAGCATCAAGTGTTTCCAATGGTGGATATTTAGAAACAAAATCATCCAAAAATACTTTCGAAGCACATACATTCAAACCAATAAGAGGTAAAGGAGAAGAATCAATATGCAAAGGGTTAGACAAACCTTGCACAATTTCTTGTATTATAGAATCCTCTTCATCCTTAAAAAATTCAAGTGAATTACGTACCTCTTGTATATCGTGGTCCTCTATTAAACCTTGCAACCATTCTTCGTCGTTTTCTACCTTAACCAAAGTCTTGGCATCATTAAAATCATTGGCAAGTTCAATTGGGTCTTCCACAAAATCAATAAATGTGGTTTCATCCTCTAACATCATCTCTTCAACATTCTCATCATCGGAATCGGGCCATTCTTCTCTCATATAATCTTCCTCGGTATAAATTGTAAGATCTTCTTGTGAGGGTGTTACTTCGTTTATAACAATAGGTAAGTGATATCCAAACTCCTCCTTTTGAATAGGTGAAGGATCTTTATTATGATACGGAGTTGGAATAACTTCCTCATTGTTGCAACGTTCATACACTTCCGCGGACTCATATCTTTCCCTAAGAAATTTTTTCCAAGCAATAAATGCATCTTCCTCAAGCTCTTCCTTTTGAATAGGTGAGATTGATCATTATTAAGATCAAGGCTCAAGTAATCTACACTAGCGTCATCAAAAGTCTCCAAAGGTTGGTTAATTTGTTCGTATAATTTCTCCGAATTCCTTTGAATTTCTCGATGTGATTCTTGCAACTTTTGTTGAAGATCCCCAATCATGGCACATCTTATCTCGCAAAACTAGAGAATTTACGATCATAAACAAAACTATCCTCCCATCCTTGTGATTGTCCACTTACATACCCGTCATAAGGTTGTTGATATGTATGAGAATATCCATAAGGTTCTGTAGGAATTTGATCATAGCCAAAAGATTGGTTTTGATTGTATCCTAAGGATGGTTGGAAGTTGTCATAATGTTGAGGTTGAAAACCGTATTGATTGTTGTAATATGCTTGCTCTTGTCCACCATACATGGAAAACCGGCACCTGAAATAAGATTCTCAAAAACTAAGTTAGATACGGTATAGAATCCAACAAAGCAAGAATAAACCAAAATAAATAAATAAAAACAACTAAAATCATCCGCTGCTCCCCGGCAACGGCGCCAAAATTTGATGCGTGTCGTAGGTGCAATCAAATTAATATCTATTTCCACTCAATTAAAAATAATATAATGGAAGTCAAGTTCGTTCCCACGAGGAGCAAGAGATTCTAGTTGTAAAAATTGTCACAAAAAGGGGGTGTAAAAAGCAAAAGAAAATAAACAAATCAATTAAAATCGAAAGTTGAAAGCAATAAGAGAGACAAGACCAAGGAATCCTTCTTCGTTACAAAACAATGAATCAAGTTATGTTCTTTTCTACTTGTTATTAGTCACAAATTATCACCAACCGTAGGTAAAGCAGCTAGATCAGTGCTAAACCCCTAAATCCCTTGTATCACCGGATACGGAAGTTCTCGACTACCGGATTCTATTTACCAAACCACCTAGTAGTAGATCACTCTAGATGTAATTTAAATAAACGCATTAAGATTCATGAACTTATTAGGTCAATATTAGTAGTTAGACTCTTAGATCAAGGTCTACTTGCTAACGTTGTTTTCACACACAATTGCTCCACGGAATCCCTCCGCAAGGTCTCGTGTTTGCTACTTATGTAAAGAGTCAAGAAACGATTACTTATCCCCTAACTTTCACTAGCTTTAGATTAAACCGACAAATCAATTTAGTTGGCCACCCAAACAATCTATCAATCAATCATGAATGTCTTTAAGATCATTCCTATTAGTAAAAACAAACGATAATTATGTGAAAAACCTCAAGATAGAATTGAAACAATACTCAAAACATATATTAAGAACTAGGAATTCATCCTCAATCAATAATAAAATTAGCTACTCATGCTAAAGAGTTCACACAAAGAATAAGAAAAGAAAAGTGTTGTGTGTGTAGAGAGGTGTGTAAAAGATGTCGAAAACTTCTCTATTTATAGGCTTCAATATTCTCCAAATCTTCCAAGGAATAGAATCCTTTTTCTTTTGCAATTCAATTTCCAAATCCAAGCTTTTCTCAACTCTTCCATCTTCTCTTTCCAAGTTTGAGCCCAATTCTCCATCCAATTCCCAGTCCAAGTCTTCACACCCATGAGAGAAGTCCATAGAAAATTCTGGAATTTTTGGCTTGCCGGAAAACTGGTATTATGGCCGGAATTTGACCGGAATCCGTCACCGCCGGCCACCTGAAAATTTCTCCGTCAGTGGTATATTCGACGGAATATTCCGTCAGTCCACCGTTAGGACTAACGGTCAACGTGGTCAAACCGTCAGTCAACTGTTAGTCAACATGGTCAAAGGGAGGTGGAGTCAGACACTGAATCAGCTATGAGTCAGCTCCCTAAGTGGCTGACTTGTCTTACTCGGCTGATCTGGATCGGCTGGATCACTGAGCTGGATCGGTGCATCACCGGGTTGACTCGCCGGTGTAGAAAACCGGCCGAGTTTCGGCTATTTTCTGGTGTTTCCTCAGGCCAAGTTCAGGCCTTCGTCTTCGATTCTGTAATAATTCCTATACATACATCTAGGCAATTTTACTCACAACCCAGCTACTCCATTTTCCCCAAATAAAAACAAAGACTTGCCACCTTGAATTTGGCTTCAAAGAAGAATGCCTCCCCTCGCTTCATATTCCTTACCTCCTCCAAAGACTCCAGGAAACTCAAATGCAAACGCCATTGAAGCAAAGACCAAATACTAAACTATTCTCAGCACTCTGCTCCATTGCAACTCCATTAGCAAGCTCACAGCATCACTACTTCCTGGCAATATCATACTTCCCTGTATTGAATAACAGCTCAACCGAGCTCGATTTCCCTGAGTTCTTCAAACCCATTTTCCATTTTGATTTCAAAACTGAATTCAACCAAGACCCACCTTCTAATTCATCAGCAAATCTCCCTGTAATTTATTGCTTCAGCGTTTCCCACACAGCACCAAAACCCGTCTAATCAACAGCGCCTTTCTTTTCTGCTTCTGCAATTCGAACAACAACAGCGAACCCATCCTTCTGCTTCTCCGAATCACAACTATTCTTCAGCTAATTCATGGCAGCGTAACCTCAACCATCTTCTTCTCTGAATCACAATTAATTCTTCCTTTTGGTTGAACATCGACCACCATCAGCAATCAAGTTCTCCTCTGAATCGACTTCATCTCCACCTCAAACCTCAGACCCATTTGATTCTAACCTAATCAATCTCACAGATCCCCTCTTCTCTGTGTCTTCAAATCGCCACCATACCCATCTCACAGCACCAACAGAAACAGTAACGGAAAACCCTAGCTTGAATTCATCAATTTCTCGATCTACTCCATTAACGACAGCAACCAACTTCTTAAATCCATACAGTTAACCTCACTGCATCATCACTTGCTCGTTCTCCTTTATTTCAATTCCAGAAACCCCTCTCTGATTCTCAGTTTCTACTCATCTCGATTTCAACCATCTCTTCCATCTCTGTATTCAACAGCAGTGGCTACTTCTTCTCGATCTCATTTTCCTCCGTCTGCTTCTCTTAATCTCTCTGGATATGAATCCACCATGGTTGTGCCTCCGTTTGTCACTTCTCTCAATTTCAAGTGAAGCTGATAATGATTGAGAGACATATTCTCTCGAATTTAGGGTTATAATAGCTTGGGTGGTGAAGTGGGTTTGGATCCGGATCTGAGCCATGGATAGGACCGACCCAATTGGATGCTATCCAGCATAACCATCCTCTGGATAAGGGCTACCCGGTGTTAATAACACCCATCTTTGAGTGATAAGGGGTACCCCGAATGAGAGCCCCTTAACCACCTCTGGGCTCCAAATAGTCTTCGCCCTTGATGAAATGACAAGTTTTCCCTTTTCGCTCAATAGAGTAATTTCTTCTTCTTTTCTTCCGTGCGACTCCGTAGTAGCTATAAAACTCAAAACAAGCGTAAAATACATAATTTACAAGAAAAATAGCAAAGAAAGCATAAACAATAGATAGTAAATAGGATGTATTCTACACCCTATCATCTATTTTTCTTGATTAAGCATTACAGCAAATAACTTGATCTCTAGTGGTGCTCTCATTATTCACCGAAGATTCCTCGGTATTCTGAATCTTAAGTCTTCTCTTTTCTTTCTGATGATTGATTCTTTGTTTCAGAAGATTCAATTCCACAATCGAATTCAAGAGGTTTGACTCGAGCAGTTTTTCATTCAAGACTGCAGTTTTCAAGACATCACGAGCAACTTCATAATCTCCCATCAACATAAGCATAAGCTCAAAAGAAATATGATTCTTTTTATGTTCGTTTGAGAAGTAGCATTTGAACTCAACTGGAAAGGTTTCAAGTTTTCCAAGTTGAGATTCAATGTCAATAGTATTTTCACCCATCTTTGACCGTAGACAGAACATAGAAGTATCGGTCCTGTAGATGGTTTATATAATAAATCAAACTTGGTTTCCAAGATTGAAATACCTAATCACGGTATTTTATTTGTGAAAATATACACTTTCGGAAACAACATAAGAGTTTTTCCGAACCAGTATGACCTAGATGATCTGAAAATATTTTTTCCCAACTTTTCTCATGGACTTTCCAAAGATCGAAAGTATTTTTCTAAAAATAGAAAAGATATTCCAAGTATAGAAAAACACTTTAGATATTCATGAGTATAATATTATACTTTATTCATATTCTCGTGTTCCTTTTAAGAACTTCCCTTTTATTTGAATTGAGCACATCTAGGGAAATTCCGAATGCCAACATCAGTTGTTGGAGTGAGCTAGTGATAGCTCAGAATTTATGGAACATGATCCATCATGATATTTTTGAATATCTTTCCTTTTGGGATTCTTCCAAGAATAAACTTCTTTCACTATGTCACAGCTGGAGTGATCTAATTTAACAAAATGATCAGTTCGATGAACAAAATCATAAGCGTGACTTGAAGTTTTTTGAGTTGTGAAATAACCAGAACTCTTATATCGACCCAGGAATTCCTTGGAATATGATAACATCATTTGATGAGATTGTTTCCTGGATTCTATTTCAGACAGTTGATCAACAACAAAGCAACATGATCTGAAATCCTTTGTTTTTGTATACATGAGTTGATCTTTTTCTTTGTTTAAGAGATAATCATCGTCAGATGATCTTGACCGGATACTAGTCAAAGGATTACCCCTTTAAAAACACATTTATTTTGATTCTTGTAAGTGGTTAGACTATTAGAATCACGATGTTGTATATTAGTTAAGAGATTCTGGAGATTAGAATCACATATCCTTGTGTTGATGGTGGATTTTAGTTCAGGGCTAAAATTGTAAAACTATTATTTTTACGTGTTGTCACCCTGCAAAAGGAAAGCTGATTAAGAAGTGATGAATGCAAAAACCTATTCACTTTATTTATTTGAAGCAATTCAATAAATACACAAAATTCACCCAGAATGGTGCGTGCAACAGCAATCCCAAATATTCTGTGAATTTTACTAGCCTTAACAATTAATGCATGATTTGCCTGGTATTTTCCATGATGTGTTCTCATCCGAACTCTCATCGTTGACATGACATGACGACTAAGTGCTCACTCTCAGCAAAGTAACATGAATCTCTGTGCCAATAATTGAGGCATGCATGAAATACCCACATAGGCTACATCACTCTCTGACAGAGAGTCTCGCATCAACGCGCTTTGGTTAGCCGATCGAGCATGCTTAATTTCCTTAAGGAAAATCTAGACTGTCCAAATCAGTCTCAGAAACGATCACGGCCACACAAATTGGCCGCGCAATTTAACAAGCCTAGCCAAACCCTGGCAGGAGCAGGCTATCACCATAATGATCACCAGCGGGCCCGTTTATGCCCTGGTTGGTCGAACACATGCCATACCTCCCAAATAGCCACCAAACGCCAGCCTGGAGAAGGATGGTCGAAGCAGCTTGGAGGAAGCTCGTACGAGCAAAGACTGCCAATGTCAGTCTCAAACAGATCGCGGCCGTCCAACTTCGTCGGGCTAGTTGGATGGCATAGATCGTCCGGTGGCTGATCGGTCAAGTGTTGTTATACACTCTGGAGGGCCCACTTCTCACCTACCTATTCGGCTCTCTCACGACCAAGCCATGGAGCAATAAACGTTTGCTCAAAACATGGCTGGCGTGATGCCTTAAAAGCCGTGGGAAGTCCACTAGTGTCTTAAATTGATCACAACCATCCAACTTCACCGGCATGTTTGGATGGCTTAGATCAAGCCTGGGACCGTAGAACAATGGAACACATGCTTACCGCTGGCCCTACCTGGGCCCCACACGATCGGCCTCCCCAAGGGAGGAGCATAGCATGCAAAACCGTTTGGTTAAAGTTACATGCACACAACCGATCCAAAACCCTAATTAGGGTTTCCGGCATATTACATGTGTCGTTAATCGATCACGAGCGTCCATCTTCGCAAGCTTGGATGGAGGGTGTAGATGTAGACTTAAAAGGTCCCAAGCATGTTAACATGATCACTGTGGGCCCATCTACACGCATGACCGATCGGCCTAGGCCAACCATGGTCGAACGTCTCGAAACGCGCGCCCAAATTAGGCATGTCGCGCGGTTTCCAATTCCTTTGCGGCAATGGATTTCTGCCGCAAACCGATCTCAACCACTCAACTTTTCTGGTCAAATTGAGTGGCTTAGATCACACCTTCATGAGACAGTGAGGTACGGATTATCTCGTCCGTCCAACTCTACCAATTGGTTATAGGAGTTAAACGACAAATAAAGCATCCCCATGATCGCCGGGCCCCCGCTCTTCCACATAGGAGTGGATTCCCGCATGGCTCCCGCCCAAAAAACGATCACTCTAAGATGGTTGGACGTGGTGCTATTTTAAGACGCCTAGTCCGCGACTTACTCCGTTAAGCTTTAAAAACAACGATGCTTCATACATTGTAGGATCATAATATCGCAACGTACAAGACTCGCGGGATTAATAAACGAGCCTGTCAGCTAAAATAAACGACGCAATGAATAACGACAAGCAAAACATAAAGAAGACGAGACAAGGGTTAAGAAGTGTCGCGAGAGCGAATGTTTGTGCATCTCGACACTTCGACGGACATTCCCGAAAAAAATAAAGGGAGCTTAGTCAGTCATCCACTATGTATTACCCTATAAAAGGGCTAAAATGAGTCCGTAAGAGAGATCTGAATTGTTAGGAAGTCATTAGGAGAGAAAGTTTAAGAGTGTTTTAACTTCTAAAGTGTAATTCTATGGCTCAAGAATTCATTGGAAAAGAAAAATGGCTAGAAATGTACAAGGGCAACCAACGATTGTAAGAAGAAGTGGGAGACTTATTTGAGAAAGGAGGAATGAAATGAGAATCATCAAGGATGAATAGAGAAATGATGGAGAAGATCAAAATCGCCCACCAATCTCCCGTACAAGTTCAAGATCGAATGGAGAAGAAAGAAGGAGAGTTTTACCAACAGAAAGCACCGATGAAGAAACACAAAATCCGAAGAATGACCCTAGATCTAAGAGAAGAAATGGAAAATCAAGAGATGGAGGAGGCAATCCGGCAAAATAACCATGATAACCAAGAAAGAAGAAGGAGAAGAATCGTACTAATACCATGCCCGAGAGTCAAATTACGAGGCAAATGAACAAATCTTAAGAGAATCAAATAGAGGATTGCCGAACAATGTTGAATATATTCGATGGGAGGAATGCAAGTGCAATCTCCCCATGCAACTAATATCAAGGCCTATATGAGGTGTATGTTGCAATGGAGAATCATGATGCTATTTCAAGCCTAATTGGAGAAGCACTAAAATGGTTTGAGGGTCTACCAAGGAACACAATCACATCATTTAATCATTTACAAGCCACATTCCTAGGAGCATACATAAGTAACAACTCTTCACGACCCCGAGGTATTGAAGATGTATTCGGGTTGAAACAAAGGGTTGGCATGTGAATCATCTATATGGTCACTAATTTTTCTTCCTCAAAATTTTGGTTTCTTTATGGGACTAGCATTTTACACGCATGCCCGAATCTTCTTGCCTCAATTGCAAATTCTTCTTTTCAAGATTGCTGCGTCTTCTCTCAAGGTCGGTCCATTGAATGAATTATTGCCTTCGAGCAGCATTACACACGTTTGCGTAGAGCCCCGCAAAGAGAAGCTGCCAAAAACGCCTCTCGGGTTTGGTTTCTTACTTCCACTGTGATACCAAGTCGAAGAGTGATGCTTGCGTACCTCTCCAAAACCCTAAAACTCCATCAACGGTCGCGATGAGCGTCATATATCATCTCGTCCGTCCAACTCTACCCGGCTTGGTTAAGCAGCCCGGATAAAGATAAGCTAGAGTTAAACGACAAATAAAGCATCCCCATGATCGCCTTAAAGTCGCTCTCTTCCACATAGAGTGATAAACAAGCATGGCTCGCCCATGCAGCCTCCAAATGATCACTCTAAGATGGTTGGACGTGGTGCTATTTTAAGACGCCTAGTCCGCGACTTACTCCGTTAAGCTTTAAAAACAACGATGCTTCATACATGTTGAATATATTCGATGCATTACATGCATAGAATACACACGATATTTCATAAATATCGATATCCCAAATAACTTAGTTATTTAACCTAGCACCGTATGCTACTTTCTGTGGGTCCCACATCCACACATTCGAGACATCAAGAATGTCACAAACTGGGGGATACTTACTGGGTTATTGGTCTGGCGGTTTATAGCGCACATCGTGCAACGCGCCATCACAAGAACGTGTCAGGAAAATATGGATGGTTAGTGATGATGGGAAGAGTGGGCAAAGGCTGATCGTGAGACATTAACACGATTCCCACTACTCCATCACTCCACTTCCTCCACTTCTCACGAGAGACGAGGGTTAGGCTCAATGGCTTGTATAAATAGGTTCTCCTCCCTATTTCCAGAAGAGACAGAAATCAAGTGTTGATACAACGTATTCAAACACCCAGAGATGCTTACATTATTGAAAGCCAGTTCGATTTTCTGATACAAGTCATAAGCATCCAACACCTTCATAATCTCAACACCTTCTTCGCTTCCCTCCCTAAGATCAACCCCATCTCCTTCACTTTGTGACCGAAGCAAGTCTGGAACGGCCATTTCTTGGTTTAGGCCAGAATTGCACAGATTGATCTCTCGAATCAAAAGCACTCCCGTGCAGTACATTTGTTTAGGGTTTAGATTCATTTCTCATCCACACACCCCATATCACCAAAACCAGCAGAAATAGTTTTCACCTATAAATAATTGGCGACCACAGTGGGAGATTAATCTCTCGGTTGCAATATCAGTTTCCAATTTCCAATTTCTATATCTCAAGATGGTTGGTCTTAGGACTTCCCTAAAAAATTCAAATCCCGGTCGAGGTTCCTCCAATGAAGATACCCCTCTTCCCAATGGTGTACCTGATGGCGTAACCGGAAGTATCCCAACGATGATCGAGTTAGCGCGGGTGCAGGAGATTCACACGAAGAACATGAACCTGATCAAAGAAATAATAAACGGCATATTCGATCTCCTCATCAAAATTACATCAGATATGGGAGGTTCTCCTGTCACATAGATTTTTACACTGGGGATTGATCCTCGCGACGATCCTCCTCAAGTCAATAGTCTCACTATGAATCAGAGGCCGGTGGATCAGGAAGTGGCTTCTCTAGTGGAAAGTTTATGCGAACTCTTACATCTCTCGAAGAGTCAGCGGGTGGATACGTTTGCTGCAATCAACCAGATAGCCCTGGACGTGCATTTAACTCCTTTGCGTCCAGAAGCCTCAAAAACATCAGAGATGTCTGTGAATAACGTTACGTTTACAGAAGAAGACATGATGGCGGAAGAAGGTCATAATCGGGCCCTACACGTTACTGCACGCATCAAGGATTCAGAGTTCAAAAGGTACCTCATCGACACGGGAGCATCTTCGAACGTGATTACTCTCAAGACACTCAGGACGTCCAAGGTTCACCCAAGCAAGATCGTGGGACTTTGAAGGAAACCAAACCAACACGTACGGGTATGTCAATCTGAATTTATCTGTAGGGCATGTCCAGTCAAAGGTGAAATTCGAAGTCATAGAAAAGGAGCCGGACTACCACATGATACTAGGGAGACCGTGGCTACATGATAATAGGATTGTCCCTTCAACGTATCACCAGTGTCTGAAGACCATGCTGAATAAAGAAGTCGTTCGTATTCCTGCATCGCTGTATCCTTACGCACCGATATGTGGAGTGGAGTTGTTTGAGCCAAGGGAAACTCCACGGGAGGAATCAGGCAAAGTTCATTACATCCCACTCCCCATGTGGGCATCAATCCAGGGGGAGGACCGACTTGCATCATTGAGGGATAAGCCCCACGATACGTCTTCGCTGACAGGGAATCCTTCTTCGTCTGGTGAAGCCGCAACCCATGTTCACACTAAGAGAGAGCGAACTTTTGTGGCGAGCCGTGATCAGAAAGGGAAGACCGTGTACCGACGCCGCTGTTAGCAATTAGCAGGGGAGACTATTACCCAGTCTCTCCGCCCAATGGAATACTACAACAACTAAGAGCCACAGGAAGAGGTGTTGGATGCTCCACGACAGCTGCAGGACGACACCAACTCCACGACTGATGAACTCGAAATTGTTAATATCGGGAATTAAGAATAACCTAGGCCTATCTCCATCAGCTCAAACTTGTCCACGGATGAACGCACGAAGCTCGTGCAACTTCTCAAAGAATACCAGGACATATTCGCTTGGACGTATGAAGAAATGCCTGGTTTAGATGAAAAATTGGTCACCCATCGTCTACATATCATACCTGGATCCAAGCCAATCAAACAGTTGATCGGTTGTCAGCCGACAAATATAAATTTCACTTTCTTACTCCACTAAAATAAATGTAGCATGTGATAGAAAGAGTTCATATCCACAGAGAGGCTTATGTTGTTATGCAAAATTTCCAGTTTCTTGTAACCAAGGGGGGATGTTTTGATAATTCAAAGTAATTAAACTAATTTGAAAGCAAAGTAATAATAAAGATAACCAATAAGGAAAAGATATTGGTCACGGGATAGTTTCATTCACAAATATGTATTCTCAACAATGACTAGAATTGATAAATTAATCTCTCATTTATTAAAAGTCCTAGGATACCTTGATCGCAAGAATATCCCGCTAATTCCCTGATTTCATCACAACCACATTAAAAGATGCATATGTGAATTCTTCCTAGAAAGCAACCTAAAGTGTAAAAGCACAATTAAGTTTAACTCCCTAAAAGCAATATGTTCTCTGGAATAAGACTAATCAAGGTAATCAAAATGTGTAAAAGCACTAAATCGATTTAACCCAAGTTATGATTCATATGTGACTAGTAGGATATATCACTACAAGCACTACCCACACTTATGCTACTTAAAATCAGGGATAAACAACGTTTTCGTATTGAAAACCCTAATATAGCTCTAGATATGAATGCAAATCGGATTGATTCCGGACTCAACCAAACAAACAATCAAATCATATATCAATATTAACAATGAATCATAAACAATAAACTTGAGACAAAACTAATTCATTGATTCAAAACTTATTTGTGAAATCCACTTATTATCCCATAACCAATAAATAGTATTTAGTTACTCATGGTATTTTGATTCAACATAATTATTATCATAAATAAAATGAAGAACATAAAAATAAATGAAAGCAAACCCTAGGCGTAGTTCTCTGCAAAAAGCTCCCATAGAAAAATAATTGATTGATTTTTTCCAAAAAGAATAGAAACTTTTCTTTTTATAGCCTTCCAACTTTCCATATTAGGTCTTCAAAGCCCACGGTCCAATAAGTAGAAGTCCACTAAAACTCATGTGTGTGAAAAACCCATGTGAAAATATGACCCAAAAATTGTTCGCCGGAAAACTGGTGCACTGGCCGGAATATGGCCGGAATCCGGCGTCGGAAAAACATCTCAGGTGACCGGCAAAGTCCACCCGGTCACCGGTCGAATCGGTCAAACTGAGTTGACTCGAGGTCAACTGACTTAGTTGACATGAGTTGGTTGAGGCCAACTGTTGCAGTTCACGGCCCAGATGGCCGTGACTTTGCTTCTGCAGCTTACGGCCAAGAGGGCTGTAGTCTGTGCAATTCAGTCACGACCAAGATGGATGTCTTCTGTCTCAGCTGATAATGGTCCGGCCATCTTGGCTGTATTCTACACTCCATTTGTTCACAAATTCAATTCTTCTCATTCCCTGTATTATAAGCTGCAAACTACAACACAACAACCACCAATGCATTTAAACTTTCTTATTTCCCTGCTCTGGCCTGCACTGCACAGATCCGCCATATCTGTCTTGTTAACCTCCATCTGCATCAGCCATTACCACCATATCAGTGGCCTTCATTGCACCAGAACCAGTGCTCACCCTGCGATGCCTCTTACAGTCTCTGCCAAGCAACTAGAATTAGTAATACCACCATATCACCACAGCATATGCTTCTGCAATGCCTCTGGTCTCAGCATCACCACCTGTAATGAACCTTTCAACATTTCCTTACCCTTCACAGCCTAGCCTCACTTCCATTTTTGCAGTTCAAGTCTATAACCCCAGCTGCAACACCACCTGAAACAACACTTTCCAACTAGTTTGAACTCCACCTACAAATTGCAACTAAGTCCCTGCATTCTTGCTCATCCTAAACAGTGCCATACACCATCACTAGCAGCACACCCTGTAATTCACATACACTTCAAAGCAATCACTGTAACTTTGAACTGGGTGAGAACCCATTCCACTGAATCTTCTCAATCCCTGAATTTGAGCTCAACCTATCACATCACCATTACAATCTTGACTAGAACAACCCAGCTCCACAGCCACTGCAAGTAATCCACAGCATATAACACCATCCACTGCTAGCCACCACCAACCGCATCTGAAATTCAGCCTCAGCTCCCCTTTGTAAGCAACCACCAAGAGCTGAAACACCACCTGCAATACCTAAACCAATGCCCCACTTCAGTTCCTCCACATGTGACCTAAACATACACCTAGGTCTTCATTTCATGCACTTCAACAGCTCAAAATCATCCTCCCAAAAACACCAGCACTCAGCTTACAAGCCTGCACTCTGAGCACAACCTTCACTGCCACTTCAGCTCAATAGCAGCTGCAACTCCTTCTTTGTATCACCAGGTCCAACTCCACTATACTGCATTTGTCCTCCATTTAAATCAAGTTATAGGTTCAAAACCACCAACAGTCCTCCTAGCCTTTCTGTGTCTAGCTGAATCACAGCATCATCTTCAACACAACCAACGCCACCACCATTGCAGCCAGACCTGCATTTCATGACCACCTGCTATTTGCACATCAGTACCACCACCATTGCTCCCTTGTAATCAGCTGTAGCTCAGATTCAAATCACCAAGAACCCACTAATCTCTTCACTGCAACCCATTGACTTCTTCCATTCATTTCTGCTCCAACCCATACTATCACCTGAGCCATTCACTGCCATTGCTGCATCCTCTCCTTGCATTAGCAACTGCAACAGCTACTGCAACCCCATCTTCCTTGCAAAACTCCAATTCCACCTGAGCCACTGCAAACCTCAGCTGCACCAGTTACATCTCCATGCCAAGCTCCACCTGTCAGTTACATCTGCAACAGTTCTTTTGTATCACCCAAGGAACCCATTTCTGAGCTTCCAAATCATCAGAACACCAACAGCTCAGCTTCCTTTGATCTCTTACTTCACTGGAATTTAAGAACAAGCTCAAAACACACTGGAAAACTCAATTCTAGCTAAACCCCATCTTGATTAACCCTTATTTATCTCCTCTGTGACATCAAATTCCATCATCAGTTTATGCTCGATTCTTCATTTCTCAATTTCAGATCGGAACCTATCTCTCAGATTCAGTAAAACCCATTTCTGATGCCTTCAATTTCTTCCTTGAAACCCTAATTTCTCCATGTTCTTCTGTGAATTTCTTGATCTCATTTCCATTACCAACTTCATCTCCTTATTAGTCTCAGCAAATCCTCAACAGCCACAAACCATCCCTGAATTTGATCTACTTTCTCTCCAGTGCCATGAACAGTGGCAGCCATCTTCCCTCTCTCAAATTCAGCCCACATAATGAAAAGTGAAAATAAACACTTCTCTTAATTCTAGGGCTTCTGTAGGAATTGAGAATGGATAAAACCACCCAAGTGACAAAGATAAGGGGTTACCCATAAATGGTTCTAGTCACCCACAAATAAGAAAAGGTCAACCAAATGACAGGTCCGTGTTGTTTTGGCTTGACTCCCACGTTCCTTGTCTGCGAAACGATCTTTTCTTCCCTTTACGCCCAAATGAACGCCTTCTTTCGCCTTCCACCAACCGCAACCATCTTTTACTCCTCATATTCACTTCTTTCCTTCAATTCATTCATCACTAAAGCAATCATGCTTTTCAGACAAAATTCGCATCACTAAAGCCGACAAACTTTTCAGATAGGGATGAAGAAATAAAAGCAAATATGAGAAATAATCGCCTCCAATAACATTTGCACCTTTTGCCCTGTTTCTTCTTCTTTTGCTCCAAACGACTCCAAAGTACCTAACAAACTCAAATTCACACATAAGATACATAATTTACATGAAAACTCGCAAAGAAAGCATAAATACTAGATATAAAATTAGGTGTTTATCACACCTATCAACAGTCCCCGAGGCAATTCAGGCACGAGGTGGAAGAGCAAATCAAGACTGAGATACAGAAGTTGTTAGCTGCTGGCTTCATTAAACCCATTCATCATCCGACCTGGTTGGCTAATGTAGTTCTAGTAAAAAATAAAAACGGACAGATCGGGTGATGCGTGGATTTCAGATACTTGAACAGATGCTGCCCCAAAGACGATTTTCCTCTACCTAACATCGATATGTTAGTAGATGCCACCAGCGTACACGGCATGTTCTCCTTCATGGACGGATATAGCGGGTACAATCAGATAAGGATGTACGAGCATGACGCAAGTAAGACAACTTTTCGAACTCCTCTCGGAAATTTTTATTATATTGTAATGCCATTTGGTTTGAAGAATGCCGGTGCAACCTATCAACGCGCTATGACGGCAATCTTCCATGAAATGATGCATAAGCAAGTTGAAGACTACGTGGATGATATAGTAGTAAAATCAAAAGCTCGGGCGGATCACACAGGAGTCCTACAGCAAGTGTTCGAAAGGTGCCGTGAGTACAAATTGAAGATGAATCCTTTGAAATGCGCTTACGGTGTCTCTTCAGGCAAGTTTCTGAGATTCCAGGTAACTGCTGAGGGGATTAAGGTGGACCCATCCAAGACTCAAGCTATACTCACGATGCCGCCACCGCGGACTGTGAAAGAGCTCCAAAGCTTCATGGGAAAAGTAAATTATATTCGACATTTTATACCTGGTTTGGCCCAGCTCGTTGCTTCATTCACTCCCTTGCTGAAGAAGGGAGAAAGTTTCGTCTGGAACGCACTACAACAGGAAGCGTTTCAGAAGATTCAACGGATATTGTCGTCTCCAGCGGTCATGAAGTCCCCTGTCCAAGGAAGACCGATGTGCCTCTACATCGCCTTTAGTGACACCGCCGTAGGGGCTTTGCTCGCTCAGAAGGATGATGAGGGAGTCGAACATCCCAGATACTATTTCAGTCGAGTATTAAGAGATGCTGAACTCAGATATCCCAAAGCGGAGAAAGCATGCCTAGCCCTGATTCATTCCATTCAGAAGTTCAGATATTACGTGTTGTCCAACAAGGTGTTGCTTATATCTAAATCTGATCCTGCGAAGTTTTTACTTTCAAAGCCGGTCTTTATGGGAAGGTAGGCCAAGTGGCTTCTCTAAATATCAGAGCTGTACATAACGTGCACATCACCAAGGGCTATCAAAGGACAAGTCGTTGCTGATTTACTGGCAGCGTTCCCTGGAGAAGGCACTACTGCACTACACGAGGATCTTCCCGGAGAATTTCCAGAGATCTCCGTTGTCGAAGGAGAGGCATGGTTGTTGTATTTCGATGGCTCTGCCACTCCTAGCGATAACACTGGAGGGGCAGGCGTGGTCCTAGTGTCTCCAACTGGTGAAGTTTTCTCGCATTCCTTAAAATTGGACTTTCAGTGCATTAACAACTCAGCAGAATATGAAGCCTTTCTCATAGGACTATCAATAGCCAAACAAGCAGGGGCCACTCGCCTGGAGATAAGAGGTGACTCTAAGTTTCTGGTTAATCAGATGAATGGAGTGTATGTGTTGAAAGAGGTAACGCTGGCCCCATATTGATCAGAAGCGCAAAGATTATTAAACTACTTTGCTGATGCAACCATAACCCATGTTGGTCGCAACAACAACAGACATGCCGATTGTTTAGCCACGCTGGCATCCAAATTGCAGTTCGAAGGTTTAGAAGAAACCCTGACGGTAAAGAGGAGGACGGTGGAATAAACATGGCTTTTACAGCACAAAAACACTGGGACCTGTGATTGGCGAACTCCTATCATTCAAGAGCTCAGCAGCTCGCTTTCTCAAGGAAATGTCAGTCTCAAAACCCTGCAAAACTTCTTCATGCTTCATGGTATGCTATATCATCGAAACCCGGATGGTTCCCTATCAAGATATCTCGGAGATGAAGAACCGCAGCTACAGCTTCACCGCATTCACGATGAAATTTGTGGTCAAACATTGGTAGTAACGCTCTATCGACGTCTTCAACGCCTGGGCTGTTACTGGCCAGAAATGGAAACCCAATCTCGGCTACTCCAAAAGTCTTGCCCTAACTGTCAAGCACCGCCACATCAATTGGAGATTCTCATCATAAGTCATACTGGGGAATGGAGAGGACCGTATATTAGCTATCTCCGCGACGGAGTAACTCCTGCTAATCAAAAGGATGTTGTCAAGATGAAACAAAAGGCGAAGCGATTCGTATTTCACGAAGGGGTCCTGTATCGCAAAAGCTTTGGAGGGGATCTGTTACGATGTTTGGCCGAGGTAGATATTCCAATCATGTTGAAGGAAATGCATGAAGGGGAACATCAAGGGAAGAGGAAACTATTTCTCCATATACACGAGAGATACTATTGGCCGACCATGGAGGATGATGCAGCCACTATGTATTACCAGCATTTTTTCAAAGCTTGACCACAAATGTCAAGTTCATGGGAACCTTGTTCACGCACTAGAAGAAAAATGTACAAGAGCCACTCTTTTACACTCGATAAGCAGCCCATGGCCATTTTTTAGAAAGATTGAGACAAACAATACATGGGACTTGACGACAAAATCATGAATTGAGGATGGAAAATATGAGATTGCATTATTGGGAAGATCAATCCGCCGTCATCGAAGCAACACGAGTATATTATAACCACTACATTGAACAAAAGCGCGACTAGCCCGCGACAGAATATTTCACTAAATGGGTTGAGGCTATTCCTCTACGAGGAACTACAGGATAAACGATTGCGACTTTCATTAAAGAGCACATCATTTGTCGTTTTGGTGTGCCTAAGCACATTATCACACAAAGGATTGGCGATAACGGTACCCCTTGAGAGAGATATCTCATACTCTCATTTGCCAACAAACGGGTACGAGAGTTGGTTGAAGAATATGGGATTAAACAGGTCTTCTCCACCATTTACTATCCTCAAGGAAATGGACAAAAGATGCGGGAAGCTATACTTGTGAAAAATGCACCAACAAAACACTAATTCGGATTCTCAGTCGAACAGTACATGACAACCCCAGAGAATGGCACGAGCAGCTACCGATGGTGCTATGGGTGTATCGGATGGCACCTAGAAGTTCCATTGGGGTTTCTACATATTCACTTGTTTACGATGCGGACGCGATCCTCCCAGCAGAAATCAAGATTCTGTCAGCCAGGATTGCCGCAGCAAGTGGGGTCCACTGGAACGAGGTTGAAGCATCTAGCTCAAGAATCGCTGAGTTAGACACTCTGGATTCCAGAAGAAGCAAGGCAGAGGAACGTGCTCAGGTGTACAAGAATAGGGTCTCCAGGGCATATGACAAGACTGTGAAGCCACATGTTTTTAAAGTAGGAGATTTAGTCTTGAAGACAGCCAAGCGCATTCAGCAAGACATGTCTGCACCAAAATTCTCTCCGAAATGGGAAGGTCCCTACGTGGTTACCAAGGCTTACAGTACCGGCTACTACAAAATCATTAAGGTGGATGGAGGCAAGATAGAGGCAGTCATTAACGGAAAATGGCTCAAGGCATACCATGCTTGATCATTGTCCCGCTATTGTCCCACGACATGACAATACATGCATTTTCATTACGCATTTGAATAATCAATTTATTTAGAGAAAAAAAACGTCAATGAATAAAAAAAAAACTTCATCCATCTACCAAAAACCAATGCAATTCATCTCTCAAAAATGTTCAAAAAGAAAATTGGCAATAAGGAAGCGTTGCTTAGAAGAGGCCATCCAGCAGATTGTAGTTCCTTGAGAGCATCATCTTCAGCCTAGTTTGGTATCTCTTCGTCCTATTCTTCAAGTTTTGAACTGCCTACTCCACCTTCTCTGATTCCGCATCCAGGGCCTTCTCCTCCTCCAAGATAGCTTTCGCAACGGGAACTACATTCACGAGGATACCAGCTCGATCAACCTTGATGATATCAAGACGCTGCCGCAACCATCCTACGTTGAACTCCATGGATTCGCAGGTAGATACCATGTTCTCCCATTTTTCAAGGTTTGATTCAGCAACGTTGCGAATAGAGATATGTTCCATCTCAGCAATCATGGGAAGAAGGCAGTTTACCGTGGTGACCAAAGCAGATGAACAGTGCCGAACTACATTCCTGGTTGCGATGTGGCCATACTTTCTCCATACCTTTGTGTACAGAGGCACAAACTCCTTCCGCACTAAGAATCCACCGACAGCTCGGTAGCTGGAAGATAGGCATTTCAATGGATATCGAATAAAAGACCCGCATTGGGGTATTCATAGGATGAGATACCCAGGTCAGCATCTTCAAGGTCCGCGGGAGTAGGCGTGTTTGAGTTTGAAGGAAGAGGACTAGTTAAGTCGTCGTCGTCGATGACCGTCACGCATGTTCCAGTAGGGTATCTCTGCAAAAAAAAAAAAAAAAAAAAAAAAAAGGAGGGAGGGATTATTCGCCTGATCATGAAGAACAAGCAACTGTTCGAAAAAAAGAAAAAAAAAACGAACCGATATGATCTTCTTAACTCGGAGGACACGAGCAGGGGATTCATCACGAGGCTCAGATGCAAGCCATGCACGTTTAGCGGAAGACCCTGGATGGTATGAAGAAGACGATCCACTGTTGTTCGACATGATAAAGAGATGAAGTTTCTGCAAGAAAATCCTATCGCAAAACGGTAAAAAAAGTAGTTCAAAATCCCTACATATACATATATGTTGAGGAAACCCTAAAGGAAGACTAAAGCAGTTGTGGCGAAGTCTACCCGATAGATGAGGATTCAACACCAACCAAGTCGTGCTTTCTTCCAAACCTAATCAAGATCGGAAAGACCGTTGGGTATCTAAAAGGAACGGTTCGACCAGCTCCGGGACGTTTGAGGCATAGGACGGTATTCATCTATGCGATAAATATGTATTTACTTTAGCTTGATTGTTCAAGTATTTGAGCTGTCACCATCTCATGCCTACCCCACAATAATGCAACCATTATGTGCTAGGCAGGGAACTTAATGTTGAAGGTGGATTTTAGTTCAGGGATAAAATTGTAAAACCATTATTTTTACGTGTTGTCACCCTGCAAAGGGAAAGCTGATTAAGAAGTGATGAATGCAAAAACCAATCACTTTATTTTTTTTGAAGCAATTCAATAAATACACAAAATTCACCCAGAATGGTGCATGCAACAGTAATCCCAAATATTCTGTGAATTTTACTAGCCTTAACAATTAATGCATGATTTGCCTGGTATTTTCCATGCTGTGTTCTCAGCCGAACTCTCATCGTTGACATGACATGACGACTAAGTGCTCACTCTCAGCAGAGTAACATGAATCTCCATGCCAATAATTGAGGCATGCATGAAATACCCCACACATGCTACATCGCTCTCTGACAGAGAGTCTCGCATCAACGCGCTTTGGTTAGCCGATCGAGCATGCATAATTTCCTTAAGGAAAATCTAGACTGTCCAAATCAGTCTCAGAAACGATCACGGCCATACAAATTGGTCGCGCAATTTAATAAGCCTAGCCAAACCTGGCAGGAGCAGGCTATCACCATAATGATCACCAGCGGGCCCGTTTATGCCCTGGTTGGTCGAACACATGCCATACCTCCCAAACATCCACCAAACGCCATCCTGGAGAAGGATGGTCGAAGCAGCTTGGAGGAAGCTCGTACGAGCAAAGACTGCCAATGTCAGTCTCAAACAAATCGCGGCCGTCCAACTTCTTCGGGCTAGTTGGACGGCATAGATCGTCCGGTGGCTGATCGGTCAAGTGTTGTTATACACTCTGGCGGGCCCACTTCTCACCTACCTGTTCGGCTGTCTCACGACCAAGCCATGGAGCAATAAACGTTTGCTCAAAACATGGCTGGTGTGATGCTTTAAAAGCCGTGGGAAGTCCACTAGTGTCTTAAATTGATCGCAACCATCTAACTTCACCGGCATATTTGGATGGCTTAGATCAAGCCTGGGACCGTAGAACAAGTGCACACATGCTTACCGCCGGCCCTACGTGGGCCCCACACGATCAGCGTCCCCAAGGGAGGAGCATAGCATGCAAAAACGTTTGGTTAAAGTTACATGCACAGGACAGATCCAAAAACCTAATTAGGGTTTGCGGCATATTACATGTGTCGCTAATCGATCACGAGCGTCCATCTTCGCAAGCTTGGATGGAGGGTGTAGATGTAAACTTAAAAGGTCCCAAGTATGTCAACATGATCATTGTGGGCCCATATACACGCATGACCGATCGGCCTAGGCCAACCATGGCCGAACGTCTCGAAACGCGCGCCCAAACTAGGCATGTCGCGCGGTTTCCAATTCCTTTGCGGCAATGGATTTCTGCCGCAAACCGATCTCAACCACACAACTTTGCCGGTCAAATTGAGTGGCTTAGATCACACCTTCATGAGACAGTGAGGTACGGACGTGTACACCGGCAAGCCGTCTACACGCATGCCCGATCGGTCCTGCCAAAAACACCTCCCATGTTTGGTTTCGACCAAGCTGAAGAATGATGCTTGCGTACCTCTCCAAAACCCAACGGTCGCAGATGAGGGTCATATATCATCTCGTACGTCCAACTCTACCAGCTTGGTTAGGCAGCCCAGGCTAGGATTTAAACGACCAATAAAGCATCCCCATGATCGCAGTCCGCCGCTCTTCCACATAGAGTGATCGGCCAAAGCATGGATCGCCCATGTAGCCTCCAAACGATCACTCGAAGATGGTTAGACGTGGTGCTATTTTAAGACGCCTAATCCGCGGCTTACTCCGTTAAGCTTTAAAAACAGCGATGCTTCATACATGCTGAATGTATTCGATGCATTACATGCATAGAATACACACGATATTTCATAAATATTGATTTCCCAAATAACTTAGTTATTTAACCTAATATCGTATGCTACTTTCTGTGGGTCCCACATCCACACAATCGAGACATCAAGCATGTCACAAACTGGGGGATACTTACTGGGGTATTGGTCTGGCGGTTTACCGCGCACAGCGTGCAACGCGCCATCACAAGAACGTGTCAGGAAGACATGGACGGTTAGTGATGATGGGAAGAGTGGGCAAAGGCTGATCGTGAGACATTAACACGATTCCCACTACTCCATCACTCCACTTCCTCCACTTCCCACGAGAGACGAGGGTTAGGCTCAATGGCTTGTATAAATAAGTTCTCCTCCCTATTTCCATAAGAGACAGAAATCAAGTGTTGATACAACGTATTCAAACACCCAGAGCTGCTTACATTATTGCAAGCTAGTTAGATTTTCTGATACAAGTCATAAACAGCCAACACCTTCACAATCTCAACACCTTCTTCGCTTCCCTCCCTAAGATCAACCCCATCTCCTTCACTTTGTGACCGAAGCAAGTCTGGAACGGCCATTTCTTGTTTTAGGCCAGAATTGCACAGATTGATCTCTCGAATCAAAAGCACTCCCGTGCAGTGCATTTGTTTAGGGTTTAGATTCATTTCTCATCCACACACCCCAAATCACCAAAACCAATAGAAATAGTTTTCACCCATAAACACCTTGTTTTAACTAACATACCACTTTTGTCTTGAACAAATTAAAGTCCTTTAGATTCAGTATCTTCATGAATCAAAGATTCTCTGACGATCTTTTCGGCAGATGGATAATATATATTATCCTTTAGATTATGTTTTTCAGCAAGCTTTATGAAAATTTTAATCTCATCACTGTCATCTGAATCTGACTTGTTTGTCACGGCAATTTGTTTTCTTATTAACTCATCATGGTTAATATTTCCTTAGTTGTGTTCCACTAGTGAACTAACAGTGCAGAGTTGTTCATCAGGTTTTGAAAACAAACATCCTTTATGAAGTATATCATCATCTTGCTCTACGTTAACTGAATCAGACATAGATTCAATTTCTTATAGGTTGGATCACACCAAACACAGATTGTTAGATCTTTTCGTGTTTGCCCGCTCTGATACCAATTGAAAAGATGAGGGTACCCAAATATACCTCAATCTAAAACTTTTCCACCTATAAGTCCTTTCTCCGAAAGTGATTGTCTATGGACTGAGTCGAGACAATACAACTAATCGGTTCACACTTCGTGTGATCGTTTATGGATACGAGATCGAGACAATACAACAATGAAGTATGTTTACTTGATAAATGGTTCGGACTTAAGCAAACACAATAGGATTACTATCAAGTAAATAGGAATTAACGTTTGTGTAATTTACTTTAAATTATAATAACAACAATTATAATTGCGGAAAATAAAAATAAATGACACAGCAAGATTTTGTTAACGAGGAAACCGCAAATGCAGAAAAACCCCGGGACCTTGTCCACAATTGAATACTCTCAGGATTAAGCCGCTATACAAAATCAAACTAACTTCGTATAGTTGAGACCAAGCAACTAAACCTATAGTCACCTAGTTTTGTCTGTATTCCCACGCCTCCAACTTGTAATAAGTCACGTACTTGGAACATTTCCTTTGGTTCGTATTCCAAACAGTAAAGGAATAACAAATCTGTTTGGTAACAACTTTTTCAACCAAGTGATATGAGTTCGACAAAAGGCTCTTCCGTTTATCCCAATAAACTCCTTTGTCGGGTCCTTAGATCTATCTAATAACAACTACCAAAGTAATTGTCAAGATTTTGCAATCAATACTTTGAATCACAAAGAATTGTATTGATGTCGATCTACTCAACTAATCAATCCAATCTACCACAAGGATAAATCGATTATAGTTGGGTCCTCTTTAACCGAAACAAGTATTGTG
The DNA here is from genome assembly GCA_023531295.1 of Papaver armeniacum. Classification (NCBI taxonomy): domain Eukaryota; kingdom Viridiplantae; phylum Streptophyta; class Magnoliopsida; order Ranunculales; family Papaveraceae; genus Papaver; species Papaver armeniacum. Next base: position 767,558 of record JAJJWW010013029.1, on the reverse strand, counting down.
CATACCAAAGATTATGAACCCAATCAGAAATCTTCTTCGTCTTCAAATCTTCTTAGATCTTCAATAAACACCTGCACACAATCAACTTGAATCACTTGTGATCAATCACACACAGAACGGAGTATGTTAACAATGGATTATCACAAGACGTCTTTAGATCTACAAACAGTCTAAAGATCCCCGTCGAAACTTCGATCTAGTTTGAGTGAATCTTATATCAGAAGAGAAGATTCTCAAGCATAAACAAACTAGGTGCAATCATAGTTCAACAAACGTTAGTCAATCAAATCAATCGAAAAATAATAATAAACTGCAATTATCTAGTTTCCCACCAACGGTACTAATAGAGCTTCTCAATCCCAAAGAAGTCTTTAAACCGAGCGGCCGTAAGAGATTTCGCCTAATTAGGTTACTTTCCTCTCCGAATAGGCGGCTCCACCAGTAACAACACAACTAGGTAGCTTTGAAGGCTCTGAGGATTAGTTTGCTCGAAATGCAAACTTTGATATTTATAGACCAAGGAAGTTTGGACACCAAGGAATTTCCAAAATCGAAAATATTCTCAAGATATGCAATATATTTCCAAAATCGGTTTCCATAATTCCTGGAAATGATTTGTCCAAATATTGACCGAAAATCTCTTAGAAAATCTCCAACTAGTAAATGCACATTACTAATTTTTATTTTCCAAAAATAAAATTAAAAACCTTAATTAAAAGATTCTCAATTTATTTTTCGATCCGGGATTTTCCTTTAGCTATTTAGGAATAACTTTGAACAATAAAAGATAAGCATTACTGCACATGTTCAAAGTATATCGACATCTTAACTTAGTAAATCATCTTTCATATTTACTATCTTGGAATCGATTTGCCACACTTCCAAACAAGTTTAGAATTGGTTCATCTGACTTCCAAGAACTATGTGATTGATCAAGAACACTCAATCACCAAACATGGGTTTCACGGTTCTACCAAAACAAGTTTCGGTTCTACCTCCATGTGGGTACTGGAATTTGTCACACTAGCTTTCCCAAATTCGGTTGACTAGGTACTAGGATCGGTTCCCACATATATATGGTATCTAACTTGTATTTGTTGCACATGTCCATAGGATCGGTTCCCAATATCTAAAGACGTGTTGCACCTCTTACAAGGATGGATTCCCCTCTTGTGATCGGTTGCACCTCTTACTAGGATCGGTTCCCCTTTGCCTAGAGTTGGTCATACCAATTACAACAAATCGATCATACCATCTCAGGTGATTACTTAAGATCTGTTTCACTAATAAAAGTCGTACCAATACAAAAGTCAGGCCTTGTGAATAGTTTTACCAAGAACATAAACAAGTCATGAGCGGTTATACTAATCACACATATTGGTAGTTCAAAAGATATGCAATGAATAACAATACCAATAAGCCTAGCGATTTCCCTTTCGATTCACAAAACAAGTTCATGAATTTACTTCCTTTAAACGAATGTAAAACATTGTTTCCTAGAATGAAATCTTCACCTCATACCCATACATAATCACAATAGCATTCAAATGATTATGTCGATGTCTTATATACGAAGTTCAAAAGATAAGCGTTATACTTCGTATTGTATTCCTTAATACTACGTCTAACTAGAGTATAATCATTCATGCTTCGCAGTTATGTTTTCAATATGCGCGACTTGAAAGATACGTTAGGGAATGAAACAGTTCAAGTCAAATATTACTAACCTCAAGTGGAAGGATGATGTCGTCGTTTTAGCTCCTTACTTATTCACTTCTTCAAGTCTTCACATAATACTTGTAATGTCTCATATCCTAATACTTTCAAGCTAACCTATATGAAGTTAACTCTAGTACATAATCAAGCGACTCTTTAAATGAGTTTTGGTTCACTAAAATATGACAACCAAACTTGACATACCAACGGTTGGTGGGTTCAACCGAGCTATGCTCTAACACTTTCTCCCTGCGATCTTTCATTTGATGAGGAGTGAGTTTCTTAACAGGTGGAAGGGGTGAATAAAATTTAGTGGTTGTAGTGGGATGAGTGACAATAGGTGTAGTAGAAGAAACAAAAGGTTTATTGAAATTAGAAAGAAAAAAAAAATTGACTGTGAAGAATTGTGAGGAATAAAAATAAGAGTTGGATAAAAAGGTCGAGAAGGATTGTTTACTTGATAATCAGAAGTACAAACTAAGGCTTGTTGCATTCTGGCTAAGTAGAAGGCTCTAGAAGTATCTTCCGATTCAAACATTTGCACTGTAGTATGAATTTTATTTTTTAAGCCACTAATAAAACTTAGAGTATAAAAACTCTCAGAAAGAGTAGGATTATTAGTCGCCTTGTATGCTTTAAAGTGCTCAAATCTATCATAGTAATCCTCCACAGTAATAGTTTGAGACAATTTATTAAAACTACCAACATAATCATCATTAGCTACATCCTCACATCTAACACACAAATCATTGACTAATGTATCCCAAGACATATTAAGTTTACCCTGCCGATAATCCTAAAACCACGGATAAAGAATAGTAACCACACCAACTCGGTTAGCATCAACAAATTATGAAACGAAAAATACCTTTCATATTTTTGAGTCCAACCCCTTGGATTTGTGCCATCAACTACCGAGTACAAGAAAACTTACCAGAAGAAGTATTTTTAACAAGATCGCGAAATCCATTCCCCCCCTGATTTGAATGGTTTTTAGAACCAAAAACTGAACCAGGATCTATGGTTTGATCTGAAACCTCGGTCTGGTATGGTGGAGTAATACCCATTTCTTTGAAAAGAAACACAAAATTTGCATTTATGCGAGCTTCAGCAGCATCACGAGCAGCTGATTCATCATCCAATCGTTTCTTAAGAGTAGAGATGTTATTGGAGTTTTCCTGAGCAATCCCGAGAACGTCTCTTATGGTTGGCTTCTCACCTAGCGTCATTGATGCAGGTTCCCAGAAATGAATCTGATAGCAATTGTACTGTATCAGTACAAGATAGATGAATTTTGGTAGCAAGCTACCTTCTCTCTGAGAATAAAACCTGAAATCTTCCAAAAGAAAAATAGGGTTTCTTCATTAACTGCCAAGTTCATACATGCGATTAACTTAAATACTATCTCCTAAAATAACTGTATCTCACAACCATTATTACATTATTCACTTAGTGTGAAACTCGAGGAATTTTACCCTAATTCAATTATTTTCAAATTCTCACTAAACTACCCTTACAAAAAAGAAACTGCTGATAAAATTCCACGGGTACATGACAAGATGCGAGGTGTCTTTTAGCAAAACAAAAGCCTCGGACACCAACATTGCCAGGAAAATCATTCACTACATAAACACAAGCATGGATACAAATTTTAGAAATAAAGATAATTACATGCATGTAGGGTACACTAGAGAAGAAGTAGAGAACAAGAATATAGAATTCAATGGATAACTCCGCGACAATTCACCCTGAAAACCAATACGAAAGTTCGATACAATAGTGCTCTCAATAATTATGAGATAAGACTAATTTTAACAGATTTTATAAAAGAGTGCAAAGGAGCCAGGGGTTTCGAGCACCTTCAAGAAAGCAACCTAAAAGTTCATTGGAAAACTGCTCATGAAGCATTCAAGTGGGCACCTGAGTTGGAAAGCAAACTGGAGTTAGAATTAGATTCTTGCCAATTAATAAAGTTGACCAAAAGAATCCATGCAAAGCGAATAGGAAGGAAATTTAAGTATAAGGAAGAAACAATCAATCATTTTGAGACAAACACTTGGAACACTACAAGCTCCAGATAAAACATTTTGGCTTTAAATTTAGCTTCTATTTCTTCGGATTGTAGTATTAATAGACAGTTGGTAGGAAATAACATTAACAACTTAATGTCGCAAATTACTGGAGACTTCGACTTAAATACAAGGGATAAAAGTATTTCTTTTCCCATCACACCGTGAGAGTTATCCGCCATTTTGAAAGTTGCATATCAACAATCAAGTATACTTGTCCAATTTCAGTTAGTAAAAGGCCCACCATCGCTTCTGTATATCAAAAGACTGGACGAATCAATTACAAGGTTTGAATTTGATTATTGAAGACATGGATAACGATATTGGTATCAGCTGATATGGAATAGAAGAATCTGATCATGGGGTTTTCGATGATGTCATCACGTATTGTGGAGGCGGAAAAGACATACCTGGTCTTAGGGGAAGAGGAATGAAGGATAGTGTAGCCAGAGTGTCACAAAGGATGGCGCAAAAAGATGATTTTTTTAAGAATTCATTAAACGAAAAAAAAGGAGTACGAGCAAAATTCCAGGTGACATGAATTCTAAGAATACCAACAATGTGAACACACCCAGGTATTATAAGAGAACCATCCGGCCAAACTCTATTTGGAATAAATTCAGAATAATAGTCTATTTGGACATATAAAACCATCCTGCCAAACTCTATTGCTAATAATAATTAAGTTCTCTTTTACCAAAATAATAACTTGATTGTTGAAAACGATTACAATGATTTATATAGTACGTGGAAAAGTATTAAACATCTAATCAGCATATATATAAACATGGTCATAAACATCATGATTGCTAAAGGCTGATACGGCTTTGCTAGGGGCGGGTACCAATCCATATAGGACAAAGTAATCTCAGCCGTTGGATCATGAATTGGTACCCTCCCCTAACAGAAACGGTAACAGCCTTTAGCAATCGTGATAAACATCATGATCAGTTTACAGATTCATTTGTTATCATTAACTGTGAACGCTAAAGTATTAATGTGAACTTAAAGAAGTTAATGGAGGACAAACATAAATTTGTGGACCTCATAAATAGAAGATTTTTTCTTTCAAAAAAAAAAAAAAAAAAAAGATTTTATTTTACTAGTTTGACTGTATGGAAAACTTGTACGTGTAAGTAGCTTAGTGTATGCATCGCATAGTTCCGCACGCGTTATTTTCTTTCTTGCTTGTCCTGTCAATCTGTTATAGGAGGACTGGAGGAGCACTACTCGACGTTTTCTTTTTATCGATAAAGTATTTTTGTCGACGTTATGTTGGCATATTAGACCCGTCTTCTTTGAGTTGGCATATTAGACCCGTCTTCTTTGATAGTGAGTTTTTGTTGTCAAGCTGGAGAAATAACGACTTCAAAGTCGGCCGTCTTGTGTTCATTTTCTGATTAGCATGTAAAACAAAGTGAAGTCGCACAAAAATTAAGGGAAACAATATGGATTTACCAAGATGCGTTTGCAGGACAAGGTTGCGCCAGTGAGGGTGACTCTGGGTATCATATCCAGCAGTGCAGTTATAATGGGCATTTGGGCTCCCCGCTCCCATTCTGCTTTCCGTATCGTCAACAGTGGCGGAACCATGATTTTAGAGGGGGCTAATTTATTTATTTTTCGGCGCTGGAATATTAAAACTGTTTGCTAGCAGGGTAAAGAAGGGCAGAAAAGTAGAGCTTGAGATACAAAACAGGATTGTTACCCATTTTGTCGCAGTCAGGGATCCATCTTTACTTCCATGGTTGTATCGACCATTGGTTAAAATTGACCTGTATTTCTACACTAGTATAACCGTTGCCACGGTGGGAGGGCCGACCCACAAAGAATCTGAACATGGGGTTCGTCTGCGACTACTTTCGTCACGTTTAAGAAAAGGTGATACTTTCACTCCGTTTCTGAAAAAGTGATACTTTCACCCCGTTTCTGAAAAAGTGATACTTTCGCCCCGTTTCAGAAACGGAAAATTAGTCGATCCATAAACCAAAATATGGTTGCATGATGTGTTATGCATCCTTTGTGGTGGTTTGCATAATGGCTATGCATTCAATTTTCGAGAATTGTGCATAAAAATTAAAGTATCATTTTTCTTGAAACAGAGGGAGTACATCGTTTTATTAGTTGCAACGGAAAATTAGTTGATGCATAAACCAAAATTTTGCTATATAAAGTATTATGTATCTTTTGTGGTGGTTTGCATAGTGAATATACATTTAATTTTCTAAAATTGTGCCTAAAATGATAAATACCTCCGAATTTTTCGTAAAAACTCTAAATTTGATATTGTTGTTTGTACTTGTTGCGTAGAGTTTTTTATAACCTTTCCAACGAGATAAAATTTGTAAAATTCTAAGGCACGGATTTTTAGATATGTTATATTAAAGTTTGTTTTCCAATTATACCCCTGAAAAGATAGGATACACAAAGAGTTATAGTAATTGGACTAAAAGGGATGGACCTTTTTGGTTTTTCGGCCCTAATCATTTCCAATCTTTTTGTGTCAATTGATCACTTAGATTTTACAAAAAAATGGCCATATAAAGGACCTCCCTCGCTTCGCTCGGTCGGCCCAATCACTATTGAACTGGTCAGGTGGTAGATTTTTTTTTTTTAGGGAGTTCCTTTATACACCCCTAAAAATACTATTGATACCCCTTTATCTATGTACCCCACCATTTATCTATCTAACCCATCGGAAATTCTTATACCCCTTAGAAATATAAACCCGTTTGTATCTTCTCCTTCATCAGAAATTTCGATTTCGATCTACACATCCAGTAAATTTTTTTGAGTTCAATACCATTTACACTTTCAGATACCATTCTATTCATCGAAGTTCGAGATCAGAGTGACCAGCACAAGAGATCAAAGCTTGTCGACATAGAAGACAATTTTCTTTTCATCGACATGAAATTGGAAGACCATGAAGGAAATGCTATGTTCTTTTAATAATATCTCAGGAAGAACAACATTGTTACCATACGCTGTTTTACTTCGAGTGCACTATGTTCAATCACTGGTGTTGGTTATATCAAAGTTCCATCATCTACTGTTGACCTCTAGATATCAACAAACCTATCTATTAGTTGGAGTCGATGGTTCTTTTTAGTTTTGAATAGATCTAGTTTGAGTCATGATAACCGTATTAGGGTACAATTTTTTATTATTATTTTGTGAATCTAGGGTGCAGATCAAATTTTGGGTTCCTTTTGTTAGCTGGATTTTCAATCCAAGGTTTCTTTGTTCATTTAGAATTTTAAGGAGTAGATTTTGTAATAATGGTGTTTGAAGAAATGACAGAGTGAAATGTTGCTTCTTTGTGATTGTTGAATGAACGTTTCCCGGATCTTAGCATGAATTTGATTTCTTTTGTTTTTTCGTACCAACAGTTGAAGAACATGACAAAGAGGAAGAAGATTAATATCATGATTTGGAGTTTAATGCTTAAGAACATGACAGGATTTTGTTTATCTCTATTTTATTTTTGGAAGGGGTATTGATATCAAAATTTTCAAATAAATTTATAATTTTCATATTAACCGAATTTTAACTTTCATAACTAACTAATGGGGGTACCGTTAGTATTTTGAGGGGTATATAAAGGAACTCCCTTTTTTATAAGTCTTCATTACTTCTCTCCTCCCTCGGGGTATATAAAGGAACTCCCTTTTTTATAAGTCTTCATTACTTCTCTCCTCCCTCGGGGTGTATAAAGGAACTCCCTTTTTTATAAGTCTTCATTACTTCTCTCCTCCCTCTCTCCTAAAAGAAAAAAAGAAAAAAACCTTTAGAACTTCCTCCTTCTTGCTCAGATCTAGTCCTTTTGGGCTAGATCTGAGCAAAGATTTTTAGTTTTTATGAATAAGAATAATTTAATTTTTGTTTTTGTTTTTATTTTTTATTTTTGTTGTTTTTGGTGTCTATGGACACATTTCTTCGCTATTTGGGCGATATTTTCTTCGTATTTTGGACGATTTTCTTTTCGCTTTTATAGCTATTCTTTCAAATCTCCATGGTGTTCATTGGCTTGTTATTCTCGATTTATCAAGAACATCAACAATTATGCTCGGCATCGCTTTGGATTCATCTTCAACAAGAGGGATTTAGGGCACCCGGATTCTATTGGATCTACAAGCACTAGTACAAAAAGTATCTTAAGCCACACTTGGACACCGTGTCCATAGATCTTTAGCCATGGATTTTTTTCTTTCTAAAACAGTTATGGTAGGAGGGTTACAATAGGGTATCTTTATGGCTACATAAATTTTTAGTGACTATTTTACTTGGTTTTCCATAGCCATACCCGTATAACCGTGTCTATATGTTACTCATTATTTTTTGTGTATAAACTATTTTTCGTATAACCATGGTCATAAGATCTTTATAGAAACACAACTTAATTTTTGCGTGGCTAGTACTTACCTTAAAGTCACCGGGATTAAGTATAACCATGGCCTTCACAATCATTTGGATACGCAAATTTCATTTTAACATGGCCAGTTCATGACTTCCTGTTACGCTGAAATACGGCACCATGGCACTAAACTTTCTAAAAACACAATGAATATCGGTAATGCTATTCCCTAATCTGAATAGCACTCTATTCAGCGCACTGATCTGCGTGGCTAACTTATTTGTGCAACAAGACAAAACCACGTGTAATAGCCCTTTTTTTTCTCAGTTTGTTTTTTGTTTCTCCTCTCTCTTGCTATTGTTCTTCCTTCTTCTTCGTTTATCTTCTTACTTCTTTTGTTGTTCCGGGGAAATCTTTTTTTCTTCTCCCCTACTAAAATGTCAGCATCATTTTAACGAAAACATCTCAAATTGGGTTAACAACATCATAGAAACAAAACCGAAAACTGTGAAGTGAATTCTTGTCCCATTTTTTGTTTTGGCCTTTTGGCTAACAGAGGTTTATCCCCAAAACAAGGTGAATAAATTTTAAGAGAACCCTAAATTTAAATTATTCACAGCAAGAATTTCTCAAAATTAATTTAAGAGAACCCTAAATTTTGTTTTGGCCTTTTTCCCACCATCCTCTATTAGCCCATTTTTCTTTCCCGTTTCTCCATGTGAACCATAAATTCAACCCATTACAAAATCGAACTGTGCGTCTATATTCTACTTGTAATTAATCTCGATCTCCCTTCAACAATAAGGGTACCTTTAAATTAAGACTCTATTATTCAGATTTTCTCAAGATAAAGACTTTATCAATGAATTCTGATAGGCAGCATAAGTCAGGGTTTCTCGGATTTTGTATTGCAAAATTAAGATTCAAATTATGATCTAGGTTAGTATTAGTTTCTTCTTGAAGATGATCAGATCAAACAAGATTAACGAATTAACCTTTAGCAGCAAATGATTAAGTTCCAGAACATTATTTTATGATAGGGAGAATTCATTTTATGAGATTTTGAGTTGAGATCAATGATCAGATTACTGGTGATCAAGAACAATTTTTGATGCACAAAAAGGTGGAGAGAGAAAAAAATGTTGTTGCAAAGAATGAAGTGCCCGAAAAATTTAACTATCACGTGGACTTCCACGTCTTTAGCCACGTCGACAGTGCGCTGAATAGAGTGCTATTCAGAGTGGGGAATAGCATTACCGATAAACAAGTAGCATTACCACAACAAAAATAGTTCACAAATGAAAAACAATATATAAATAAATGCAAACACATAGCAAAAACTGAAGAAGTTCAAAAGAGAGAGACTTACGCTTCTCATACCCATCTCAACAGCAGTAAGAACCCTAAAATCATCTATAGTACATCTACATCTATCTTCGTACAAACACAAATCTACATCTATATACAAAAATGAAAACCCCAATCACAAAAATAAATCAAAATACCTCCAAAAGTCCCAAACGAACTAAACAAGCACATATCTAAACAAGACTGAAAAAAAGATTACGAAGGTAAAAACAACCAAACCTTTGATAATGAAATCAAATAACAACCAAAATCAAAGCTTATATTCTAGAACAACAACGAACATTCTTGTATCTCTTCATTTAAAAATAAAAATAGCTTCCAAAAAAAAACCAACTCAAACCAAAAACTCAGTTAATCAAAACTGAAATTAAAAGCTAGGATATATACCTGATAAGAATCAATAAGCTTGCTACAACCTTGTTCAATAGATTAAATTGGTTGTTAGGGATTTCAGGGAAAAGAAATCAATTTCTAGGGCTACGAAGAATAGGGTTTATAGTGATACATCGATATTTCTGGTTTTGGGGTTTTGATAAGGATGAAAAGGTGATTAATTAACCATTTTTTTTTTTGAAACTTATTAATTAACCATTTTGATATAAGTTTTTGATGTTGATTTTCACAGATTGGAGGAGATTTCAGATTTCTAAGAACAATACCTAGTTATCTCCTCAGGAGAGTGAAGAGAGAGGAGAAGTAAAGAAAGAAAAAAAGAAAGAAAAAAAAACTTATTTAAGTAGACGGGTCAAGGTAATGGTGGGTCAAAGTTGTTTTTCTTGGAGTCAAATAGGAATTGTAGAAGGAAACAAATGAAATGAGGGGGAAATATTTGACAATTTGAGTTTGGGAGGGAGAATGATTTTTAGATGAAAAAAAGAGAGGGAAAAATTTGGGGTTATAGATTTTCTAAATTGATTTTGAGTTAAAGTAGAATTTAGAAAAATAAAATAAAAACATATTTAATATAAATATCCTAAAATACAAACGATTTTATAAAAATGACAGAACTTGTAATTGATACACTTATTGTCAAAATATTGCTCAATTAATTGGAGATAATTAGGAAATTAAAGCAACAAAAATGTCGTTGTACAATGTAGAATTTATTGGTTTACAAAGAACAATATCCCTTTTTTCGAATGGGATTATTGTTTTTTCAAAAAACAATAAACAATAATGCATTCTTTTCGACTGAGATTATTGGGGATAACCTTAATTCCTCTAGTTCAGCCATAAGTTGATCACAATCAATTGGCATTCTTTAGACCACCAAAATTCTAATCAGCTAAAAAAAAAAAAAAAAACGCCAAACAATTGAAATAAAAGAGAAAACTGTAAGAAATTAACTCTATCAATAACATGGAGGAACGAGAATGTATGAATAATGTGAAAAAATCTGAGATTGTTGTCGCCACAAAACAAATTTTGGCTTTTTTATCTCTTGGGACCTCTTTGCAAATTAGGTTTTCACGCACACAAAACACAGTGATTTATCTTTCACGCACACAAAACAAAGTTCAATAAGAATTAATATGTTCAGCCAATATTTTAGACATGATTAATGTGTTGTATCATAACTTAAATAGCTTATGGTTGTTTCATTGTTTTTTTTCCCCAAACCCATAGGCCACTAAAGCAGCAGTTTGCTCAATGATGATATAATAACGAACCTCTAATCCAGCAATTCTTTCAAAATCCTTTGGTGTCGACCTTAATAGTCATTGAAGTAAGCGTGTTATAACAACAACCTTAGTGACTTTGTCATTTAAAAACATATATAACATAACTCATCTACCATTTTTCTCAAAAACAGAAAGCATAAATAAGCATTATTTCATCAAAAGGTACTGAAATAGAAAACATAAAAGGTAAAGATGCTTTACAGTATTGCAGCTAACAAATGTATCGCATACTAGTAAATGATATAAGGATACATATTAATATGATACGTTACAATGGATTGTGGATTCTAAACATACCGATATCATCTTTTAGTGTTTATACAAATGATAAAAACCCAGTTCATATAAGTGTTCGATCACCACAACTCAGTTTAAAAGCAACCAAAACTAAATGAATCTCCATTAATTCAGAAACCCCAAAAATTTTCAATAATTTTTCCCTAATTAAGAAAAAACCCAAGTTTCATTTACTGAACTAACTATCAATTCAACAAGAATACATGGTGAATTCAGAGTTATTATCTCGGTATCATCATCATATTCAACTGCTAACCATCATCTTTGTCATCATCGTTCAAAATTAAGGTTAAATCGATTATCTTCATCTTCGATTGCACAAATCCATAGAGTCATCCTTAACTTCATTAATTTAGAGAATTTGAGCTTAACTTTGAAGCTTCTGGTTTTCTGAAAAATTTTAATGGAAGAGCAAAACGTGCGAGGGAGAGAAAGAGAGAGTATTATATTTAAGTTTTTTTTTTATTCTTTACAAAAGTATTGTTAATGGAGGACCAATTATGAAAAGAAAGAAAAGGAAAAGAGCTTTTGCGAGAGATGGGCCAATGGAGATGACAAATCTTCCCCGGGTACACACTATGGACACATAAACAAACTAAAGTGGCTAAACAAGTTCTCGTTTGGCCATGGGTACAATGCAAATAAATCAAGGGTTGTGGTTCTCCACCACCCCCTACAACTCGCACACGTGGCATTAATTCCAATATTATGAATGAAAAATGAATACCAAAATTATAATGGGGAGGTTCGAACTCTTGATAACTTAAATACCATAATTGCTTTATTAATTAGTGTTTCACTAATTGCACATAATAAATAATCTATTCATTATAAAGTGTTTTATTAATTAGTGTTTCACTAATTTCTTATAATAAATGTAATCATTTTTTAATTATAAATATTTTCTTAATTAATTATAATATTTATTTCTATTAATAAGTTATTTTGATAAATAGAATCAATAGACATTTTCTGCGACAATGAGTAGTAGAAGAGGTGGAGGCATTAGTGGTGGTTAAGGGCGGAGCCAAGCACAATTATATTTATTTTTGTTCTTTTATCGTAAAATGGGATACAAAGTCCATTTTTCACCTGTATCCTAATCAATTGATGAAATTTTGTTCAATCTAAACCTCATACATGGCATTTGTGATTGAACTTCATTAATTTAGATGTCCATTTTAAAAAATTGGTGCAATCAATTGCCATGTTGAAGATCAGAACATATGAAATTATTTATTATCGCTTAAAAGATAAATGATTAATTAAATTTCTTTAATAATCTAACATAAATACATAAATTTACTAAAAACTATATTAATTCTAATGGTGGTAGTGGAAGTAGGGTTAGTATAAGCGGTGAGCTTTGGAGGCGGTAACATTACTATTAGTGGAAGAAATAGTGGCGGTGGATGGTTTTTATGGTGGTGCGGGTGTTGGTAATAGTAGTGTATAACAATAGTTTTTGCTTTTTAGTGAGTTTTATTGTTTTGATAAGGACAAAACCAAATTTTTCGAAACGATTTTAATGGAAGAGCAAAATTACGGATCAATACGTATAGGTTTCATTCATTGGGGAAGGTAGAGAAAGAGAGATCACACGTATTATATTTAAGTTTTTAAGATTAACTTTCTTTACAAAAGTATTGTTAATGGAGGACCAATTATCAAGAAAAGAAAGAAATATCTAAGGAAAAGAGCTTTCCAATTGGATGCCTTGAAAAAATTGAGAGATGGGCCAATGGAGATGACAAATCTTCCCCGTAACTTAGACCCGATGTAATACTTATGTTTTTTTTTTTTTTTTACACACTATTTATTTAAGGACATTGTATAAACAAACTAATGTTCGAAAAACGAAAGAAAGGAATTGTTGTAGAAGAATTGTTGGGATATACAACGGATTACTTGATACGAATGAAAGAGGTATAACTATTTCGATTATGAAATCACATAAAGTTCACAAAAGAAGATGACATCAAGTTTAAAGTTAGTAACAAACATAATATGGATAACTAAAATGTTAAAAACTAAACAAGTTCTTCTTTATGAGGTAATGTGTCGTTTGGCCATGGGTTCTCATATATACAATCCCTTCGACAATTTTAAACATTATCATCTAATGGGTGTTGAAAAATTATAGGAAAATCGTGTCACATTGGATAGTTTGTATCATGTCTAATGCCATCCTAAATAAAAAAGTGTCCTTCAAATCTCTCACAAAATGGCAAACAAATTAAATCAATTGATTTCGATGTGTCCATACGCTTACATGTCATGGGTTGGGACTTAAAACCATGACCAAATGGTGCTCTTTGGCTACAAGTCATGAGTTTAGACTTAAATCCATAACCAAGTTGTGCTCTTTGGCTACATGAGAACCTAAAATGTGGCTACAAAAACACTCTAGTTTTAACTATGATCTGTAGTCACGCAAATAACCTAAAACGTGGCTAGGATGTAAAACCAAAAACGTGGCCTATGCCACTTTTTGTACTAGTGAAGATTTTTGGCAAAATACTTCATTTCATTTGGAGAATCTCTTATTGAAGAAGATAATCATTTTAAATGGTCGGAGTTGATTCCGGTTCACACCATCATTCATCACTACTACATCTACAAAAATTGGATGTCTTTGCGGTTCATGGATCTTTCTCTTCGCGATGTATTTGCAATTGGTGGCGTCATTTGTATTTGGATTTTGATTATCTTGTATTTTGGTGTTTTTGATAATCTTGTAAGAAATCATGTAATCATCATTTTGGTTTGAATGAATTGAAATGTGATTTCCAAAAAAAAAAAAGGAAACACCATCAATACGAAAAAGTTTTCATTTGTAAGGTCAGGGCCGTCTTACAATTTCAGGGTGCCCTAGGAGAACTTGAATTTTGAGGCCCTTTTATGTGATATGAAATAAAAAATGGAGGCAATTTTTCAGGTTGGGAGATAAGTTTATACTATTGAAGCGGCAATTTTCATTTAGCTTGGCGGTCGAAGGCCGTCGATTTTTTTTTTCCAGCTTTTTAGGTTAGATTCTCGGTTGTAAACTTTCAACTTGGAATAAATATTCAAAAATCCACAACTAACAGATATTTAGTGATACTTATACTTGTCACAAAATAGTATATAATAATTATAATTGTCACAAGCGTATGTTACATTAAAAATGTGACAAAATCATTTAGTAACACTTATGACTGTTACAATGGACTTATAAACAAATCTTATTTTTGGGCCCCAACAATTTGGGGCCCTAGGCGGCCGCCTAGCTCGCCTGCACCCTAAGACGGCCCTGTGCAAGGTTGATACAAATAATCACAACGGTTCACGAAAGGGTACATACGAAGAGTTGTGTAACTTTTCAAATTCAGTAATCGTATAGATTTGAAGAGGTACACACTATTTGAATTAAAAAACCACATACTCGGAGGTACAAAGAAACGGCAAGTCAAATGCGAAAAAAATTTCTTATTTTACTGAGCCTTTTGTGGTGTTTAAGGGAATGTGCGTACATGTTTAATCATGTAAATGAAAAGTTTCATGCTTGAATAATGACTAATGATATAATTTATGCTTTTACGGCATCTTTGATGACTTGAACATAAAGAAGCTGAGAATTGCAGTGAAAGCGAATGAAATGGAGGCGAATATATTTTACTTTGATCCTGAATGCATCAAATGGGACGACTACTTCATGAATATTCATCTCCCTGGCCTTATGAAATATACAACCTTAAGTTCTTACTTCATTCAAAATCAATCAAACCTAAACACCTAATTACATAAAACGAAATAGCTATTAGGTATTACACACTTACAGTACTCTTGATTGTTGATTTTGAAGAAGTAGAGAAGAACAATTCTTACCTAATATCTAAAGATTATCCTTTCAGTTCCAGCGAAAATTAAATGTCTCTCACTTTCTTTTCATAGTTCTAATAGGCACTAATATACGGCTTAATATTTTGAATATGGAATATTAACTTGGTTAGACTTGTTGGACTAAATCTCTTGAGAGAGTGGACTAAATTGCTTGGACCGGTGGACTAAATCATTTTTTTTCCTGAACTAAAGGGTAAATTACTTACATGTTCCTGTTTATCAGAAAAAGGGGGGGCTACAGCCAGGGTTAGCCCCCCTTTGCTTCCGCCCCTGATTGTCAAGCACTTGAACTGGGTTTGCTAATTTGCTTAGAGCATCTCTAACAGTGGGTGTAATAATCCTTTGTGGAAGTCTTATTTAGAAGAATTTACACAAGCAGTGAATGACCCCATTGCTAATAAACTATCTCCAGTAGTGTAAGAAATTAAAAACTAACCATAAAATAATTTATGGATAAAATCTTAACCGTTTATCTTTATTTTAAATAATTATTACAAAAATATTAAGAAAAATATGACATGGAGGTGAATCCAAAGAACACGCAATTGGGGGATATAGAAACTAATTGGGGATATGAATTACTTCCCCCAACCCATGGTGTGTGTGCTAAGGGGTGACTTTTGGGGGCGAAAATACTAAAATACCCTTCCCACAAAATAAAAATCAAAAACTTAAAATCAAAAAACAAAATCATATCCCCCATTTCCATCTCCACTTCTTATTAATCTTATTTAGGGGTGGAGCTTTGAAACCCAAATATTTCCCATTCCCTTTCAAATTCTAAACTCTCCCCACTCTATATCAAATTCTCTTCTCCTCACTTTGGAAACCAATTTTTTATTTATTCGGAAGTGATGAAGATCATGCTGAAAGTGATGATGACCTTTCAAATTCTAAACTCTCCCCACTCTATATCAAATTCTCTTCTCCTCACTTTGGAAACCAATTTTTTTATTCGGAAGTGATGAAGATCATCTTTGAAAGTGATGATGACCATGCCGGAATTGATGAAGACCATGCCGGTATCATGTTCCGGCATATGGTCTTCATCAATTCCGGCATGGTCTTCATCACTTCCGTTTTGAATTTTTTTTGGTATTAATCAGTCCACTTCCGGCATAGAAAATAAAGCAACATGGTATGCCGGAAAACAATACCGGCATGGTCTTCATATCAACTGACCATGCCGGCAGTGGACTGATTAATACCAGAAAAAAGTTCAAAACGGAAGTGATGAAGACCATGCCGGTATCATGTTCCGGCATATGGTCTTCATCAATTCCGGCATGGTCTTCATCACTTCCGTTTTGAATTTTTTCTGGTATTAATCAGTCCACTTCCGGCATAGAAAATAAAGCAACATGGTATGCCGGAAAAACAATACCGGCATGGTCTTCATATCAACTGACCATGCCGGCAAAGTGGACCATTAATACCAAAAAATTCAAAACGGAAGTGATGAAGACCATGCCGGAATTGATGAAGACCATATGCGGAACATGGTACCGCATGCATGCTCGAGAATTTCCTATCAATGCCTGGTAGTCAAGTGAAAAAAAAATCAACATTCGGATACTTTTCATCCTGTTCCGGCATAGAAATTTAAGCAAAATACTATGCCGGAACATGTACCGGCATGCTCGAAAACTAGATTACCATGCCGGTACCTGTTCAAAACCAGAAAAAATCAACATTCTGAAGATCAAAACCAGAAAAAAATCGTCCCCAAACCCCCCCGGATAGTGGCAAACAATTTATGAACATTTCCAACAATTGCCCGCATGGGTTTTTGGTTGAATACCATGCCGGCACCAAGCTTTTTCAGCTGCAACAATGGTGGATTCAAAGAAAAAAAATCAATTTTTCAACCTCTTATTAGCGGTAATTCTCTCATCACAATCATCTTCCATTTTCAAAAAAAGAAATTCCTCTCAAATATTTTTTTCCCTCCTTCTACTCTCACCCAAACACAAATAAAAATACACACTAATCTATCCCCCAAATACTTAAGATTTTTACTAATTATTATTAACCACTAAACCTAATTAGTGAGGGGTAAATTAGGAATTAAAAAAATAATTACATAAGGGGTGACCCAGAATTGCTATTGGGACTCCTATTTTGTCTTGTAGCTATATCCCCCAATTAGTTTTCATATCCCCCAATTACTTGTTCAATCCAAAGGTGTAGTTAAGACTTTTTCTTAACACCTTTGTATTTAATATTTGATCCCTCCTAATTTGTAGTACCCAACTATTGGAGATAAATTATGCCAAATGGTGGTCTAAAATCATACGTGTCATGAAAAAAAAAAATATTTACACCCACTGTTGAAGATGCTCTTAGCTTGGCTGATTTACACTAGCCAATCGCATTCGGATATAAAGTACCTAATTCCCTGAGGTGATATAGTATATATAAATGGAAATTACTAGATTCTCATCTTTTAATAAAAAAATATAAGATTTTCATTTGATAATTATAGCCATATCCAAGAGTGAAAAGGTATTTTTTAGATGTCATCGGAGATTTATCAATAACTTTGGGGTGCGAAATAATTTGGTGAAACAAAATTTTATTTTTTTGGGACATCGAATCTGATCCATTGGATTCGTTTTATAAGTTAAAATCTAATGGTTGTGCTATTTATGCGTAGCCATTGGACGCATCTATTCCGAGCCATCAGATTTTTCTTAAATGTTAAAATTCAGCTGTTCTAGTATTTTATGCCAAACCATTAGGCTCTTTCGTGATTTATTTATTTATTTAATTTTTTTATAGACGAAGGCCTTCAAAAAGGCTATTGACCCCCCTCAACTGTTGGAAGTAACCACACATGAGGAACAGACCAGCACATAGAGGCATTGTTTGTTTTTACCCATTGAGCTAACTCATGAGCAACAGAGTTACAAATACGTGGTTGAAAACTGAAAATACAAGCTACTAGTTTAGAAGAAAATAACTGAATATCCTTAAAAATAGCATCCGTTCGCGAATCTCCATCAAACATGCCAGCATAAAATTGATCAATGAAAGTCTTCGCATCACTTTCAACTATGATATGGGTTAACTGCTACTCCACTGCTTTCTTCAGAATTGCCCAAATCGCTCCGGCTTCAGCTTCTTCGGCAGACATCACTTCAAAAGACAATGAGGCACAAAAGGAGGCTTTGCAAGAGAAGTCCCTCATCACATATCCTGCACCATTTGCTCCAGAGATGACATCAAAGGCACCATCAATATTACATTTAATCCATCCTAAGGAGGGGGACATCCATTTATCACAAATACTGACAGAACATGTAGTAGAGGGTATGGGACAGGACTTCCTAGTGAGGAGCATTGCTTTAGCTCTAGCTAAGACTTCTACATGAGATTCTTTTAGATTTTGAAAAATGAAATTGTTCCTACTAGTCCAAAGAGACCATAGGATGGTTACAAAAAGACATTGAGCTTCATCAGGAAGCTCAGACAAGGGATCAGTTAACCAGAACAAGAGCCAATCAAGAAAAGATTTATTTTGAAAGAATTGAGAATTTATACTAAAATCAGACATGTTCCAAACTCTGCTAGCAAAGGGGCAGAGGACCAGAGCATGCATAATAGTTTCATGAGGATCTTGACATCTAGCACAGTCAACAGTATGCATAGGCATTCTAGTGTGCAAAACAGTCCTTGAAGGCAAAGCATTTTTAGCTGCCCTCCAAACAAAGACCTGAATTCTGTAGGGTACTCTAACTTTCCAAATACGCTTCCAAAGATTCTTACAAGGGGAAGGCCTAAGCCCTCTGAGTCCCATGTAGGCATATTTAGAAGAAAATTTGTCATTCTTTGAAAGATCCCAAGCCCTCCTATCAGGAGTGAGCTGGCTTAGGGAATAGTGACAATATTCTGAACAGAAGCATTATCAAAGTGGGTGTTAAGTCTAGACAAATTCCAACTCCTAGTATGAGTGTCAATGAAATAAGAGACTTTAATGCTAGGATCAGGTGGGACTAAGGGGTTGGGTGTGGCAGAACCCAAAGTGGGTATCCATTTATCACACCAGGGGTCAATAAATTGACCATCCCCCACAATCCAAGATATGAAAGGCTTAATGAGCTCTTTAATAGCATGAAAACACTTCCAAGTCCAAGAGCACTTGGCAGAGCACTTTGCATTCAAAAAATCAGTTTTTGGAAAGTATTTAGCTTTAAGAACAGTAGCTAGTAGGCAATCAGGATGTTCTAAAATCCTCCAGGCATTCCTGGCCAACATAGCCAGGTTATTTAACTCAGTCTTTCTAAAACCTAATCCACCTTTAGCCTTTGGGGAACATAGAATGTCCCAACCCAAGAGGTGTAACTTCCTATCCTTGGGGTCTAAAGTTTCTCCCCACCAAAACTTGCAAAGGTGAGCATCCATTTGCTTACAAAGATGTTTAGGTATAAGAAAAGCCCCCATTTGAAAGAGGGGGATGGCTTGACCAATATGTTTAATCAAAGTAGTTCTAGCAGCTTGAGATAGAAGCTTATGCAACCAGATAGAAATTCTGGCATCAACAGCTTGGAGAATACCCATATGGGTTTGGATTTTAGAAGCTTGAAACACAGTTGGAGTGCCAAGATATTTTTCTCCTAAATCTATGTTATGAATGTCAAAAATATTGGCCAAAGTAGCCTTCCTATGTTCAGGTATCTTCCTACTGAACAAAATACCTGATTTTTCAAAATTTATTTCTCGACCAGAAGCCAGACAGTACTTTTGAAGATAGTCTTTTATAACTATCTTGATTCAAACCACTTGAATCAAGCTGACATGGCTAAGCTTCAAAGTTGAAATATGAACGATGATAAAAGTTAGTCTAGGGTTAAAGCCTATGTTGATTTGACAAAAAATATTTAACGTATTTGGATTAAAGTCTTTATTCAAGCCAGCATCATCAATTTTTAAAATGCTTTTGAAAAAAGAATATTTAATTCTTTCTTTACCAATTTTTGTAAAACTAAAATAAAACTAAATGATAATTGGATATATGTCTAAATATCATCGGAGATGGATTTTAAAAAAATAGATGCTTAATTTTGGCACTTGTCGCAGAAAAGTAAAGCTAGAACTCCTGTTTAGAATCTAAATTTTGCATCCATCATTTGGATCGTTTGGCAAGAAAGGAATGTGAGAGATCCTTCCTGATAAGGTTAGCAATACTTTGGTTATGGTTAGTAGGGAAATTACAGTTTGTTCACTTAGTCTCTTGCAGACAAGGAGTTTGAGTTCACTCGTTCTGTTGATGTGAAGAAAACTGAAGTTTTTTTTTTTTTGTCCTTTGTTTTTCTTTTTTGTTCAGGGTGGTGTAAGCATCTTATACCCTTACATTTTTTCTATCATAAATTCTTGTCGATCATAAAAATAAACAATAAATATTCCCTCCATCTAAAAAAAAAGGTGTTTTTTGTTTTCTTTTTTGTTGTTGTCCCATAAAAAGTGAGTGTTTTTATATTTATATGTTATTTTCAAAATAATTTCTTAATAACAACTAGTGTTGTTGAAATTTTTACTAAGATCAAGCCTTATGGTTTGTTTCGTTAATGAACTTCGGCATAATCTAGCGACATGAAACCACTATGGTAGCAAAATCTGCTAGATTGTGGTAGTTAATTAAGCCATGAGTTAGCTCGCATCATGGTACCCGTTAGTTGTAGAAACCTGGTTCCCGGGAGGCTATTTGGTTTCCACCTATATTCAGGCGGAAACACTATAGTTTTAATATTTGCTTGACCTTTATTTTCCTCACATTCCTCTCATACTCGTTCTTGGTCATCTATTTTCTGGTCTCATTGGGTGATTTTTGTTTAATTTTCCTTCTATATAATATTCCTTCATGATCAATTAATATATATTCTAAAGTTTCAGAGACAACTGACCATTTTTTAGCAAAAAGACCTAGTAAATTTTGCCACATATTTGGTTCGCTAGATATCGATAACGTTGCAAAATTTTAATCATCTCAGTTAGTCCGACACATTTTTTTTTTTTAAAATACAGTGGAATTTCTAACTATTCAAATACTTCATAGCTTTAATCCATCATTAGAGAGGACTTCACATCCGTCTAAATCTATTCGGTTTGAATGTTTCTCCAGTAAACGAAAAGGGTTTTGAGAAGCAAATTAAAGATGATTGTGAAGTAGTAATCAAAGTAAAAAGTGTTGAGTTATTGAAACTCTGATTGAAGTTTACAATCAAGTTAAAAAAACAATGAGAATTGGTGTTTAAACTGTTGGGCTGACTCTTTGACTTGAGTTTCCTCCGAGTACTATTTAAGCGAACACTTGTTTTCCACCTCCAGTTACCCAAAACTCATATTTGTTTGTCATTTTCTCTTCTCTTGTCTTAGCTATATTTCTCAAATTCATCCAAGAAAAGCAACACCATAGCACTTACTTTAAGAAATAAATTTTTTAATAGTGATGTTTATTTTCATTGTGTAGGTCTTCAAAAAAGATTTTTAACATTGTAATATTTACAAATATCCATCTTTTAGTTTGTGTGATATATCAATTCGAGATTTTAACAAACAAGGTTAATAAGGACAAAATAAGAAAACCCATCTCTCCCTTCTTTACCTTAAGAGTTATGCCAATTCTAAAATACCCACTTTTTGTGGGACGGAAAGACTATATGTGAATGCGAGCAATGTTTATAATTTTTTTTATCTCCAACAAGAACACTGGGATGGATAACTCTCTCTCTTTCAAAACAAGGAGAGACTATGTGATAGTGTGTGTTTCCACCCTCAGAGTTGGGCATGAGGCAATGTGGGGTGTGCGTTCGCACCAGGCTCGACTATATCATGGGCCTTTTTCACCTTAGGGTGCACAGTTTCCTCCCAAAGCCCAGACCTATTTCCATTGTATTTTTTAGTTTTTTGCATGCACCGCTCATCCCCCAAGTAGCCCATCCCAAAGTTCACAGACGTCTTTGTATCTCTTTTGGTTATTCTAGAAAAAAAGCCATGTTTGCCAAGACTCGAGGGCATGACCCAGGGATGCTACCTGAATAATGGATCCACTAAGTTATTTGTTAATTGTTGCTTTACATCAATATCTATATATAAGTATATATATTAAATATAATTTTAATTTTTTAAAACGAAAATAATTCGTATCCAATTCATGATTTTAATACCTGTATATTGATCAAATTTAACCAAACTCTATTACAACTATTGGATCCGGCGTTGTTGGATCCTCACGCGTAATTATTAGTTTAACCCATAGATATTTGTTTTAGTTTTCCTCAGCATATTGATCTTTGTTGTATGCGTCAAAAATAAATTCACTTTCTTAAACTGAATATAAATTAAGTATGTGATAACAAATAGTTCATTCCACAGGAGGCTATTGTTGTTATTATATTTCAATTTCTTAAGTAACCAATGGGGAGATTTTTTGATTTTATCAATGCAATAAAAGTATATCAAGAGCAATAGAATAAATTGAAGTAATCAATAAGATGAAGATATTGTTCAAGGGATTGTATCATTCACAAACATGTATTCTTATCAACGATTAGAATTGGTAATTTAATCTTTCATTTATTTAAATTCCTAGGATATCTTGATCGCAAGAATATCCCGCTCATTTCCTGATTTCATCACAAACACGTTAAAATATGCACATGTTAATTCTCCCTAGAAAGTAACCTAATTAAAGTGTAAAAGCATAATTAAGTTTAACTTCCCAAGAGCACTAAGTTCTATGAAATAAGACTAATCAATATAATCGAACGTGTAAAAGCGCTAATCCGATTTAACAAAGGTTATGATTCATACGTGATTACAAAGATGTATCACTACAAGTAATAACCACACTATGCTACTTATAATCAAAAATTGAAAACTTTTACGCATTGAAAACCCTAATATAGCTTTAGAGATGAAGACAAATCTAATTGATTTCGGACTCAATCAAACTAGCATTCAAATCATATGACAATATAAGCAATGAATCATAAACAATAAAGTTGAGACAAAACTAATTCATAGATGCAAATAACATGTTGAGAAATCAACTTTAATCCTTAACCAATGATAAGTATTTAGCTACTCATATCTATGGAGTTCATCATAATAATAGATGAAATAAAGAAGATAAACATAAAGCAAACCCTAGAAGTAGGTCTCTCCAAAAGCTCCAAGTATAATAGAATATGTAATCTCTCAAGTTGTAGAAGTATTTTCTTTTGTAGCTCTTCTTGTTTCCAAAACTAGGTCAAGTCTTCAAAATCCCATATCTAATGTGTCCACCAAGCCCAAATGTGAGAAATACCCATGTAGAAAAAATGCTTAAAAAATACCACCGGAAGTCCATAAAAGTCGTCAAAAATTGGTGGGGAAAGTCGTCGGAAAACCACCTCAGGTAGCCAGAAAAGTCAAACTAATCACCGGTCAAACGGGTCAAATCGAGTCAACTTAGTCAAAGTCACAGAGTTAACTCAATCCATTAGTCAGATGGGCGAGTCATTTTCAGGTAGCTGACTAGTCTAACTAGTTTTAGTAAGTTAGGCCTAGGCCATTTGCAGTCTTGCACATGCCATATGTTGTGTTGCACAATCATTGCGCTTCACCAGTGCAAATCCATCCATGATGGCTATTCATCCTGCAATCCTTAGCTATTGCCAGTTCAATCTGCTCCTGCAACATCTTCACTTCTTCATTGTTCCAGCTCCTTGAATGCAGCAACATAACATTAACAACTCCAACACATTCATACTCCAACTGTAACTACATCTTTTGCCATTTCAGCTCAGCTTCATTTGTTTAAGCCATTCTTAGCCGCAACACCCACTTCTTAGCAGCAATAGCTCAAAATACAACATCACCATCTTTCTAACATCATCTCAGCACACTGCAGTTTCAGACACCAATCTTCATAACCCTAACAACCTGTATTTTCCCTTCTGTTCACTGGCTCAATAGTAACATCTCCTTCTACAACTTCAATTCAAGCCAATAGCTCTACTTCTCTTGTAGCACACCACCAGCACCTCTCTCAGTACCATTATCATGTCTTCTCATCTTAGTGCCACAACTAAAACCATTAACACAACACCATTCTATTGTAACCACCACCTGAAGCAATAAATCAATCACAAGAACACCACATATTCAACTCAACTCGAATATTATCATGACCCATTTTTCTGATTCTCCACCATCACTAAATCTTGTTTTCCTTTATCTGGTTTTCAATCTGAGCTACACACACTTCGGTTTGACCTTTTTTTCTATGTTTGCTTCAAACCCTCATCCGAATTTGACCTCAACACTCCATAAAATTTAGATTCAACTTAAACCCCATCTATTTCTAACTCACATACTCCATTTGTAACCCGTTAATCCTCCCTGATTCAAAACCCTCATTTCACCACCAATCACCCACAGTTGATGCAATATCATCTCACACTTCTATAAATTCAGGACATCTCAGTTCTATTCAATGTCTTCAATATCTCAAACCCCTGCTTCAATCGATTCACCTACAGATACCCATCTCTGATTTCTCTCCACCACCACCAGCCGCGCGCCATCATCATTTCTTCTTAATTTCAGGTCAAATGATTTAAAGATGATAATTTTAGGTTTTGGTAGTGATGAAAATCTATATTAGCACCCAATAACTCGGATAAAGGCCACCAAATGGCAGCCCTTATGTTGGCTTGGCTTGACTCTGCTCGATTCCGCTCCCAATAGCTGTGCGCATGGAATGATGCTTTGCCCTTTTTGATCAAAATGGATAATTTCACCATCTTTTGCTCCAAATGACTCTGTTGCACCTAATAGCTCACAACAACATAAGATACATAATTTACAAGAAAACTAACAAAGAAACTATAAACAATATATAAATAGCAAGGTGTTTCAGACACCTATCACGTATTCTTATTCTTTTGAGTGGACATTGACAACAAATTTCTTATTTTACAATAAAACCCTTATTTTTATTATTTTTAATAATAATAATAATAATCAAAGTTTACACGGATTTGGTTGGGAGTCTCGCAACCAATTGAGCTCCCACACCTTTCTGAATTACAATACCTAGCCTGTGAAAAAGAGACCTTCCGACCTTGCCATTGATATCATGGTTTGACAAACAATTCTCAAGTCTCTTCATAAAAATCACCGCATCGTCACTAAGCGCTCCTAATGTAGTGAATGCAAAGACACTGAAGCCGTAGCCTAGAGCTGAACATTTATGCAAGTAATTCTTGTTTTTGCGAGTAATTGCCCTAGATATGGCCTGCCTGGTGTAAAATTGTGGACACCACCCCCTGCAAACGACGAGATCCCTGTAATGTCGAAGCACACATCTCGGCCATTATCCCAGTTAAGTACCAGAATATCGGCTGGTCTCGGATTAGAGTCGTCCTCAGATTGAAACCCCAAAGCAACTTCTTTGCGCACCGCTACACCCAATCTGAAGCAAATGTCAGCAAGGATGTCTCGAACTAAGTCATGCCTGAACCTGAGTCCTACTTGGCTTGCACAGTGCATTGCATGGTCTCCAAAAGCATCCATCAAATTGCCACAACATGGACAAGGACTATGTTCTTCGAATACGTGCATTTCTGATTTTATATTTCTTTTACTATCTAGAATACATTTAGTATAAGTTTCTTTTAATGCATCACTAATTATAATTTTTCAAACTAAAACACTAATTATTGATTTTTTTTTATTATTATTATAATTTTTTTTTTTTTTTTTTTTTTGCTGAGAAACACACCATCCATTAACCTAGAAGATATTTACAGACTTCAATTAAAGGTTCCTTCCTTACAAGACTTAACAAAAAGGAGGAAGGGAAACCCAATTATCCTTAATGCAATACTTTCTAGCCTGAAGAGCAAACCGGACAACTAGATGGTTTTTCACACGCTTAATATATAAACAACTTTAAAACTAATACTACTAGATAACAAACACTTGCAGTCTTCTAAGATATCACTGCACCTCCAACTAACACGGTTATAATATCCATTAATATAATCCACTATTTGGAGAGAATCACTAAAAAAAAAGAACATTGGATAGATTCATATCTTGAGCCCAAGAGATAGCCAAAAAAAGAGTAGTCGCCTCAGCACCAATCGCTTCTTGAATTAGTCTAAAGTTTACGCGCATACCCTTTATTGTACCTGCATAATTGGTAGGACTAGAAAGCCTACAATTAAACTAACCGCAAGTATACGGTGTCTACTATGTAGAACACGGCAAGCACGGATCGTTCCCACAGGGACTTGGTTGATATGGAGATGAAATTCTAAGTTCTACTATACTAATTTAAAACCGGATGATTGTCGAAATGACGAAATGGTATGTTTTGAGAAAGATTTAAATGTAAAATGCGACAACAAAAGAAAGACTTTAAAACAGTTGATTAGAAGGTACTAGGGCAGTTGAATCCTCCACCTAGACCACACTAGAATTCATCCACTGAAATTGTTCTTTTCCCTTATAATGGATCAGTAATGAAGATACAAGTCTTTCGCCTTTCCAAAGGGGTCTCAAAGATGGATAGTTCAATATCAACCAAAGCATTAATCCCTAGCATTAGATGTCTTCTCACAGCACATCTAATCACAGACTAAAGATATCAATTAAATACAAGTTGATGGACAATATATAAGTTTTCTAACAACCTAGGATACATGATATACTAGGTGAAAGATATATATTGCAGCTCAAAAATTAAACATCTCCTAACTCAATAAAGCTCAACAAGAACAAAATCTGAACATGAGTATCTAGTAATAGTCTAAGGGTTTCATCTCAACCCTAGCTTAAGAAATTAGCACATAATGAAAACATGAGATAAATGAGATTCAATTATAGATAAATTCATTGAAGCAACAAAACCCCAGTTGATTTGTTTTTCAATTGATCTCTTTTAGAACCTGTTGATGGTGGATTTTCAACAAAGGTCAAAACCGTAAAATAATGATGCATGTTTTTGAAACGGCTTTCAGGCATGCGACGATTCCTATTTTACGAGTCCATGATGAACATGTATGTCGAAAAGCCTCCACTAGCTGAGCGTTCGATCCCTGACATTTCATCGTGCCCTCTATGTAGAATAACATAATTGGGAGGTTCTCCGTATATTGAGAGCTTAACGCCTTCAGGACGTCGGTGACACTCACTGTTCCCTGACTACAGGAGAGAGACCCCCCTTCACATAGAAGAACGATTAGGCGGTTCTCCGTAGATTGAGACCATTAACGCCTTCAGGACGTCGGTGACACTCATTGTTCCATGACTATGTGGAGAGACCGTGTATAGACTCAGGCGGTTCTCCGTAGATTGAGAGCATTAACGCCTTCAGGTTGTAAGCAACACACGTGACTCCCTAACTATGCACCATTCAGAATGGATGTGACGCTTTAACTGGCTAATATCCCTCTGCAATAGATAAATTCGGCCATGACATTCACCACTGAATTCCAAGAATGATCTATTATTGTTCATATTCCATGGTCGAATCCACGGCCTGATCCCATGGAATGGCAATACACAATTGCTCCCATTCAATGGTCGAATCCACGACCTGATCCCATGGAATGGCAATAAACAAATGCTCCTATTCCATGGTCGAATCCACGGCCTGATCCCATGAAATGACAATAAACAATTGCTCCTATTCCATGGTCGAATCTACGGCCTGATCCCATGGAATGGCAATAAACAATTGCTCCTATTCCATGGTCGAATCCACTGCCTGATCCCATGGAATGGCAATAAACAATTGCTCATATTCCATGGTCGAATCCACGGCCTGATCCCATGAAATGGCAATAAACAATTCCTCCTATTCCATGGTCGAATCCACGGCCTGATCCCATGGAACGGCAATAAATAATTATTCCGATTCCATGGTCGAATCCACGGCCTTATCGCATGGAATGGCAATGAACAACTATATTATCTCATTACTCCGATTTCATGATCGAATCCAAGGCTGATCTCATGGAATGGTAATAGGTAATTTTATTACTCCGATTCTATAGTCGAATCCATGATCCCATGGAATGGTAATGCTTGTTTATTATTCTGAATTCATGGTCGAATCCACGGCTGATCCTACGAATTGATAATAAATAACTAATCACTTTTATTACTCAGTTTCATGAATTATTTTCCACTGAATTTCATAAACTAATAATAAATATTCAACAACCGGGCATCTGGACCAACACTGAGTAAGCCCCACAAAAATGGTGCAAGCGTGTACTCGACAATGATGCACGACTGAGCACCCGGATGCACAAACGAGCATTCAAAAATATGGACAGATGAGGAATCCTACGAAAACAGGAGAAAACAATAAATAATAATAAAATAATAAGAGGCGCCATGGGCCAGGCCCACCGGCTGGCCGGACGTGCCCTAGCCGTGGCCGGTCCCATGCCTCTTCCATTATTTTGTTATTTTCATGAACTCATGAAAACTCCTTGATTTTAGCAACCTTTCTTGTTTGAGCAAAACTCATGAATTCTCCGTAACTTCATGGATTCATGAAAAATAATATTATAAAATAGGAAAAGGTGTGCGGGACCGGGCAACCTAGCCGGCCGGCCATGCCCAAGCCGTGGCCAATCCCACACCTTACAATCCCTAGCCTCTTATAATTATTATTTCCCAATTTCATGAAACTCCTCTGTTTCAACAAAACTCATGGATTCTCCATAATATCACGGTTTCATGAAAAATAACAACATAAAATTGGGGAAAGTGTTGTGGGACCGGGAAACATAGCCGGACGGCCATGCCCTAGCCGTGGCCGGTCCCACACCTTGTAATCCCTAGTCTTTTATAATTATTATTTTCCTCAATTCATGAAACTCTTTGGTTTGAGCAAAAATCATGATTTCGTCATGATTTCTCAAATTTTGCTCGAATCATGAAAAGCCAACATAGTCAAACGACCGGCTAGCCTCTCACGGAAAATTTAAATGTTAAAATACTCTTATTTTAATATTTACAAAATATTGATCAATTGAGCATACATGCTCATTCCAACAAAAACCAAGAATTTCAGTCAAGATGAAACTCTTCTGAAAATTCACAATGTTGCTCGAACGCACATCAGATAATACTGAAACTCTCAGTACGGAAACACAGACACCATGGTAACACGTGCATGCCTTCTTGAACGACCAGGGTCATCCCTAGGGCTTGCACAAAGCCGGTCCCACACGTTTTCATAATTCTGACCTAATTTGCTCAATTGCTCATATTAGGCCCAAATTCTCTACAACTAACCCGGGGATTGCTCAAACGACCAACAGCTGGTCCCATGACCACCAGGAGCCGGTCTCATGCTCTCTTGGTCGGTCCCCCATTTTTCATACTTAGGTTTTATCACCTAATGCCGAATCTAGCAATATTTCAATAAATTATGAAACCGGCATTTAATCATCATTCTTTCACCAACCCTCTAACTGAGGACCCTGGTGCATGCTCACTCGAACACTGGGCACCACATGGATGCCCATCATCCCATGTGGTCGGTCCCTCTATCACTCATGACATATTTTCAGTGATTCATCAATCAACAAATAATTGATCTAAAATTAGGGTTTCGAATAAATGTTCCACGAATCATCATTCTGAGCAAGATTCAAGCACTAATGAATTTATGTTGATTCAGCAACCAACATCTGAATTAATCATATAATATTTGGTAATCTACCAATATTTTAATATATTATTGGGTCACGTCACCAATAAATAATTCATCGAATTGAGCAATACTTGCTCAGTTGCTCAAATATTGATCCAGCTATCAATATTTAGTAATTCATCAATAATTTATCAAATTGAGCAATACTTGCTTGCACGTCAAATTATCAATAATCATTAATTTGTCGAATTGAGCAATACTTTCTCAGTTGCTTGTTATATTCTCAATATTCAGTAATTCGCAGAATTGAGCAATACTTGCTCAGTCGCTCAAATACTGGTCAGTAATTCATCACTGAATCTATAATATTGACATCATTTCAGAGAACTACATGTTCGATCCATGAATCGGTGAGCATTCATCACTCATGCTCGATTCAACAAAACCTAGACTCACTGTCTAATCAGTCAACAAATGACTAATTAATACACGTCTGTCATGCAGACTCCACGATTCGTGAGACATCAATCACGTCAAATGGGGGGGGGATATTAATTAGGGTTTTGGTCTAGTGGCCTACAGCACGTGGATTCATCCACAACGAGAAATGTGAGTAAGTCGTGTCAACGGTTGAAGAAGTTAGCAAAGTAGTGGGTGAATGATTAACCAAGTCTCCGCACAATCTAGAACTGGTTTCACCACGATCTCCCACTTTCCCACTCTTTCACTCAAGAAACCGTCACACTTACAGGGATCAAGGTGTTCACGACTCTGACAATATAGATAAGTCTCTGAATCCATGATTGAGGACAATGAATGATCACTAGCTATCATCAATTGTCTACACAGAATTTCTCGAGTAACTACTCTCAGGAATTCATCAATCTATCAGAACTTATTCGAACTCATCAGTTCACCAAAAATTTCAGAAACCTTCAACACATCCACAATCCTTGATCATCGCTGATCCCACACAATTCTCAGTTTCCCTCCTACAGATCAACCCATCTCCCTCTTTGCGACCGAATTGACTCTGGAACGACCATTATCTTGGTTTAGGCCGGAGTCCTACAGATTGATCTCTCGAATCTAAGCACTCCCTTTGCAGTGTATCTGTATGAGGTTAAGTAGTTTACTCGGTTGAGGAGTCTCGACAACACGCTCGTCCCTTCACTTCCCTAAAAACCAGCAAATCGTTTTTCCCCATCCACAGAACCATAAGAACAAAGGAAACTAATTAGAGTACTTCCCATTTCTCTCACTGCCTCCCTCAATTATAAAACAAAACCCCTTTTTATACAATTCCCACTCCCAATTTTTGCCTTGTACAGACAACAAATACATTATAAAATTTAGGGGTTTCACGTTCTCGAGACTCACCACCGCAGTAGGATTCCAAGTACATAATCATCTCTCACAACGACTCCTAAATTTGTCTTCATGCCTCTTCGTAGCAAGCTTCTAATGGTAAGTTGATGTGAAATTATACTAGGGTTTGAGAGAAATAGAGAACCAAATAGGGGTAGAGAGGGAAGAGGGTTAGGGCTGTTTTCTATTGACAAAGAAGGTACTGCTGTCGGGTGGAGAAAGAAAGAGATTAATGTCTTTTTTGGTTCTGATGTGAATTTGGTAAAGGTGATGAAAGTTTTCTTTGGGTGTTAAGCACTAAGACCGGGCTCGGGTAAAAGAGAGAATAAACACTTGACCTGGTATTTTTATTTTCTAACCGTGAATGACTCATTTGGCATGACCATCTTTGACGTGTGAGCTTCAACGAAAATAATTTGCCTGCCACTTTAACCAAAGACACATGCCTTCTTTTAAACTTCAATTCTCATGTGAACACCAAGTCCTCTCTGATATTTCCATTTGTATCAACCCACTGCTTTCTTGCTCACCATTTACTCAACCACCTACAACACGGTTCAAAATGAGAATACTCCGACAAAAATACCCATTAAAGGAGATATGCGTAAAATACAGGATTTGTCATAAAATAGAACATTTAGACACTAGAGATGTGATAAAAGAGAGCAAAATGATCTAGAAATCTCCATTATTAGGCAACACCCCCAAACCTGAATTTTGCTCGTCCAGGAGTAAAACAAAACAAAAAGAATCCCACATACACCACTGTCGTTGGTCTCTCAATTGCATTTAGCGAATGAAATAAGCCTTTTAAACCACTAAGTGTCCTTAGTGGACGAGTTGAAGTCTCGTGAGGGTTTGCTTAGAACATACCCACAAAGTTCTAGGACAAAATATAGGCTCAAATTCCATGAAATGTGACAGCTGTATCTCAAGTTCTATTCTCAACAGTTGGATATGTCAATTTAAATTTCAAAGGCCCAATTTCAAATTAGCACTCATTATTTCCAGTACTTAGAATTTTCTTGAAATCTAGGAGTTTGAATCGTTAGCAAGTCTCATCAATATTCTGGATGGTTGGCAGTCTATTAGACTATGCAAACAATGCGATGCAAGCTTCATAGATTGCACAAGTGTATTTTCAGATCAGATGTTCAAAAGGTTTCAAAATAAATCGAACTTCATATGTTATGGTGCTAGAAATCAGGAGTACCTTATCATCAGATCAAGAACCCTAAAATATGATACATGCACATGAATCAGAAATCAAGGTAAATGAGCTCACTTTTTTTTTTTTTTTTTTTTTGATATATATCTATTTACAAGATTCATACCAAATCACTACAAAGTTCATGTGATATTTACTCACACCCTCAAACCTATGTTAAACAGTGTCCTCAATGTTTCTAAGGATTCGCAAAGTTATAACATGCCATGAAGTTAATGAAGGAAAAGAAGAGGTTAGAGAGTACCGGATCCACCAAGTGTTGTCAAACTAGACGGTTGAGTGCTTCGAATGACACAGACAGGTAGATATCACAAAAACAGAACTTATATACAACAAATAAAAACTAATCTATCAAACTGAAAGCAAGAGAAAGAAAAAGGAATTCTAAACCTGATATGTACAAGGGACAACTGATTCAATCCAGATAGACAGGGTCTTCCAAACCAGTTGTTTCAATTTCGGGCGGAATTGGTTCAAGGAATGGCTTTAGTCTCTGCCCATTGACCTTGAAGACGTTTCTCGTTGATATATCTTCGAGTTCTACAGCTCCATGAGGGAATACTGCGCGCACCAAGAACGGGCATGTCCATCTATAACGCAATTTACCTGGAAAAAGATGTAAGCGAGAGTTGTACAATAACACTTTCTGGCCAGGTGTGAAAGACTTGCGCAGAATGCGCTTGTCATAAAACACTTTCATTCTATTTTTGTATAGCTTAGCACTATCATAAGCATCATTCCTAAGCTCTTCCAACTCGTTGAGTTGAAGTTTCCGTTGGGTACCTGCCTTATCAAGAGAAAAGTTAAGTTTCTTAACTGCCCAATATGCTCGATGTTCTAGTTCAACAGGTAAATGACAAGGCTTGCCATACACAAGTCTGTAAGGAGACATGCCAATAGAAGTTTTATATGATGTTCTATAGGCCCATAAAGCATCATTCAATCTCAACGACCAATCTTTTCTAGACGGGTTAACCGTCTTTTCAAGAATATGCTTAATCTCCCTATTAGAAACCTCTACTTGGCCACTGGTCTGTGGATTTTATGGGGTTACGAATTTATGAGTTATGCCATACTTGCATACTAATAACTCAAAAGATCTATTGCAAAAATGTGACCCACCGTCACTGATTATAGCTCCAGGTGTGCCAAAACGAGAAAATATGATTTCTTTTAAGAAGGAAAGAACCACCCTATGGTCATTTGTTTTGGTCGCAATTGCTTATACCCACTTAGAAACATAATCAACAACAAGAAGGATGTATAGCTTACCTTCAGAATTAGGAAACGAACCCATGAAGTCAATTCCCCACACATCAAACAGTTCAACAATCAAAATAGGGTGCAATGGCATCATGTTTCTCTTTGAAATACTACATAGTTTCTGACAACGTTCACAAGAAATACAATGAGCATGACAGTCTTTAAACAATGATGGCCAATAAAACCCACTTTTCAAGACTTTTACAGCGGTTTTCTTGGCACTGAAATGGCCTCCACAGGCTTGGTCATGACAAAAAGATATCACATCTTTCTGTTCATTGTTGGGGACACATCTCCTAATGATTTGGTCCGGGCAATACTTAAACAGGTACGGGTCATCCCAAAAGAAGTGTTTAACTTCAGCCAAGAACTTAAAACGGTCTTGTCTAGACCAATGCAAAGGCATTCTTCCTGTGGCAAGATAGTTAACAATGTCAGCAAACCAAGGAAGCTCAGACACAAGCATTAATTGTTCATCATGAAATGACTCTCTAATAAGCAAGCTTTCATCCACATACTCAACATTTAACCTAAACAAGTGATCAACAACCACATTTTCATAACCTTTCTTATCTCGAATTTCGAGATTGAATTCCTGTAACAACAATATCCAGCGGATAAGACGAGTTTTAGCATCCTTCTTGGAAAGAAGGAATTTTAGAGCAGCATGATCTGTGTAAATGATGACCTTAGACCCTATCAAGTATGACCTAAACTTGTCCAATGCAAAAACCACAACAAGCAATTCCTTCTTAGTAGTTGAGTAGTTAAGTTGAGCATCATTAAAAGTCTTCCTAGCATAATATATCACATATGGAAGTCTATCGACGCGCTGTCCTAAAACAGCACCAACAACAAAATCAGACGTGTCACACATGATTTCAAATAGCAATTTCCAGTCAGGTGGTCGGACTATATATAGGGACTGAAGTTAGAAGAGTTTTGATTTCTTCCCATGCACGCACATAAGCATCATCAAATACAAAAGCAACATCTTTACCGAGTAGATTACACAGTGGTATTGAGATCTTACTGAAATTTTTAATGAATCTTCGATAAAAACCGGCATGGCCTAAAAAAGATCTAACCTCCCTCACTGAGCGAGGTTGCTGAAGGTGTTGGATAAGGTTGACTTTTGCTCTATCTACTTCTATGCCTTTTTCATAGATGATATGTCCTAAAACTATGCCTGACTGAACCATGAAATGGCATTTTTCTCAGTTCAGAATTAAGTTCTTTTCTTTACATCTGATCAAGACAAGTGCAAGATGATGCAAACATTCATCAAAAGAAGAGCCAAATATAGAAAAATCATCCATAAATATCTCAAGAAACTTATCAACCATGTCAGAAAAAATGCTCATCATACAACGTTGAAACGTAGCGGGTGCATTACACAACCCAAAAGGCATGCGGCGATAATCAAATGTACCATAAGGACATGTAAATGTAGTCTTTTCCTGATCTTCAGGTGCTATGTGAATCTGGTTGTAACCAGAATAGTCGTGTAAGAAACAGTAATGACTATGTCCAGATAACTTTTCTAACATTTGATCTATAAAAGGGAGAGGAAAATGATCTTTCCTGGTAATTCAACTTCCTATAATCGATGCAAACTCACCACCCTATGGTTACTCGAGTAGGAACTAACTCATCTTTATCATTTTGAACTACAGTAATACCTGAATTTTTCGGTACAACCTGAATGGGACTAACCCATTTGCTATCTAAAATCGGGTATATGATACCCGCATCAAGAAGCTTAAGGATATCACCCCTAACAACTTATTTCATGTTAGGATTTAGTCACCTCTGCATTTCCCTAGATGTTTTAGCATTATCTTCAAGATTTATGTGATGCATACATATTGTGGGACTAATGCCCTTAATATCTGAGATTGTCCATCCTAAGGCTTCTTTATGCTCTTTAAGTACTTCTAAAATCTTACTCTCATGTTATGTATCTAAAGCAGACGAAATAATTACAGGCAAAGTATTAGCAGAACCCAAAAATGCATATTTAAGAGTATCAGGCAAGGGTTTCAGTTCAAGCTTTGGGGGCACAACAAGAGATGGGACATACTTGGATTCAGAGAGTGGAACACTAGTACAAACCTTCACATTGGCCACACTTAATCACCGTGTCCATAGGCTTTTTGTCATGGATTTTTTTCACTCCAAAAATGTGGGCATCAGGTGCCGTGACAAAGAGGTACCTTTATGGCTACATAAATTTTGAGTGGCTATAAAATATGATTTACCATGGCCATAACTCGAAAACCGTGTCTATATGGTACTCATTTTTTTTCTGTAGCTAAGCATTTTCACTATCACCATGGCCATAGGATCCTTATAGACACACAATTTGATTATATGTGACTAAAGTTTACCTTAAAGTCACGTGAATTTTATTATAGCCGTGGCCTTTGTCATCAATTGGACACGCAAATTAATTTTATCATGGCCAATTCATGAGTTGCAGCCACACTAATTTTTCTTAACCATGGCCATCTCTATCATTTGGACACATGAAAAATAATTTAACATGGCTAATACATGACTTGTAGTCACGTTTAATCTATAGTACCATGGCCATCGATATTTTCGGACACGTGATAAACATTTTACATGGCCAATTAATAAGTTATGGCTACTAAGAATTTGTAGCACCGTGGCTAAAAACTTGCCAAAGACACATCAAATGTTCTCAACGTGGTACGTTGTTCATCTTTCGGACACGAGGATACAACAAACCATGGCAATAAAATTTATAAAATGACACAAAAATGTGGCAAATATTAGCTCTTAGCCACTCAAATATTGCAATTTTCATAGCTCAATTTATTGAATGTCCATTGTTTAAAATCTAAATGGTGGCGTGTTTTACATTCAACCACAGTATTGGCCACTTCTTTCGATCATGTGTATCAAACCTCACCTTAATAACCATCCACAAAAATTAATCACACTACAATTAGAATTGAACCAAAATAATTTTATTAATCATATGATCAAACGTCTTAATATCTGATCAACTCTGCAATAACCTTAAGATAACAAAATTTACTAGTTTAAACATCCAAATTCTACGGTCCTCGACTATTTCTCTTAATAATTAGGCTGCAATCTTGAGTCTCTTCTTGGATCTCCGAGACTTCGTTCCCCACTCTTTGTATTTGAAGGTTTCTTCTTCTTTCTCTTCTTAGTGTTTGGGTCGGCATCATGTTCATCGGGGTCTACAAGTTCATCGGGGTCGGCATCATGTTCATCGAGTGCGAAAGTGGTGGCCTGCGCAGCAAGCAAGTGGATGTATAATTATGGAAACAAACCATGTTAACAGTTATATGCTCAGGATCAGCAAGGTAATAAACCATGTATAATAAAGCAACTTACAATTGAGCAACATATCACAAACTCTTTAGGCCAAGCTACTATAGATTTTTCAGCATCCTCCATTGTTTTGAGATGAGTAGATGGGATTGGCAAACAATGATTCTTGAATATCGATTTTTCAACCGTCACTCTGACACAATCATCCTTGAGTTCATCTCCATGTACTAACCGACCCGCACACTCGATGGAAGAATGCTACCCAATGCAATGATATTTCTCGGTGAAGCATGAGCTAGTTTACATTTACCACCAATCTGCAAAACATATATGCTATATTGACATCAACATTCAACTCTCAAAACAATATATACTTAAATACCCGTGAAACGGACATACCGTTGAAAGTTCGATTTGTCTTTCGATTGAGGCTCTTTCGGAGAATTAAGGGGCAGATGCTCAGATGCAAGAGACTTTTGTTTGTGTTTTCCAGACTGCAAACAGATATGTTACATTAACATCAACAAATGAAACTCTCAAAACAATATATATTTAAATACTTGGAAAAAGAACATACCATTTGGAGTTCGAATCGTCTTTCACCGACGTAGACCGAGATATGTGTTGAGATTCGAGTACTTTCTATTTGTATTAGATTCCCGCCTTTCAGTCGAAGAATTGCTTCTAACAGGGGACTCAGGCATAAGTGACTTCTCTGAGTTCTCTCTAATAGGAGACTTCTATAGAGTGCAGTTGACATATTAGATACTTCAATTTTATTAGGATATATATACTTGATCAAAATTACTTAGATGATGTTAAACATACCCGTTCCTTTTTGCTCTTGGTTTTTTTTTTCTTTTTCAATACTCCTTGAGATTTTAGCTGAGACACTAAGCTGCTCATCATTTTTGCCTGCGCATTCATTGCTTCCTTCATTTCCTTTATTTCTTCATCCTTCCTCTCTCTCTCCATTTGGTTCACGCGTCTTTCATCATCCGAGTTGTTTCTTCATTCAATGTGCTCCTTGGACGCTCCTTTCCGTGGCAGTGCCAATATGTTGTTGGAGTCACTCCCTTGCCCGCACATCTTACACGCCCACCATGTTCTTCCCCAAACACAAGTGTGATAGAATCGATGCACGGTTTTTTCGTCAAAGTTCCATCTTCCACTGCTTATCAAACTCCTCCCGCACAAAAATTTAGGGGATTAAAAGTGTTAATCAATTAAAACTAACTTTTTGCACATTTACTCAAGCACAGAACAAATAGCTAGGTAGTTTCAGTCGTATTACAAGTTGCGCTGCCTTTTCCCTAACATCATCGTCATCGTATTCTCCATTTTTGTTTTGATGTGCCTTCCTCCACAGTAAAGACCGTGAAGGATTTTCATCTTCACGAATCTTTTTTTTTTCAATCTAGCAATTATCAAATAAATAAGCCTAATATTAGATACATACTATTCATATCATTAGATGTACTATTTAATTAAGCATACAAGCTAACGGGACATTGGTGTATGGAAATAATACTAATTTTTTATAAGAAACTGGACTTACTAATTTTTCCAACAGCCCAGAATACCCTGCTCTTCTCGTCCTATGGTTATATTTGTGGTTCTCACGCGCCTTAACTCCCTTACTTGGACAATTCCCGAGCATACGATTCAAAGAATTTCATTCATAAGAAAATTATACTAATAGATGGAATTAATATCAATAATAACACTAAAAAGTGTAATATACAACCTTGCATTCATCAGACAGCCTCCACTTTACGAACTTGTCCCAGTGTTCTTGGTTAACAATAACACGATATTGTTTAGGAACCCTATTAAGTTTAGCAGGTTTACCCAAATTGGGCACTATAAACTTTACATACAACTTTCTTCTGAAGTTGCGCAAATGTTCACCAAAATATTTCATAATTTTTCCTCTCATAGTCTCCTCAATTTCATAAAACCGCTGCCAAAATATGAGTCGGATGTTAATGCCGGGTAACCCAACAAAAAATTAATAACAAATATAATATTCAAATTGAATATAAATCAGCATATACATACCAACAGTTCGTGCCATAACTTATCCCTCAACACTGACTTCACTTCCTTCCACTTCAAGTGCCTGAGACCAACGTCTCGACGTACCAATACACCCATGTAACTAGCAATTTCAGATTTATACTCCCCCTTAAATCGACCAAGTTTATCAAATTCTATCACATGTTTCTTGCCGTTAAATTTTTTATTCAGCTTCTTAAGTCTTGTTAAACCTCGAACAGTATTCTCCTCTGACTCTATTGTATTGTTTGGAGCCCCTGTGTCTTTTATAGTTTAAAAACCCAAAATAAGAGTAAACATGGTGTAAGAGTATACTCATTCTACTTAAGTCCAAAACAAACAAGATAGTATAACGAGATCGACATTACCAGGATGTTCGGGACTTTCGGTAGATTCATCATCGAATCGGAGCTATAACCATCGGAATCGGAACTATCACCATCGGAACCGGTGCCACTACCCTCGCTATCTTCGCCTTCATCCTCTGACTGTCCTACATTCTGCAAGGCTTGAACCTCCAAGGCTGCAGTCTCATTGTCAGCATACTCATCATCATCATACTCTGTCTCCCAACTGGAATTCTCGTGCGTTGGCATATCAGAAAGGTGTATGAAGGTTATAAAGGGGCATGTGCGGAACAAGAATCAACCTTGTGGATGCATTGCCGAAGAAAATGTTGCAGAAGAGACGATTGAGATATATTGTGAGTACCATAAAAGCATCAGGACAATAGGTATTCCACCGGATAGGCATAATACATCTCGGGAGGGAGAACCGCTATCACCGAAGAGCCGTGTATAGTTACCCCTGAACAGTTGAGACAAGCACATTTCTATGTAATGCGAGAACACGCCGAAATTGAGCCTTACATAGAGTAAGTATTAATTTGTTTATTTTCCTTTTTTTTTTTTGGTACAAAATATAATAACATTGGTTATTGTACATACCAAATAGACACAAGCTCTATTTGGAAACTAAATATTCTACTAAAATGCGAGCATGGCTGGAGAAAGAGCACTCTAACTCTTTTGGCGAGTGGTTAAAAAATGAGGTAATATGTTGTAGAAAAAGTGTCTTGTTTGATGTGTTATATTCCTTTACGATCAAGGTTCATCCTAATAATGAATTTCGAGTTGAAAAAGAGTTGGCAGACGACGACAGAAAGTATCTCAGAGAACTTAAGATGGATATCACACGGCCCACACTACGAGGTAACGAAATACACTGTATATCGCATCAATGGATATCTATTCCGCACAAGATCCCGTGATGGTAGAATTCACCAGAATAGTGGGGTTAGCGTCGTGGCAAGTGACATGCACATATCTAGAGATGATGGCGTTACATATGGTAAAGCCTCTTATTATGGTGTCTTGCAAGAGATATGGGAGTTACATTACTGTGAAATAAAAGTTCATCTGTTCAAGTGCAATTGGGTTGATAATAAACGTGGGGTCAAAAGAGATCCTCTTGGCTACAAGATTGTTGACCTTACTATGTTGGGATACAAAAATGATCCTTT
The DNA here is from genome assembly GCA_023531295.1 of Papaver armeniacum. Taxonomy (NCBI): domain Eukaryota; kingdom Viridiplantae; phylum Streptophyta; class Magnoliopsida; order Ranunculales; family Papaveraceae; genus Papaver; species Papaver armeniacum. The sequence continues at coordinate 726,753 of JAJJWW010013029.1, read as the reverse complement.
TATTTTAGCCTCACAAGCTAGGCAGGTATTTTATGTCAAAGACCCGAGTTAGATAAGAAAAAATCGATTGTTTTTGTGACACCTCCCAAAAATTATAGAGATGCGTATGATGATGGCAACGATGAGGAATTCAAGACAAAGAATCTTTCCCGGGAATGATAATATCTTGCCGTCTGTAGATCCACAAGACTTGGGTAAAGAATCCCGAAATGATTACTTCGAACCGATCGCCGGGTTTACTTATACGTAAGCCAAAATGACACACTCCCGCCGGTACGTCGCTTTATTTCCTTTAATCTGTGGTTATTCGATTAGTGACATGATATTGATAGAACGAAAATGATAGACCTTATGTTTAACCCTTTCCTAAGTGCATTGCATGGAGGATTTTGTATTGTGTAGCCCTGTGTGAAGAATAGTGAATTTTAATCTCATTTTCCTTGTTCCAATTTTAACCCTCAACCGTTTTGAATACCATACTTGACAGGTTTTTCCCATATCTTGTGAAAGTCCTCTTTGTAAGAAGTCTTGACCACAATTTATGTTGAGTTGGGCTGACACCTTGTATTAATTGTTGTGCCCTTGTTCTTTCTTCCTTGTTTTTGTTGAAATCGAAACCCTATTTTCATGTTGCGGGTTCGTTGTGTCTATTCAACACTCTACATTGTCCCCGAGCTTTGACGAAGTCATTTTTATGCCATCAGATGCCTCTATAAGTTAGACACTCGAATTGTAGGACACGAACTCTGCATCTAAAAGATCAAGAATTTGATTATGGGATTGTTTTGGCTTGTTATATAAAGAGCAAAAGAAATGCATTCCTACTGCAATCGCAGTTTTGGAGTGTTTGGCTCCGATAATAATTTGATGTAATATTTTTGTTTTTTTCTTTTTTCGAAGAGGTAAATAAAAAATATTGGTTGTAGATCTAAATTTTTTCATTAAATATATTGGATAAAGATATACAAGCTTTTGTGAATTGAAAAGTTAAAAAGGTTTGGTTGGTCTCACATATGGGTCCCATCGCTTGCAGTACCTTATGGATTTGTATGAAAAGTTTAAGATATGGTTTCCCATTTTGGATTTTTGGCGTGGTTATCAATAATGTATATCGGTAATTTTAGGAGAAAGTAACATAATAGAACTCCACTATACATGTTTTATTTTCACAAAACACCCGGATGCACCCGTTGTATTCCAATTCCCTTAGAAGCCACAATCACTTGTAATGTATCCTTCTATACACCAGAGCTTGAGGTTTTTGTATTGCAGTGAACAAGCATAAACATTATCCCAGCAATGTTTCTTGAAAATTCAATCTCATGTGTCTAATGGATCCGACACTATGGTCACAATTTGTTTTTCGTGTAGCCCTTTCATAATCCTCCCAAAAAAAATATATGGTGTAACCATATGTCAATCTTTTGTCATGTTTGATAAAATGTGACAATTCCTTAGTATATGCGTGTCTAATAAATGAGATATTATGGACACATAAACAAACCAATGTGGCTAAATAAATCCTCTTTCCGTCACGGATTAATAGGTGTGTCTATTGCCATCCTACACTTTCGACACATACAAAATTATTTAATGTGGCCGTATACGCATCTATGGCTACATGTGATGGATTAGACTGAAAACTGTGACCAAACGAAACCCTATGGCTACGGTTGATGGGTTTAGGATTAAACATATGACTAAATGGTGCACTATGGCTACATGGTAACACAAAATGTGGCTATAGTTATACTTATGACCAATAGCCACGCAAATAACCCGAAACGTGGCTGGTCTGTAAACCAAAAAACGTGGCCTATGTGAAGGTTTGTACTATTGGAAGTGGCTCCACTCTAGCTTTCCATTTAGTGGTGTCCATGAGAGGTGAAGATTCAAGCAAAGAATTCACTTCACTTATGTACTCATCATCAAACAGATCCAAGTTAAAATTATTCAAACAAGCATGCAAAGGATCAACAGACATGTTATTCGACAATGAGTCTTGAATTAAACTCTCAATCATGTTAATCTCATGCACATCATCATCATCATCAAGATATAAATGTTGCTGGCTAGCATTGAAAACATTTAACTCCACAGTCATGTTACCAAATGACAACTTCAACACTCCATTACGACAATTAATAGTTACATTGGAAGTCGCCAAAAAGGGACGTCCCAAAATGACAGGAATGTGATAGTCTGGGTTCTGCACAGGCTGAGTATCTAATACAATGAAGTCCACAGGAAAATAGAACTTATCAACCTTAATCAAAATATCTTCTACCACACCACGAGGAACTTTGACGGATCTGTCCGCCAATTGCAGAGTTATAGGTGTTGGTTTTAACTCTCCAAGACCCAACTGCACATATACCGAATATGGCAGTAGGTTCACACTAGCCCCTAAGTCTAGTAACGCCTTATTGACCATATGGTCACCTATCATGCAACTGATTGTTGGATAAGCTGGGTCTCTAAACTTAGGTGGATTCTTATTTTGAATGATGGAACTTACCTATTCAGTGAGAAAGGCACGCTTGTGCACATTAAGCTTTTGCTTTTGTGAGAACAGATCTTTCAGGAACTTAGCGTAAGCAGGGATCTGCTTGATTGCTTCGAGAAATGGAATGTTAATATTGACTCGCCTGAACAACTCCAATATCTCGTTATACTGTGTCCTTTCTTTTGTTGCTCCAACCTTCGGGGAAAAGGAGCTACAGGCACATTAGAAGGCATAGAAACATCAACATAATTTTTAGATTTAAAAACAGGTGCAGATTCATTTTCTGTAGTTGTTGTGTTCTGTGGTGTTTTATGCAATGGTGACTTAGACACAGACTCACTCTTTTCAGGCATGCTTACATTGTTATCAACTACTTTACCACTACGAAGAGTAGTAACAACATTCAACTGGTCATGTGACGACTCATTGCAAGTAGAAGTACTTTCCTGAAATGCGCCTTTCGGGTTTTGCCGAGGCTGACTTGGGAACTTACCCTTTTCCCTCTCATTAAGCGCATCACAGATCTGACCCATCTTAAGTTCTAGACTTGTGAAACGTTGGTCAGTGGTCTTCTGAATTTGCAAAAGATTTTGGGTCAACAGACCGACACTTTCTTCAATGCTAGACATTTTTTTCTCAGAAGGGTGTTGTGTGTATGATGTACCTGGGGGTTTCTAGGATATGTTAGGGTGGTTCCTCCTTGTGTGTTTCCAGATGCACCCCCTTGTACAGGGCCCTTAGACCATGAAAATTTAGGGTGGTTCCTCCACCCTGGGTTATATGTCTGAGAATAGGGGTTATTCTCATGCTTTGGATACAAAACATTGGCCTCTTCCATTCTAGATTCCTGAAATGCATGCATTTGTGGACAACTTTTGACTAGATGGTTTGAACTATTACACGCAACACAAATAGAGACGTCAACCTGGTTACATGAAGTAGTAGCAACAGATTTTATATTTTTCTCCAGTTTTAAAGCCTCAACTCTCCTAGCAAGAGATGCAATTTTCGCATTACCCTCAAAGTCAGACTCTATCTTATGAACACTACCCCTGTTGGTCGACTTCCTAGGTTCTCTAATAGATTCCCATTGCTGAGTTTTCTCGGAAACTTCATGTAGAAATGCCCACGACTCGTTGGCACTTTTATCTGTGAATTCACCATTGCACATAGCTTCAACCATGGATCGAGTGGCAAAATCCAACCCTTCATATAGAATTGTTGATAGTCTCCACTGTTCAAACCATGGTGAGGACATTGGAGTAACAAATCATTAAATTGCTCTAGATACTTGGACAATGTCTCACCATCTAGTTGAACAAAACTATTGATAATCTGACAAATGGTGGCTATTTTATGATTTGGGAAGAACTTTTTGAAAAATTCTTTCGTAAGTCCATCCCAAGTTCTAATAGACTGGGGCCGCAAAGCATATAGCCAAGATTTGGCTTTTTCCTTCAAAGAGAAAGGAAATAAACACAATTTCAGGGATTCTTCTTGTTTATGTGTAAAAACTGTTTCTGCTGGTTTTGGTAAATTTGGGTGTGTGGATAAGAAACGAATCTATACCTTAAAAAAATGCACTGCACGGGAGTACTTTAGATTCGAGAGATCAATCTGTACAATCCTGGCCTAAACCAAGAAATGGACGTTCCAGTCTTGCTTCGTTCACAAAGTGAATGAGAAGGGTTGGTCTTAGGGAGGGAAGCGAAGAAGGTGTTGAGACCAGAATGGTTAATTCTAAAGGTGTGGCTATTTTATGACTTGTATCAGAATTTGGAACTGGCTTGCGGAATGAAAGCTATCAGTTCTTTTGTGTTTTTCTGGATACTGTGTTGTTGTTCTCACCAAAACTTGTTGTTTTGTGAAAATAGGTAAAACCTATTTATACAAGTCATATTGAACGCACCCTGATCTCGTAGAAAGTGGGAGTGATTGAGTAATGGAGAAGTGGGATTATGTGTAAATGCCAGAGACCACGTTGCCACCATGTTGGAAACTGGTTAGTTTACACCCACTACTTCTTACCGCCACGAACTGTCCTGCTTTCTGACACTTTCTTATAATGGGCGTGTTGCAAGCCGCACGCTGTAAACCGCCAGACCAATACCCTGATAAGCATCCCCCAGTTTGTGACATGTTTGATGTCTCGAGTGTTTTCGTGGAAAACGTGTAGCAGATTGCTATGTGTGGCAAGTCAAAGTCAGGAGACTTGCCATAGGAGAATAACACGTGATGCTATTTGACTTTTCTTGGTTGGTCGCCCAAAACTTTCCACAGGTCTGTCAGTCTGTGGCGAATTTGGATGGCTGAGATCGTAACTCATGAGAAAGGGTGGCCATTGATTATGGCCACATTCTGTTGGCGCCTGATGGTAGCACAATGGCGTTATTGGCACATGCTAATGGCGTAATGGCATATAGCGTCATGCCAGTGGCATATAACAGCATGCCAGTGGCATAGTGGCGCCTAGCGTAGCCATGGCATCTATTTTGGCATATTGGTGTTAGACCCAAATATGGCTCCGGCAACATTGGCCCTGTTGTTACATCAAACTTTAAGGCCTTAGGAGAATTACTTGACTTAGTTGGCGTGGCAACTTTAGCTAAATTAGGGTTTGGCATATCGAAACCCTAATTGGCACGTGTGGCATGGCCGTGGCATGGTGGCGCTTTATGCAATCGGTGCCATGGCCACATTAAAGGAATTATGGCAAGCCATAACATGGGAATAACCACAGGCGCAAGGATGGCCATGGGTGGTTATATAATGGCGTCGTTTTTAGGGTTTGGCGGGTCCCACATGGCTCGTGGCATGTTGTGGGGCCAAAGTGGCGTAATTGGGCCACAACTGGAAATTAGGGTTATGAATAATGCCACTAAGGCAGACCCGTGTTTGGAATACCCTAATTGGAATATGTTATGGTGTTTGGCCACGAACAAGAAATGGGTTAGCACATTGGCGCGCTATTTATGGTAAGTTGCCACGTTCGGCATGCTTCTGTGGCAAAGTGGCACATTTGGCATGTTTCTGTGGCAAAGTGGCACGTTTGGTATGTTGGGCATGCCAATTAATGTTTTGGCGAGGCATGGCATGTTCGGCATGTCACTAGTATGCCAGAGCGAAATGGCACGTTTGGTGTGCACGTTTGGCATACCAATTAGCGTATTGGCGCAACTTTGCCTCTTTTGATACCGTGGCAGGTTTAGAGCGACCTGATTGGTCGATAAAAGAGGGGCCAGCCAAGCATGAGTGTGGCCACACTTCTAGTGTGCGTGTGGCGGATTTAAAGCGACCTGATTGGTCGATGGGAAATAGGGCCGGCAAGTATGGGCCCAGCCACAACTCATGTGCGTGTGGCGGGAATAGGGTCCGGTTCGAGCAGCACGGGGTGTGGCCACTTGCAAGTGGCGCCGACTGGCCTATGGCATGGACACACCTCCTTTTGTTGCTGCTCCTATTCCACGACTCCTTTTATTCCTTTTTTTCTGATTGTGGGTAGGATTTTGCACTTACTAATCCATGGCGGATTAATTTCCTAGTTCGCCTAGACTTAATTTCGACATGCAAGGTCTATTATACTGCGCCGGGCGCAAAACCCTAATTTTTGCAAATTAGTCAGGGTAATATCTGAATCTTGTGAATTATCACAAAATTGATTGAATTCTTTGTGTTGACACAGAGTTTTTTAAGTTTATTGCCAGAGAGTAGTATGCTTTCCGATTGAATACTTTTATGCAAGGACCTCAACCTTGATACTTGGAAATTCGTGCTACTCTACTGCGAGTGAACAAAAATTGTCATGCCATATCAATATTAAGGGTTCATCTAGGGAACATAGCATAGGAAAAATACTCGGCAGGCTCCGACATTAGTGAGTAATGCAGCTAGGAGCTTATATACTCATTAGGCTCTATACTAGTGAACAATTCATCTAGGAGCTTGAGTTTCAATATAATATGAAGAGAGACATATGCACTCATCAGATTTTGATATATTCTCCAAATTCCCTGCGGAATATAGACATATCAATGTCTACTACATCCGATGCCGGTTCAGGTAGATATACTTTTACAGTTTTGGCCCTATACTAAAAACCACCATCAACATTAAGTCCACTGCTTAGCAAGTAACAATGACATTGTTGCGGGGTAAGCATTTGATGGGGACAGACGAAATTAAAATTGAAAAGACGAAGCAGGTAGATATTACCAGGAAAATTCCAATCGGCCTTCAGCAACGAGACCGCGCGGCCAATGGTCTTTGTAGTACGTAGCGTGTTGCTAGGTCTTCGTAGTAGTGTGTTGCTAGCTCGACTACGGGTATGAGTGTTGTGGGCCCAGCCATCCATTCCCGTCCATGGAGCAAGAAGGAATCCTTTTACTGTTCGATCCTCTTTTGTTTTTTTTTGCTCGTCTGGCTCTGTGCTTTCGTATGCAGCATCCAGCTCCTCTTCGTCGATGTCAACAGCTCCATCACGAGTGTGCCAATCATCATCGACAAGGTAAGTACATCATGTTCTTTCTTCTTCTTTTCGCAAGTATGAACTTTAGTTGTACACATAACTTTCATGGTTTTGAAATTTCATCAAATCCTGGGTGAACTCCATCGATCCTCTCCGGAATGTGTGATAAGGTTATGTCTCCATAGAAATGAGTATCTGGCCTCTCTAGTGGATTTCAAAAATTACCGAACTCCATTGAGCTCAATTCAGCCACTGGAATTGTTATTTTCCCTTATAATGGATCAGCAATGAAGATACAAGTCTTTCGCCTTTCCAAAGGGGTCTCAAAGATGGATAGTTCAATATCAACCAAAGCATTAATCCCTAGCATTAGATGTCTTCTCACAGCACATCTAATCACAGACTAAAGATATCAATTAAATACAAGTTGATGGACAATATATAAGTTTCCTAACAACCTAGGATACATGATATACTAGGTGAAAGATATATATTGCAGCTCAAAATTTAAACATCTCCTAACTCAGTAAAGCTCAACAAGAACAAAATCAGAACATGAGTATCTAGTAATAGTCTAAGGGTTTCATCTCAACCCCAGCTTAAGAAATTAACACATAATAAAGACAGAAGATAAATGAGATTCAATTATAGATAAATTCATTGAAGCAACAAAAACCCATTTGATTTTTTTTTCTTCAATTGATCTCTTTTAGAACCCTAAGAACAAAGGAAACTAATTAAAGTACTTCCCCTTTCTCCCACTGCCTCCCTCAATTACAAAACAAAACCCCTTTTTATACAATTCCCACACCCAATTTCTGTCTTGTACATACAACAAATACATTATAAAATTTAGGGGTTTCACGTTCTCGAGACTCACCACTGCAGCAGGCTTCCAAGTACATAATCATCTCTCACAACGGCTCCTGAATTTGTCTTCATGCCTCTTCGTAGCAATCTTCTAACGGTAAGTTGATGTAAAATTGTACTAGGGTTTGAGAGAAATAGAGAGCCAAATAAGGGTAGAGAGGGAAGAGGGTTAGGGTTATTTTCTATTGACAGAGAAGGTACTGCTGTCGGGTGGAGAAAGAAAGAGATTGATTTCTTTTTTGGTTCTGATGTGAATTTGGTAAAGGTGATGAAAGTTTTTTTTGGGTGTTAAGCACTAAGACCAGGCTCGGGTAAAAGAGAGAATAAATACTTGACCTGGTATTTTTATTTTCTAACCGTGAATGACTCATTTGGCATGACCATCTTTGACGTGTGAGCTTCAACGAAAATAATTTGTCTGCCACTTTAACCAAAGACACATGCCTTCTTTTGAACTCCAATTCTCATGTGAACACCAAGTCCTCTCTGATATTTCCATTTGTATCAACCCACTGCTTTCTTGCTCACCATTTACTCAACCACCTACAACACGGTACAAAATGAGAATACTCCGACAAAAATACCCATTAAAGGAGAAATGCGCAAAATACAGGATTTGTCATAAAATAGAACATTAGACACTAGAGATGTGATAAAAGACAGCAAAATGATCTAGAAATCTGCATTATTAGGAACCGATCAATAATCACACCAAATAATCCCCAAACCATTTTTTTTTTTTTGAAAGATCCATCTATGAACATAAAATGGTCCACAATATTAATGGACGGCTTAACTTCTTTCCTAACTACTTAGACAGACAAAGAAGGAGCTATATAAATATTTATCATTCTTATGGCTTTAAGAATAACCTTGTCTTGATTTATAGAAATGTTTCTAAAGATAACATCACATCTCGACTTCCAAATAAACCACATAATAATAGCACCAACACTTGGCCGATTAACATCAAATGGTATATCACCGAAAGAACTATCAAACCAATACATAAAAATGTCGTCCATTTGTTGCAAATTTCCAGGGATTAAATGATGAAGAGAAATACCAAACCATACATGTGAAGCAATAGAGCATTGAAAGAACATATGATAAACTGACTCCACTGCATTCTTCCAAAGGGGACAATTATCATCTATAGAAGAGTTATAAACTTTAAGCAAAGAATTAACATACAACATCTGAGCAAAAACCTTCCATATAAAAAAATTAATCTTAGGAAGATAATCCAAAGTCCACACTTTTCTCCAGAAAGAAGCCTCCACTTCTGTACTAATTTCATTTGTATAAACTTTATAAGAAGATTTAATATAAAAGCTATTGTACTTCATATGAGCCCGCATTAATCGATCCTTTTCATTAAGCTCTGAAACTTTCTTTATACAATTCGAAACATTCCCTATCGGCTATCGTCATAGATAATAAATATCGTTGCTTGGCAATTTTCCAAATGATCAACTTAAAAAAAAAGTTCATGAACAATAAGTTGTTCTTAACCAAGATTGTTAAGGATCTAGAAAATCCACTACTTGAATCATATTTCGAGAGATTTATCAAGACAAGCTTGACTCGAAATTCTCTAAATTTCTACGTTTGATCTTCAGTATTCAATCTTCGGGGATTATTTAGTGATGTATGATGCTCAACTACTATACTTTAATCCTAGTCTGAGACTTGAATTTAGCAGACTAGTGATTAAGAAATAGTTTTGTACATCTAACATTCACATGACAAGCTTGAGATAACGAAACTTGCGAGTTCGACTGAGCAGTGTTATAACAGTTACTCCTGTGTGGTAAGTGATCACGATCTTCTTAGATAGGCAAACTAATTGATGGTGTGAGATTGACAGAACGATTTTCTCGATGATGATCATGATCTAAAACTTCGCTGAGTTGTTGACGAACATCTTTAACATCAGAATTTTGAAAACAATTGACTATTCTTGGCTTGAGGTTAGTGTGAGTATCATAACTTAGTCTAACTAGTCTAGTATCATGTATTGTTTGGTTAAGTCATAGAATCAAGAGCATCTATATTCTCATAAACTTTTGATACATCAGGACATTGGTTCATCAAATTACCAAATATGCAGTAAAGTAACAAATCCTAGGTAGATTTTCATACTTTAATCGGGACATGAATTCTTTTTTGGATGAAAGAGTTACCTTGATTTCTCTGAGAATAACCTTTTGATATCAAGCTTAGCACGAACTCTAGCATATTTTCCCCATTTTGCATCTTCTTCTTTTGAGATTGGATAAGGAGTGCTAATCTTTTCTTTATAATAAGAGACCCCAAAGAAGCCACATGGCATTCCTATAAACATTCTGATTTGTGGTGAAGCCACGTCATCAGCCATGTAATCGCTTTTTGACAAGTTAGTGCCATGTCATTAACAACTTAAAAGACACGAATGTTGACCAAAATGCAGCTTCACATGTCCTTTCAAAAGAAGATCCTTCAAATTTTTTCATGCCCTTTCAAAAGTGACTTCTCTTTAAGATATTCCATACACTCCAAACCTTATGTATAATGACTTCACTGTGGACCTAAGTCTAAAGCTATATTTTCTAACCGTCGCAACCCAATCGGAATCTCAAATAACCACATCGTTTGGTGGCATTATAAATTCCCATCAACAAATCAAACTTTTTACATTTACAAAATCCCAGAACAATGTGCATAGACAAAGATGGCATGATGATGATGAAAGAGGAAGGTACTTGGGCTTCTGGTAAGTCATTACGTGAAATTGTTCAACACATAGTTATCGACACTATCCGATGATTTTCTGCATCAATAAAAAAAAGAATTGAAAAATGAAGATCTACAGATCGATGATGAACAACTCAAAAACATTGCAGGTATCCAAAGAATTCCCAAAGCTTCCATAACAACTTCAACAGAAAAAAATAACAAAAAAACAGACTCATCTGTGAAGAACTGAGCTACAACAAAACACAAATTTCTGGAGGTTTCTTACGGCTGCAGAAAGGAATGAACATCGAGCAAACAAACGTGTTTGAGGCTGTAACAATGGCAATTGCATCCAAAGAAAGGAAGGTTTTTTATTTCTGGAAGTGGCGGGACAGGAAAAACAAATCTATTCAAAACATTGGCATTCGGGTTAAGATCCAAACCGAAAATTGTTTTAGCAGTGACTTCATCATGAATGGCGTAACTTTCATTGCCGGGAGGAAGGGCAGTGCATTTAACATTCAAAATACCCCTACAACTTGATAAAAACTCAATGTGCGACATACGAAAGGAAACAAATTTGGCGGTGTTAATGTCGAAGGTAGACCTATGGATGAAGCAACGATGGTGCATAAACATGAATTTAAAGCGCTGGATAGCACATTGAAGGATATGATGAGCAATCTGACAGAATATTCGGAGGAAAAATAATAGTGTTCGGTGGAAATTTTAAGCAGATATTACCGATAACTTCTAAAGGAACCAGGTAAATGATTGTGATGCATCCATAAATAGATCAAATATGTGGAGACATTTTAGAATATTCAACCTTGATGAGAATATGCGATCTGCAAGAAAAGCAATTGCACTTACGGATATGTAAGTCCCAACTTGGATAATTATACCGGATGGGCACCTAATCGTACCAGATAATGATTGCGTGAAGCAAATTATGTCCATTACATATCCAAGAATGCTCGACAGATTTGGAGATACAGAAGGCTTAAGTGAAAGATGTGTACTCACACCAACTAAAGAGAATATAGATGAAATAAACAACTACATTTTTTCGATTGTCCCCGGTGAATCACATCATTTCTTGAGTTCAAACAACATCATGATCCATTCAACATCAAGATGTTCTGTACTCTACCAAAAATTTGAATTCCGTGCAATTTTCAGGAATACTAAACTATCACTTACAAGTTAAAGTTGGAGTTCCAGTTATACTGAACACGGTTAGCTGTAAAGATAATTAGTAAGAGGAAAATTGAAGCACAGATTAACAAGTAACCACATCGTATTAGAGGTTTACATTCACAGGATTAAGAAAAAGGCAATTTCCTGTAAAGGTATGCTTCGCTATGACAATCAACAAGAGCCAAAGACAAACTGTACAAAATGTGGGCATCTAATATTTGCCAACACCGCTTTTTGCGCATGTGTAGTAAATAAATGTTGGTGTCTACATAAGCTGCTACACGGTCGTGACCATAAATTAACAAATACTGATTGTAGACCACGATTGCACCACCAAATATGAGAGTCTGAGCAACTAAATTTAGCTCCTACCTTGGAGAAAGATAAAAAAAGGTCTTTTTTCATATCACGATCATAACAATACTTTTTGTGGACTTACAACCTTCAAAGTTTCATATGCATTTTTCATGATAATACTATGTCTACCTACGATTTAAACACTCTCGAAACAGCCGGTGCGTATGCACGGGGTTAGGTGCTTGTTTTTAAAATAATAAGAGAAATAATTTTAACATTTAAAGCTCCAATTGGTAATCCATGAATTTGTATATCAAATCAGCAAATTGGAACTTGTATTTAGATGGTAGTTTGTCTGGATCATATGGTTTTATCAAGAGAAGGTGATTGTTGATATTCCACGTAGATCATTTATCATAGTAACAAGATCGCAGAGAAACTCAAATCTAACCATGTACAGGCCATGCTGAAATCACTGACAGAGAATGCTCCAGATAGTCTCTAACCTTTTTCCTTTGAGAAGATCATAAAGGATGCCTAGCTCATGTTCTATGTCATTGATTAGTTTAATGATAATATAAAACGTTATGTCTTCTTTTATCTCCTACACCCATCTGGAATGCCTAAAACGAGAGATTCTTCTTCAATTTCAAGAAGCTGGGATATCCTGCTTATTAGATCTTCATAATCGGGAGGATTAGAAGAAAAGACACTGGCCATGCAAGTGAGAGAAAAAGAAACAAGAAAAAACCCAAGAAAGGAGATATCAAGCTAACTAGAAAAGAAACTAAAGAAATAAACTTGACTTAAAGACAAACAAGTGCATACACTAACAAAAAGATCGTTTAAACGAAGAGAACATCTCCTTTCAAGTGTGCTTATGTTCAAAATAAACAAATATTTGATAGTATTGTTATTGCTAATGATATTGTGGACTCGAGGAATAAGGATGGTAAAGCTGGTCTTGTGTTGAAAGTAGACCTAGAGAAAGCTGGGGATACTTGGAGAAGATTTTAAGATCGATGGGATTCCCATCCAATTGGTGCAGCTGGCTCAGGTATTCCTACTCTACTGCTTCTTATAGAGTGTTAATAAATGGTTCTGCGTTCAGTCAGTTTGGTTGCACTAGAGGGGTTAGGCAAGGAGAGAGACTAGCTATGGATGGTTTTTCTAGGGCCATTCAGAAGATCAAAAGTCAGGGTATTATTTTTGGGTTTAAGTCTTTGGCTGATGGTCTGAATATTATTCACCTCCATTATGTTGATGATACAATTTTTTCATAGATTACAATTGGAAGGGGTTACATAATTTGCTTTGTTTTTAAAATGTTTTGAAATTTATTCTGGCTTGAAATTGAAAATAAATAAAACTAATCTAATTGGAGTCTGGGATAACCGATATCTGAATATTTAGGCTTCTAGGGTAGGTTGTGCAGTGGAAAGATTACCATTCAAGTACCTCGTTTTCCTTTGGGATCAAAACCAAAGATCGCTGCAATTTGGTCAAGTGTTATTGAGAGATTTGATAGTAAACTCTCAGTGTGGAAGAAGAAAAAACCTTCAAAGGGAGGAAGAATTGTTTTGGTTAAGAGTGTATTTTCTAATCTTCCTACTTATTACTCCCTCCATTTCAAAATAATATGTTGGGTTTCCCTTTTTAGGTATGTCAAAATAATAGGTTGGTTTCCTTAAAATGAAAAGTCAAATATTGTTACTTTATTACCTTGCCCATATTAGGGACATTTCTATGGGCGCGGATATTATGTCCTAAAATTTTCCTGTCTCTCTGTCCCGACTAATAAAATTTCGACATGTGTTTTGGTTGAAACTAACCAAAATAACCAGTATTTTGGTTGTTACACAAAATAAGGAAACCGTGTCTATTATCAAAATAAAAAGAAATATATATATATATATATATATATATTTAATAATTTTTATTGAAGATATTATTTCACTTTTAATTCATTTCTCAAGGATTTTGCTTTATTTGCTCTAAACTAAAAATGGTTCTTGTTTATGGAAATACTAAAACATAATCAGTCCATTGCCTCCATGGAAACCTTGGTAAGCAGTTCATTACCTCCATGGAAACCAAACCAGACATTGTTTGGTTTCAGGATGTGCGGATCATACAAGGAATGGATGAAGACTAAAGCTCAAAGGATGGAGCCGTAACCATCTACATGGAGTGTATTGGGATTCGTCTACCAATCAGATGAATAAGCAAAATTTGGCATTCCACTAGATTTAGTAGTGTTTTCCCCAATATTCAATTTCTTTACAAGTGGGTTCTTTGCAGTCGAACAGATACAATAAAACTATGTAGACAAATTAATGCAACCATTTTTTCTTTTGATCAGTTGAGTGCTTTTCTTTCTATGAAATTATCATGGCATAATATCAGTTTGTTTCTTATCAAAACCATATAACATCACTTGCGTGCATATTTTTTCCATGAACTAGTGAAGCCAAGCTTAAACGAAAACTTGGCATGGAAGATATTCCGATACAACGGAGTTGGTTTGGCTTTGGGCCGTATAGAAATCAAAATTGATTTTTTTTTTTTTTTTTGAAAATAAAGATAAAAATGAAAATTACCAAATATATATATTTCCTTTTATTTGATAATAATGCGGTTTCCTGATTTTGTGTAACGACCAAAATACTGGTTATTTTGGTTAGTTTCAACTAAGACACAGGTCGAACTTTTTGACCGCTGTCGTAAGCGTCAAAAATAATTTACACTTTCTTACTACTCAAAATATAAATATAGCAAGGGCAAGAAAGGATCGATCCCACAGAGAGGTCTAGGTTGTCAAATTGTTATGGTTTCCTATATAAAACACCCGGAAGAATTTCTGATTGTGTAAATAAAAATAAACAAAAAGCAAATAAAGTACGCAAATCAAGGATGTGAAAGTATTGGTTACGGATTTCGTTTTCATTCACAAACATGGTTTCACCAAAATAACTAGAATTGATATTTTAATCTCAACTTTTATCAAAGACCCTAGAATACCTTGATCGCAAGAATATCCCGCAAACCTCCTCATGTCATCAACAAACACATTAAAAGATGCGAATATGAATTCTACCTAAAGGAACAACCTAACGTGTAAAAGCACTAATCAAGTTTAATTCCCTAGATGCGTTAAGTTCTATGAAATCAGGCCAATCAAAGCAATCGAACGTGGAAAGCGCACTAATCCGATTTAACAAAGGTTATGGTTCACATATGATCATAAGAATATATCACTACAAACTATAATCATATTTATGCTACTTGCAATCCGGAATTATCACTTTTGCGTATAATAACCCTAATCTAGCAAGAGAGATGAAAACAAACTCAATCGATTCGCGACTCGACTAACAAGCATTCAAATCATGTAACAATATTCATAGTGAATCATAAACGATAATATGAGAGAAAACTAATTTATTGAATTAAAACCCATATTTGGAAATCCAACTTATTCCATAACCAATAATAAAAACTCTAGCTCATATTCATGGAGTTCATAACAAGAAGAAAGAGAAAAGACTTCATGGTTCTAAACCCTAGAACACAAAATAGAGGCAAAAAGAATAATAAATATCTTCTCCATGTTTTGAGAAAAGTCTTCTCTTTTATAGCTCCACTCCTTCCAAAATTAGGTTTTGTCTTCAAAGTCCATTAGTTGGAAATTCACCCGGCCCACGAGAGAGAGAAACCCGTGTAGAAATTTTGTCCCAAAAACGCTCGCCGAAAAACTGGGATTATGGCCGGAATCCCGCCGGAATAGTCGCCGGAAAAGCATCTCAGGTGGCCGGCAAAGTCCACCCGGCCACCGGTCAACGGGTCAGGACCGAGTTCGGGTCAACGAGTCAAACCGGCTAGTCATACCGAGTCAAACCGGGTCCAGTCAGAGTATGGGTCAGAGTCAGACCTGAGTCAGATTGAGTCAGTCACTGCCTTGGCTGAGTGAGCTGACTAGCCTTGGCTCAGGCCATTGCACAGGCCGACCTGTAATGCACAATCATTGTGCATCAGCTGGGAAAATCCTTGCATAATCCCATCTAAACAGCTTCATCATTCCACTGCATTCTCTGCACGTTCAACCTTCACAATCACATTCATTCTGCAACTTCAATTCTTGCCTTCTCTATATGCGGCAGCAGCACGCCTTCAACTTGCAGTCCAGTCGCAACCATTGCAACACCGCTGCTTCACTGCGAACCATCAACACTACAGCCTTTTGGCAATCAGCACTCTCATTCAAACACAGCATCACAGCATCAGTTTCCGCAGTTGCACTTCCAACCTCACATTGCAGTTGCGATCCTTCTTGTAAGCAAACACCAGAACCTCTCAACACAGTGGCACCATCTGTGGCTGCAACACCACTGCCTCTTCAACTTCCCATTCAGCCTGCAAACTATTACCACTCTTGCAATCCAACTCCATTTATTGTACCTGCAATTCTCAATGGCGTCGCGAGCCTGAGTTGCTTCTCTCTTTCTTGCCCTGAATCCAGCTGAACCAGCTTGCCTCAACTTCAACAGCCATCAGCTCCAGTCTTCCCTGCATTCCTTGCCTTTGACAGACCCAAAAGCATCAGCCTCATTCTCAGCTCTGCCAACATCTCCCTGTCAACTCATTCCATTGCTTACCATCACCAAAGCCATCACAGCCTTCAATCCTGCTGCTTCACACAACCAGATTTCACAGCCATCAGGCCATGGCAACAGCTTCAGGCAGCATAAATACCCACATCTTGTATTCTTCCCATTACCTGCTGCTTGAGTCCATCCCTGTACCCAGCTGCAATTAAACTCAGCTCCAGTAGCTCAACACGGCATCACTGACCAACCTGTACCCCCATTTGAACCACTTATCCAGATACCAGCAAACTCATTGCTATCAACTCAGACCTGTCCTAACATGCATCTAGAACAGAAATCTCCATCTCGTAGACATCGACCACCCGCTCACTCAAATCATTCATTGCAAAGATCATTGATTCTACCCCGTAATTTTGAATTCACACAAACTGAGTTCATCCATTGAAAATCAAACCCATTTCAGTTCTTCTCTCAATCGAACTCAACACGAGACCCATCTTGCTCTTGACACTCGCCCAATTTCTTCCCTATCTCAAGAACGGACCCACAACTCAATCGAAATTAGCTCAATCTCAAGCCATGTATAGCTACCAAAATCCCACCAGATTCATCTTCTCCTTCTCCTTCTAATTCCATCTTGACCAAAACCACCCATTCTGAATCAATCAACCTCCGGCTAAAATTAGCGTCACCATCAGCACAAGCACCATATAAAAACCTTCTCGAATCTGAATTTGGACTCAACCCATTAAACACGTCCCCTGGCAACAGCAAACCATTTTACCCATCTGTTTCTTCCAATTAACGGCGTAACTTAATCCCTGCCTCAGTCTCGAACTCTCTCTCAGATTCAATTGATTCATACCCATGACTCTCCTCATCAATGTATCCACCAGAAGCACAATTCCAAAACCTTCTCCATCTTTAAATCTGAGAACCCTAATCTCTATTTCTGCTCAATACTGCTTTTGAATCTTCCAATTAGAAAAACCGAACCTTCAATTTCATCTACATTCCATGAAAATCAAACCCATTCTCCGATTCAATTACAGCCAATTTCAAGTCTGTTTCATGAGCTCGTCAATCGCCTCTCTTTCTCAATTTCGTATGGGAAGAATGAAATGAAGAATGAGAGACAAGTTCTCTCGGACATAGGGTTAGGTTGTGAAATGGGTCTGGATCCGATTTCGGGTTTGGATCCGGATCTGGACCATGGATAGGACCGACCCAATTGGGTGCTATCCAGCATAACCATCCTCTGGATAAGGGCTACCCGGTGTTAGTAACACCCACTGCTGAGTGATAAGGGGTACCCTGAATGAGAGCCCCTTAACCACCTATGGACTCCAAATAGTCTTCGCCCTTGATGAAATGACAAGTTTGCCCTTTTTGTTCAATTTTGGTGATTTCTTCTTCTTTTCCTCCGTGCGACTCCAGAGTACCTAATAACTCAAAAACACACGTAAAATACATAATTTACAAGAAAAATAGCAAAGAAAGCATAAACTACTAAATAGTAAATACGGTGTATTCTACACCTATCACTTTTATTAGTTGGGACAGAGAGACAAGAAGATTTTGGGGCAGAAGATTCGCGCCACATTTCTATCTCTTATCAAATTTGAGGACCGTTTCTCTCTCTTATTTTTCTTTTTAAAATATCAAGGGGATCACTTTTTTCTTAAGGATAAAATAAGAAAAAACATGAAACAAAGAGTTACAATGATTGGTTTTCTTATTTTTTGTGCAAAATCAAACAAGCCTATTTGTCCCTGTTCAAATCTCTTGCTTATATTATCAGGTTGTTAAAAAATAAAATGAGAGATCTTTCATGGGATAAAAATGGTGATAACAAGGGATGTCATTTAGCAACAAAAAAAGGTAAATCTGGCTATTATTTGTAAATGGCACTGGAGATCCTCAAGAGAAAAATTTGTTGTGGCATAAGGTCATCTTTAACAAATTTGGTTATAGCAACTTCTTTTTGTTTGCAAAAAATATTACTTCGGCTCAAGGTTGTTCTTACCGGAAGAAGGTTGTTTCAACTCAATATTTGCTAAAGGAGAACTCAATGGTCTCGATTAGTTCCGGTTGCTAAACTTCCTTCTGGTATGACAAGTGGTGTTATATAAACCGCTAAAGGATCTAGTTCCTCACATTCACAATCATTCTGGATTCAAACATAAACCAGTGGTGGACTTTATTGTGCATGGCAATCAATCTCTTCTAATAAAGAAGCCCAACGAACACTAAAATGGACCAACTTATTTTTCTTCTTTTTATGATTCAGGAACCACCTAGTCTAACTCTTAATGTTGAAGATACTCTCAAGTGGTCTTTTACTAGTTCAGGTATGTTTTAGTGTTAAATCTTTATGTGATTTTTTTCATGAGGATAAGATGGTTCATCCTTTCTCCTATAGGAAAATTTAGAACCACGTGGTGCTTTCCAAAATCAGTTTCTTTTTGTAGACTGCTCACCACAAAATAATCTTAACTACGGACAATCTAGCAAGGAGAGGAATTATGTTTGACAATGTATGTTTTCGGTCAACTGGTGGAATACATTGGATCAACCTGGTAGCATTAGCCGATCTAGTACATTGATCCATGTATCTATACTCGTTCCAATCTTGTCCAACTTTGCTAACTCCCCCTTCTTCACTCTATTATTCTTCATTCTGGAAACACGTCTTCTGATTCTCTCTTTTTTGGAATCCTCTTTAACAGCAATTTCTGCATCGGTGGATGAAAAATAGTGAACAAAAGAATTTCTGGTTGACCATGTTCCCAGAAAAGAGATACCGTCAGAGAGAAACCGCGGAACCTTTTATGAGAGACTAAAAGATGAATACGACACTGTGCATCAAGATCACTTTCAGGGCACTAGTCATGCTAGAGCTATGGCAAATGTGTCACATGAGGGATATGCTGGGATTCGATAAGAGCAGAACCTTACGATGTTCATGACCAATCGGATCCTGACATACCAGTAGGTACCAGAGGACTCATCTCAGGTCAGTTTCAAGATCCCAGGATTCGAAAGAAATAAGGGTGACCGATCATGAATAGAATGGGGAATTAAAATGAATTCTTTTTTCGTTATTTCGTAATCTACAGGGTATGATACCTTATAGCTTCACAGTGACAAGTCATTTCCTCGTCACTTTGGGTCTCTCGTTTTCGATCTTCATCGGGAGCCTTCGTTCCGCTCCCACGCGGATTGAGAGTAAAGGCAAGGACTTCGAGGTGAGGTTCCCTTGATTGAGGATTCTTCCTAGGGTTCCGTCTCAACACCGCTCCACCATACGGACATGGTATAGAGGATCAAGATGAGACCTAAACTGAGAAGTCTTGTCTTAGAAGGAGATAAGATGTGGAGCCAAGGACCCACTAAGAAGACACTAACGTATCTACAACTACATCCTCGAGTGGCAGTCAAACGGGGGCGTGAATGCGAGATGCCAGCGGAATGATCGGATGGAGTGGGGGTCTTAAGACCTAGTAGATGTTCCCTCGGAAACGGACACAATAAGACCGATGAATAAATTTCCTTCTTTTTTCGTGATAGCCGAGAAAAGCCTTCTATAATCCTAGGAACCAGGGAACCCATACCATTTTAACTGTTGAGTGTGGTGCCTCTTCCCTACACCTTAAAAGCTAGAAAACCTTCTCTTCCCTAGGAAATAGGCCCGCTGCTCCGGGTCCTACCTTTCTCTTCCTCGGTAAGCAGACCGTGGTTCGAATCCCTCTCCATCCGGTGTTTTAGCGGGGTAGAGGAATTGGTCAACTCATCAGGCTCATGACCTGAAGGCTACAGGTGGGAATCATGTCCCCGCCTTAGTGAAAAGCAATTAAGGTAGTGTTCTACACTAGGAAAGACGCGTACTTTATGCTTTAGTAGCTACCGTTTCAATGACTCTAGTATCCACTGGCTTTCAAGTAATGGAATATTGTGGAGGAGTGATTTGATCATTTACTCCTTAATTGTACTTATGCTCAAGCTGTTTGGAGTTACATTATTCTTATTCATCAAGATACATGGTCTTTGCCCTAATTTACCCATCAATTGGCACTAAGGTGGAGCAGAAATGACTTCTCAACTTTGGGTAATTTTATTTGGAATCTTCTCCTGGTATCCGTCAGCGTCAGGGGCGGAACTAGGAAGTAGGAATTTAGTTTGGGAGGGTCTCAGTAAGCCCAAAACTTTTCCACCCCGGGCTTAAGCCTAATTTTAATCAACATTTTTTTAGCCCAATAGAAATAGGCAGTATGAAAATTTGATTTTCCAAATTTAGACCCTAGCTTAAGCCAGGAGAAGGCTGTGCATAGATCCGTTTCTGGTAGCCGTATGTAGGTCGTTATGGTTGGAGAGAGATAGAAGGATTTTTAATGGTAAAAAAAATGCCTATAATCTAATGTATAGATATGTCAAATTAATGATAATTGTTTGGGCAGCTGCGACATTGATAGAAAAGAAGTTGGATTTGGTAAATGCATTTGGAATTGGGATGCTATTTGTTACTAAGCATGTTTATATCTCACTTTTTGTTTTTCAGTTCTTATGCCCGTTGCTCATGGACATTTTTGTAGTTTGTAATTTGTTTTTTTTCTCTGTAATAAAATCTCCCTCTATTCTTTGGTTCAAAAAAAAAAAAAAAAAAAAAATTTGCTTGACAAGGAAGAAAGAATCACCAAAAGAAATCATTTACGGAGAAACCATCAACATAACATTCTAAAAAATGAAAACTATAGTTAGGCCATTTTTCTGCCAAAAACTATGGGCGCAAAAGTTCATGCGTGCACCCAATTTTCCTGAATTTTTTTTCTCCAGACCCATATTTAACGAAGTTATGTTTTCGTTTTTTTTCTTTAATCCTAGATTGACCTGCCAGATTTTTATTTCTTCGTTTTTCATGTTCTTCATTTTTTTTCTAGGAAATAGAGAGACAGGCGGTAGAGAAGCTGCTGACTTTTTTTGCAAGTGAGATTCTCTCTAGATTTCATCTTCGAATTTCTATTTTTAGGTTTAGTTCGATTTTAATTTTTCTCTTTTAGGTTTTAGATCTTTGCTTTTGTTGTTTTTTTAGGGTTTTGAAGAACATGAGGTTTCACATAGAGAATGAGCTCTACAAAATCAAAGGTGTTATCTGGCTTCAATTTTTATTTCGTTTTTGTTGATTACTCTTGGGTTTTTTATTAATCTGGTAAAGAATCTATATTTTTATTGTGTATTAGATTTTCGCTTTAGGTTTAGATTTGGTGGATTAAAATTTGAACAGAATCATAACCATTCTTCTCGTGTTATGTATGAAGATCCTCTCTTCTTCCTATTTATGCATATTCTATTTACTTATCAATGTCATTAGATAGTAATTGCAACCAAAACATTTACTATTCTAGTATTTAATTTAGAAGCTGTTATGTACTAGTTTTCGGAATTTTGTTTATAATTAATTTTCAAATTCGTGTCGGGTTATACAAGATTACTTGACTGAAAATTTCAGTTCCAGCTAGTATTATACCATATGTTACACATTTTCGACTCTTATTACATTAGCTAATTTATGATATTTATTTTCTTTTGATTTTTGTTTATAGGTTTGCAATTAGGAAACCTCTACATACGACGAGCAGTCAGGAAGATGCATACAACCATTTGAAAGTTGTTTTAGGCGATGTAATGATAAGCCGTGATATAGAATTAGTTGTTTCAGAGATGGAAACTTCTTTGCAAGTGAACACTTTTCTTCCTCTTGATCTTGCAGAAGAGATGTTTAGCTTAGAGATACCAAAATAACCCACAAGTGAGCTCATAATTTCATCAAAATTCAATGAGAGGACCATAAAGGACTACTATACAACATCATGATGAATTCCATATTGTTTAGTTGGTAATGGTGTGATGATGGAGATGTTTAGTTGGTAATGGTGTGATGCTGGAGATATTTTATATCTTGGTTTTGACCATATACATGGAAAATCATGGGAGTAAGAGAAATTGCAATAACCAAACTTAGCAACATCAACACAAGCACACCTTTAATACTCCTCATCCATTTCGTATTTGCTTCCGTGGTGAATCCGAATGGTTGTGAACGTTAATAGTTTTTTTATGGATCTAAAGACAAGTAAAAAATGATAATGTTGAAATATCCAGGAATCAACATGATTAGGAGAATATGGAGCCTCCTTCCATTCGCTATTTGGTGGTGCATTCAGAATGAACGCAATGCTAGATTGTACACTAATCTAGTAAAGGATTCAAACCAATTGATTGTGGATGTATAATATTTGTTGTCCAATTGGGGTTTAAACTCTTATTTGTTTTCAGGTTTTACTTTGTCTAATTTGCTTTGCAGTTGAGATGTGGTAGTGCTCACGTTGTTTTTGATATCACTACTTTGGCAACATAAGTGGTATTCGCAAATTTAAAATAAAACACTAGCTATTTTGCAGCAAGAAATGACAAGTTTTTATTTTTGATTTATTATTGGGTTGAGAATGAACAATTAGTTGTATTTTTCATATTGAAGTTGTATGACTTTTGTTCATTATAATTGTAGAATTTTGTAAGTTTAAATTTTTGTGTCTATAATGTTCATAATACTGCATTTGCATTTTTTTTTGTAGTAGTAGTTGGCTGCATAGTCTATTATGCAACTACAAAATGTCCGCATAACCTGTTATGCAGAAGAAAAATGGTTGCACAAAGCATTCTGCAACCACTTTTTTGTTAGCATTGAAATAAAGAAATGGCTGCATAACCAGTTTGAGGCTACGAAAATAGATGTATAATATGTTATACATCCGAGAAAATAGTTGCATAACGCATTATGCAGCAAGTTTTTTTATTGGCATTGAAATCAACCAAAAAATAGTTGCAAAACCTGTTATGCACTTGTCAAAATGTATGCATAACAAGTAATGCAGTCGAGAAAATGACTGCAAAACACGTTATGCAACCACTTTTTTGCTAACACTGAAATAAAAAATTGTCGCATAAGCTTTTATGCATCCAAGAAAATGGATGCATAACCTGTTATGCATCATTTTTTTTTTTTGTAAGCACTAAAATCAACCTAAGAAATAGCAACATGTTATTTAGCCTCGTTTGATTGGGGGCCAAAGATATTAATTGAGGGCCTCCCACTAGAGGACAAAAAAGGTCACCCAAACCTAATTTGGGTCACCCCTAAGCAATTTTTTTTCTAAATACCTAAACTACCCCTGAATGATTAGTATTAAAACTTAATAAAGTTAATTTAATTAGTGTGGTTAGATTAAAATCAGATTTTAGAATATTTTTTTTTTTTTTTTTTTTTTTTTTTTTTTTTTGAGTTGAGAAGAAGAAGAGGAGGTTTTAGAGGAAAACTTGGGGTTTTTATAAATGAGTAATTCAAGTAGGGGAAATGATGTTGGAAAAGGTTCAAGTAACAAAGATGATTGTGTTGATGGTAAGATTATCGTAAATTCTCCTATGGATTGGATATATGTCACAACACGGAGAAAGAGTCGTCAATGTCGAGGGATGTATACCCTAACGACTCTATAAAGTTGTCAATATATTGACACCAAAAATGACGACTCAAACCTTCAACTTTTCCAGGCTATGAAAAATCGTCAGGGTAATATGATATACCCTGACGACTCAAACCTGCAACTTTTTCAGGTTATGAAAAATCGTCAGGGTAATATGATATACCCTGACGACTCTTAACTTGGGTCACAAAGAGTCGTTATTTTGTGTGTCTATACCAAGACGACTCTGAAAATTTTTGGGACAGAGAGGTTGTTTGTTTTTCACCTGGGGTCGTTGACGTTTAAAAAAGGGTCGTCCATAGAGGATCGTCATAGGTCTCTATATTATGTTAACGACTCTAATTTAGGGTAAAAATATGAAAACCAGAAATATGGTCGTTATCTTGATCATCATATACCCTAACGATTTTTTATGGTCTCTACATGCATATGAAAAATCGTTAGGGTTTAGGCTTGTCGAATTGACGACCCTTTTATCAGAATGAAATTTTTCGGGTGAAGATTTTTTTTCTTTTTCTTGGAGTCGTTAATGGAGGAGAAGAGAAGAGTTGAGAGGGTGAGAGGGGAGGGAGTGATCTTTTTGTTTAGAACTAGAAATGAATTGGGGCTTAGGATTAAGGGTTAATAGGTTTTTAAGATTTATTTTTAGTGAAGGGTAAAATAGTATTTTTACAATTGGTTTAATACGCCCCTGAAAAATTTGGGGTGCAAATAAAATGTCAAGGCCCCCAATTAATATTCCTGGCCCCCAATCAAACGAGGTTATTTAGCTACAAAAATGGATGCATAACCTGTTATGCAATCATGAAAATGACTGCATAACTTGATATGCATCCTTTTTTTATTAGAATGTTATTTTTAACCTTAGACATCGACTTAGTGGTTGCATAACCAAATTAGTGGATGCATGAACTAAAATATGGATGGATAAGGAATTATGCATCCTTTGTGGTGTTTGCGTAATGTGTTATGCATTTTTTGTGGTAGCTACATAATGTTTATATATCCATTTATGCTTTGAAGGAACAATCATCTCCTACTTTCTTGTAAAAAAATTTGAATTTGATATTGTTGTTTGTACTCGTTGTGTAGGTCTTTAAAAGCTTTCCAACGAGATAAATGTGAAATTCCAGACACGGTATTTCAGATATGTAATATTCTAGCTTGCTTGCCAATTATACTCCTATAATGCATCTAATTTTTTCTCTCTCTCCTAACTTTTTTTTGATACAAAAGAAATTTTATTGATGAATTAAGAGATTACATTCTTATCCTGATCAACCCAGTTTTGTAGTTCTGGAAGATCAGAGAGAGAAGCAAAATTAGACTTAAGAGTTCTTGCTTTTTTTTAGCAAGCTTGTCAGCTACCCCATTAGCATCTCTCTTAACAAAAACACACTGCCATTGATCAAATTTACTTAAGAAGAACTTGATATCTAAAACAATAGACTGATTCATCCAATGAACATAGGAAGTTTGTTCATTGACAGACTTTATTAAAACTTCACCACTACACCAAATTTGTGGTTAGCAACGGTAAGTGGCAGTTGCAAAGTGGGTCGCAACAGTTCTGCTCTGTTGCGATAGTCGATGTTGCAATTTTTGCAACCGCTGAACTGTCGTTGCAAATATTTGGTCGCAACATTTAGATCCCAACACTTAGAAACTGTTGCAACGTCAGAAAGTCGCAACTGTTTACAACTGTTGCGAAATGAGATGGTCGCAACAGTTGAAAACAGTTGCGAAATGTTTGCAACATCAAAAAAATAGTGGTAGTTCCCCTGTAAAAAAATCAAGTTTCTCGAGTTCATTTGGAAATCAAATTCAAGTTCCCTGCATTCTGTGCCTAGTATCAAAAGAATGACAAGTATATAAACATTTTCTATGTTTTTAGAACATACAAATTCCGCAGTTCTAATGTTTTGTAATAGCAGTAGTAGATAAAATTTTGAAGCACAGGACCTGGAGACCAGCTCAACATCATTCATTACCTACATGCTCAAACAAATATAGTTTCTTGTTGATTCATAAACAGCCTTGTAAGTAGTGGCACTTATTGCTCATATCTGTGGAATCATCTTCGACCTCCACAACCTCTTCTTCCTGTGTTCCCTGCTCTTCATGTTTCTCGAACAAGGTAGGGTACTCCTCAAGGCCAGCTAAAGATTACACAGCTTTCTGGTTAACCA
The DNA here is from genome assembly GCA_023531295.1 of Papaver armeniacum. Classification (NCBI taxonomy): domain Eukaryota; kingdom Viridiplantae; phylum Streptophyta; class Magnoliopsida; order Ranunculales; family Papaveraceae; genus Papaver; species Papaver armeniacum. The sequence continues at coordinate 700,360 of JAJJWW010013029.1, read as the reverse complement.
GTAAAAAGCCATGGCATGTTAAGAGCAAGTCAATCTAAATAGTATAGCATATAACAAAAACAAGGTATTTCAATTCATGAATTTTGTCAAATGGTAAAGGCGCGACTTAAGAATTTGTGTACCTACAATTTAAGGATGCACAAGAGGAAAATGAGTACGGGCTGATCAGTTCAGGGAGTATACCCACATAAATAACAATTACACCCTTGAGAGTTGAGACTAAGTTAGCATAAGCATACAGACAGAAAAATCCACACCAATCCACTGAATACTTAAAACTCGAATACGCCATACTTTCAGAGACCAAAACATCAAAGCACACCCTGAATCTCTTAAAAACATGATAAAACAAAGATCCAGAAAGATGGGTAGTACACAATGTTAAGTAGTAATGACAGCGTGGACACATAAGTATTGTGTTTGAGAAAAATCCTAGTCGGCTAAATTCAGCTCTAGAGGCAAGCATGCCATTTTACAAAAATTCCAAGTCTTCTTTAAACAAAAAGTTACCTCTTCGTTGCAGATGATTGTCTTCCTTAACACTTCCAGAAAGAAAACACTCCATGATTTTAGAAAGAAGTGGAGTGTAATTTGGATAATCTGACTGCAAAAATAAAAATAAAAGTTAGAGACCCCGTTGAAACTACTGGCAACACAAGTAAACAGATTCGATTTTTTTTGTAACACGGTTGTCATTGAGGACTTGAGACCTACTAATTAAAATTAATATGTCATACCAATGCCCATCAACTGAATTACTTCAATAAAGTAATGTTGGATAGAGCTTTATACTGTTGGAAGGTTCCAACACATAATATCCAACCAGCTGAATTGCTCCTAAAGAACAAAATAAAGAAGTTTACCTTGAGACTTGCAATTAACTCGTTCCATTGGCATCGTTCTTCTTCAGTTCCATGTTTTATGCTTCCCTAAAAGCTTGCATCACGAACCCATTGCAGGAAGAACAATAGAAATGAGTTAATAAACTCAGGTATAAATCTATTTCACTTATGACACATACATAAAATAAGGCATCTTCCAGAAAGCATGCATATTAGGTTTTAGAATTCTAGTAGAAGCAATAAATGAAGGAGGTCATTTGACAGAGTGGTAAGGAGAAGTTCATACATTAAAATCTTCAAGAAACTGAAATAAATATCTCAGCAAAACAGTCTGTAAATTAAAAAAATGTAAGTACATCAAGCATGCAGCCTCTTCGAGCAGGTTTAGCAAGCTCCTTAGGCTTTGACTTTGGTAGATCAGTATTATCCTGTTGTTCATGCGCAATACCTGACAGCTTTACCCGTAGATCCTGGACACCTCCTGCAAGACAGCCCCTTCCCTTTTGATATGTTTTCTTCAAACCCTTGTGTTGGATGCAGGTCATTAGCAGCAACTCGGAGAGCTTCAAACACCAACCATAAACAAAGCCATCATTAATGAAAACCAAAAATATGGTAAAGGTTATTTATTTGCATATAATAATATCAAACCTAGACCATACTTGAAACTCGAGGTTTGTCTCCGTCATCAAAAAGATCGTGTTTCGGCTTCTTGTCCAAAGATAATGAAATGCATACAAAAATAGAAGATAATGAAATGCATACAAAAAAATCAGATAACAATAAAGGTCAGAATTCAGAAACGTAAGAAGTTCCCAAACAAATGACCTTGTTTAAATGATAGATGTATGACTGTATGTCACCATCAAGCATATCTGTAAGGGGCCAGAATGTCCAAAGATAATATGTTCAACAGCCCAAATCTAAATCATTTTAAAATCAATCTTGAGCAAAATAACTACGACCAAGCTATATATGTCCTTGGGTCGTCCTTCACCTTCAAGTAGGGATAGTTTAGTCACTGCCTCCCAGTTCTTCACACAGTGCACATAACCATGAGTACAATTATTAACTTTAATAATATATGGTAAGCAAAGAACAATACAATGTACGTTAGAGAACTAGAGATATACCTGTTGTAGGAAATCTCTTCTATTAGAATCTGTATAAAACGTCTTTTTTGTAGCCATACTGGTTGTCATTCGAGTAATGACTTTCCTGCCATCATATGCTGGTATCGGACCAAACTTGATTCAAGGTATTAATCAGAACTGGATTCATTAACTCGAATAGATCAATAATGTAACTTGGTTTTTTGAGTGATAAAATGATAAGAGGTACAAAGAGACTCACAGTGAACTCAACTTCTACGTAATCCTTATCTTTGTAAAGTATTGTAACCTGAGCAATGTAGTGAAACCATCAGATAATTCTGCCAAGTTTAAGATAGTCTAGCGTAACTAGATGATATCGCGAAAGACCTGATATACCCAGGAGCTGAATTGTTGATGAACTTCGTGCACAAGCGGACCTAGCACAATCTTCAGAGGTACTACCTGTACGTAAATCCAAATAAAACTAGCTAATTCTCATTCTAAATAAAGTAACTTCAACTACCAGGATCATTCTAAATAAAATAACTTCAACTACCCATAAATCTGAATAAAGCTAGCTAATTTTCATGGCTAAAGACAAAGAAGATGAAAAGAATCAAAAGACTCAATTAAAATGTAATACTTGCTGATAAAGTTGCGAGAGAACACTACAAAGGTTGGAGAGATTTACCAGAATAAGTCCAATTATGTTTGTAGGCTGCTCACAGATTACTGGCCCTCTTCTCCATCAGCATCAAGCAGCATCATAAACAGCTTTATACATCACCATCATCACCGGATACCACCAATTTTCTGCTCCTATTAACTCCAGATCAACTCCATCATCTTCACAGCTCCGTTACCCTAACTGTGGACTCAAAATTGGGTAAACCCAATCTCCCAAACCCATTAGAACTACCATTCATGCTTCAATCACCTCCAGTGATGTACAAATTCAACACTAGCAAGGCTGTATTCTTCTCTGTTTGCATCAGAACTTTTCCACATAACTCGTACCACCATCATGCTACCAAATTCATAATCATCAACACAATTCCTCAATTACCTGTTGATTTAACTCAAACCCTATCTTCAAATTCTTCTCCTCCATCACCGATGTCATCTTCTTATCTCCTCCACCAGCTGCAACCAGCCACTGCTTCATTCTCCATATCCCTGCACAGTTCTAACATTCATCTATAATCCTGCACAATTCCATTACCACACAACAGCATCACCTGTTCTTCTCAAAGTCAGCTCTGCAACACCCTAGCCTGACTACCACCAACAACACGACAGCTTCAGTCGCAACCTTTATGACAAACCTGCATTCTCTCAACATAATTGCATCCTTCACCATTCTCAGTTTATTCCTTGCTTAGACAACTGCAACAACAACAACAACACAAACTCATTCTCCATACTCCCTGCTTCAACTTTCAATCCCATCACCTGCAATGCATTGAAACCAACCTGCAATACTAGCTGAAACTGCAGCAATAACATAACTCCATTTCAGTCTCTCAAATTCAGCTCAGATCCACCACATTCCACCATTTTAAGTCCCTTGCATCACAACCTAACTCTTACACAGTCTCAGGCCAAATCCACAGCAAACCATCACTTCATATCAATCATCTTGTGCTCTTATTTGCAGTTGCAGCTGCAATCATCTTCTCAGTCACCTGCAACCTTCTTCCATACCACCAACAACTTATGAGCTTCAATTTCTTCTCATCAAGCTTCAAACTGAGCTTCATCACCATCAATAATAACAGAAGCGACCCATTCTTGCCAATTTCATCAACTTGTACCCATTTGCGAATCTCAGGCCAACAAACCAACACCCGACTATCCTAACCTTGCTGATGCTCAATTCGAACATAAACCATCTCTCTAATTCATCACAGAATCACTTCGATCATCTTTATCTCACCACCGTATATATCTCAATAAAACCCTAATTTCTATTCTTGGTTATAGTAGCAGTAAAATTGAGAGAACCCCCAAGTTATTCTCAAACCCTTACACCTGAAATCCTCAAATCCTTATTCTTCTTCAATTTCAGATTCAAACCACAATCAATTTCGTCACTTGAATCATCGCTTCTACCTCCTCCCTGAATTTCTGTGAAACGAAGCCGCTCTGAAATATAGACGGACTGTAATGAAGAAATGAAATTCCCGATCTAGTTTAGGGGCATGTAATGAACAAAATCACTATAGGCGCCCAGAAATTAGATAAGGACCACCTAAGCAATCTTTTCAACTGTCAGTTCTATGGAACTGACAAGCCTCATCAATGTTTTTGCTCATAATTTTCTCGTATGACATCATTCTTTAGCTGGTGGCTTCGCCGGTGAATTGACCTTTTCGCTTTTAATGCTCCAAATAGACATTTTCTCTTTCTTTTTCTCATGATGACTCTATTGCACCTAATAACTCAAAAGCAAACATAAGATACATAATTTACAAGAAAACTGGCGAAGAAAGCATAAACAATAGATAAATATCAAGGTGTTTTAGACACCTATCAAATTCCCCCACACTAAGACTTTACTAGTCCTCGAGCAAATCAAACAAAACTTATTCTAAAGGTACACACAACTCCGTGTCGTCGAGGCTACGGTCACACTTAGCACGTATAACAAGCCTTTAAACCCATAGGTGCCCCTAGTGGACGAGTTATAGTCTCGTGAGGGTTTACTAGAGATATACCCACAAAACCTACTTTTCCAACTTACTAGTTCTCCGAAATGATAGCATCCAACGCGCTAAGAAGACATAGAGATTCTGCACACTATTCATAAGAAGTTAGACATATATATGAACACAATCTCATCCTTAAAAGTTGAGAGAGAAATAACCATCCCTTATCGAAAGAAATTCGGGTTCGGAGTGATCAAAAGTCTCGACTCTGCCTCACAAGAAAGGGTTTTATGAAGTTGCTCTCAATAATAAACAACTTTTTTATGGGTCACACATGTGTCCAGGTAGGAGTGAAGAGAGAAATCCTGCGACACTTTGAATGGTAGGAAGGCAAAACCCTCCGAATTGTTTTGAAAACCCACATCTTTTATAATTTTGAAAACCCATTTTTCTGACGATCTCTAAGAAAGGAAATCAACCACTTAATGAAGGCGGGAATATGCTTACTTACCTCGTTATCCGTTCGACGTGCAGTTAGCACCACTCTCACATCATCCATAAAAACGTCTTCGGTCTTCAATCCTTGTCTTCATCTTCGTCTTCGGTCTTCAACTCTTGATGATAACTATTGAACTTCGTAGAATCTTGACAACGTGATTCTTTCCTCTGATTCCTTGTTGCTTGAAACTTCATTATGAATATTTCTTCTTCCATTGGCTTTATTGAATGAATATAAAACTTAAAATGAACTAAACAAACAAAAATATGATACAATGGATTTTTCTTGTCTCTTTTTTTTTTTTTTTTTTTGAGACAAGAAAAATAAAACAAATACAAAACAAAAAAATAAAACTAATAATGCACCTAACAAAATTTTCTCTTGTCTTTTTTTTTTTTACTTTTTTTTTTAACTTTTACGTTTTTTTTTTATTTTTAATGAGACAAGAGAAATAAACACAAACTGAAAAATAAAATAAAATAAATACAAATGGCCATGGTGTAAGTACTTTACCGCTTGATTCTTCACAACTTGTATGTCTTGATATCATAAACTTCTCGAACTCTCATCTTGATGATCTTCGCTCTTGTACATTAGTCTTCAACTCGTAAAAATTCTGTTCCTTGTCTTGTTGCTTTACTTGAATCTGAAAGCTGCTCATTTTTGTACCGTTGCTTTTAAACCTTGAACGTCTTCAACTTTTCTTCGAATTTGTGATGCTCCTCTTGTTGATGATGATGGTGTTTCTATGGACCTGTTGGTGTAGAGAGAGATAAAGTGGATGGTGCTAACTGCGAACAAGATTACAAGTGGTATCTAAGTTAGCAATTCGATGTCACCATCATGATTGATAAAATAGCACTTAAGAGATCAAAATAGTGCTTCTATTGGTGGGAGGTTGGGTAGCTCACCATTCTACCCGTAGTTTACGTACGGTGACACACACTCTAAAAGCACATATTTAGACAGGTACAAAGAATTGAAGGTCGGTGCCTCACATAATGTAACAATAGGTAATCTCCACTATAGGGGACCACAACTCCAATACCGAATTCATTCTGCACCTTATTTGCCACTGGCATGGTTAAATCCAACTTTAACTCTCATACAAGTAAGAAACCCGATCATGTTCTCTGTCATCTCTCAGTTCAGTCACTCTTGTGAGAATTTCGATGTAATCTTAGCGACATGTATACTATGTGACTCTAAACTAACTACAAGTTGGAGTTATTCATGCAATTGTTTATACAAAAGTTAAAAATTTATGAAAAATTTACAATGCAAATACTTAACCACTCCCCACACTTAAACTTTACATTGTCCTCAATGTAAATTGAATCGTCCAAAGAAAGTCAAGGTGGGAAATACTACATGAAAAGTTGAAGATCGATTCCCCATACACCAATAACCTGAAAAGTTGAGGATCCTTCCATAGAACCTGTTTTGCAAACACTAGCTTCACACAAATATTAGTAATATAAAATAGAAACGAAGCTATTAACCGATAAAAGCTTCCCCCCACACTTATTCTTGTCCACACTTGGAAGTGTATAAAGAATATAGAAGTCGGGTACTTCCACGGTTTCTTGTTCCAAAACCTGCATAGTATGAGAATCAAGTATCTCTAATGGAGGATATCGAGAAACAAAGTCATTCAACAATATTCTCGAAGCACATACATTCAAACCAATAAGAAGTAAATGAGAAGAAACAATATTCAACGGGTTAGACAAACCTATCACAATCTCTTGTATCACGGAATCCTCTTCATCCTTTAAAAATTCAAGAGAATTATTCACCTCTTTTATATCATGGTCCTCTATCAAACCTTGCAACCATTCTTCGTCCGTTTCTGCCTTAACCAAAGTCTCGACATTAACATCATCATTACAATCATATGCAAGCTCAATTGGGTCTTCCACAATATTGGTCATATCGGTTTCATTCTCAACACACTCCTCTTTGTTGTAAGGCACACAGTCTTTTGCGGATCCAAATCTCGCTATAAGGAACTTTTTTAGAACACTCGAAAATGCATCATCCTCAAGCTCTACCCTTTGAATAGGCTCTTGATCATTATTAAGATCAATGCTTGAGTAATATACACAAGTGTCAACATATTCCTCTTCGTCTTCATCTTGGTCCCAAAAAGATTCCATTGTACACTCCTCGGAGATGTCACCATGAGTTGGTTCAAGCAATGTATCATAATCACCGTCACTTTCATAGTTGACATAATCTTGTTCGTCGCTGAATTTAGTGTTGCTAATCTCTAACTCATCCTTTTGAATAGGTGAATGATCATTATTAAGATCAAGAGTTGAGTTCACTACACAATTATCAACGAAAGTCCCCAAAGGTTCGCCTTTTTCAACATTATTATTCATTTCCTCTTTGTATTCATCAATGCCCTTTCTTATGTCGGAAACACCTCTTTGAAGCTCTTGGAGTGATCCATCCAAATTCTGAATATAGTGTTCCATTTGTTTGTAAAGCTCATTAGACAAGGCAAAAGTAGAATCACTTACCTCAGTATTGCTAGGCCAATTATCTTCCCTTTGAATGGGTGAATGATCATAACTACGATCAGAAATTGGGCCAAACATACTATGAGCACATTCGGTCGATGAAACTGTCTCCATGCTTGGTTGTCCACAAACTGACTCCATGTTGTCCATAAATTGTTGCATTTCATCTACCAAACTAGAAGAAATATTAATAGGATCACAAGTATCATCCCCTCTTTGTGGTTGCTCACTTACATACCCACCGTAAGAAGGTTGGAATGTATGAGAATAACTAAAAGGGTACGTGGAGTATTGACAATAACCAAAGGATTGGTTTTGATTGTACTCCCCGTAAGGATGATAGTTGTCATATTGTTGAGGTTGAAAGTCATATTGATTGCTCCAATATGCTCCATCCATAGAAATCGGTACCTGAAACGAGATTCTCAAAACTCGGTTAAGAACCAAAGAATAAGAAAAAGTAAAACTAAACTAAAAACAAAAATAAGAAACCAAAAACAAGTGACAACCGCTGCCTCCCCGGCAACGGCGCCAAAATTTGATCGATGTCGTATGCGTCAAAAATAAATTACTTTCTCACTACTCAAAATATAAAAATATAGCAAGGCCAAGAAAGGATCGTTCCCACAGAGAGGACTAGGTTGTCAATATGTTATGGTTTCCTATAGGTAACAAGGGGTATTTTTCTGATTTTTAATAAACTAGACAAATATAAAAGCAAAACAAATAAACACGCAAATCAAGGATGTGAAGTATTGGATAAAGGTTTCATCTTCAATTGTAAACAAGTTTTTGAATATATGAATATAATTCGTATTTAATCTCGCCATCATCAAAATCCCTAGAATACCTTATTGCAAGAATACTCCGTAAATTTCCTAAGTCATCAACACACACATTGGAGTTGCATATGTGAATTTTACCTAAAGAATAACCTAACGCCTTGCGCTAATTAAGTTCAATTCCTAGGAGCATTAAGTTTCAGAAATAAGCCAATCAATGCAATTGTCATACATTGCGCATGAAAATTCGGACAATGGTCAAACTCTACATATGATTACAAGAGTGTATCACTACAAACCGCAATCATATCATGCTACTCATATTCAAGGTTATCGCTCGATGATGAACCCTAAATTAGCTATAGATATGGATGTGAGTTCAATCAATTCTAGACTTAACTAAACAAACATTCAATCAAATTGCAATACGTCAATCATGCAATTATTATAACCCGTAGAAATCAAACGATAATATTGAGAGAAAACTAATTCATAAAAATCATAACTTGGTTGCAAAATCCAACCACATCTTCAACCAATAATAAAAATTTAGTTACTTGTGTTTTTGGAAATCATCATAGAAAGCAAAGAAGAACTATCATGTGAAACCCTAGAAAACAAGTAGAAGCCTCCCTTTTTATACTTTCTCTGCCTTCATCTTCAATAAGTCACGTCCAAAAGTCAGTTGTTGAACCAGCCCATGAGTGAAGCCCAACAGGTTCAAGTACATCTGAGTTAGTGACAGGCTGATTCCGATTCAGGCAGAATTCTGCTTGTATTTTGGTATGTTTCCAGGCCATTGTTCTGCACACAGTTTACCCATTCAATCATAACATTCATCTAGTTTCACAAATCCTTCATTCCACCATTCACAGTCAAGCATTCATTCTAGACCATCATCAACATCTCGCCAAATTCAATCCAAACTGTCCACATAACCCACTGTGCCTTAGCCTAGCATACTCTTCCTTAAATCTCCACCATCAATACCAGCTGCAACCAGCCACTGCTTCATTCTCCATATCCCTGCACAGTTCCAGCATTCATCTATAATCCTGCACAATTTCATTACCACACAGCAGCATCACCTGTTCTTCTCAAAGTCAGCTCTGCAACACCCTATCCTGACTACCACCAACAACACGACAGCTTCAGTCGCAACTCTTCTGACAAAACTGCATTCTCTCAACATAATTGCATCCTTCACCATTCTCGCTTTATTCCTTGCTTAGACAACAATGCAACAACAACAACACAAACTCATTCTCCATACTCCTTGCTTCAACTTTCAATCCCATCACCTGCAATGCATTGAAACCAACTCCGCAATACCAAATGAAACTGCAGCAATAACATAACTCCATTTCGTCTCTCAAATTCAGCTCGGATCCACCACATTCCACCATTTTCAGTCCCTTGCATCACAACCTAACTCTTACACAGTCTCTCGTGCCAAATCCATAGCAAACCATCACTTCATATCAATCATCTTGTGCTCTTATTTGCGATTGCAATTGCAATCATCTTCTCGATCACCGCAACCTTCTTCCATACCACCAACAACTTATGAGCTTCAATTTCTTCTCATCAAGCTTCAAACTGAGCTTCATCACCATCAATAATAACATCAACGACCCATTCTTGCCAATTTCATCAACTTGTACCCATTTGCGAATCTCAGGCCAACAAACCAACACCCGACTATCCTAACCTTGTTGATGCTCAATTCGAACATAAACTATCTCTCTAATTCATCACAGAATCACTTCGATCATCTTTATCTCACCACCGTATATATCTCAATAAAACCCTAATTTCTGTTCTTGGTTATAGTAGCAGTAAAATTGAGAGAACCTCCAAGTTATTCTCAAACCCTTACACCTGAAATCCTCAAATCCTTATTCTTCTTCAATTTCGATTCAAACCACATCAATTTCGTCACTTGAATCATCGCTTCTACCTCCTCCCCGAATTTCTCGTGAAACGAAGCCGCTCGAAATATAGACGGACCGTAATGAAGAAATGAAATTCCCGATCTAGTTTAGGGGCATGTAATGAACAAAATCACTATAGGCGCCCTGAAATTAGATAAGGACCACCTAAGCAATCTTTTTAACTATCAGTTCTATGGAACTGACAAACCTCATCAATGTTTTTGCTCATAATTTTCTCGTATGACGTCGGAATGACATCATTCTTTAGTTGGTGGCTTCGCCGGTGATTTGACCTTTTCGCTTTTTATGCTCCAAATGGACGTTTTCTCCTTCTTTTGCTCATGATGACTCTATTGCACCTAATAACTTAAAAGCAAACATAAGATACATAATTTACAAGAAAACTGGTGAAGAAAGCATAAACAATAGATAAATATCAAGGTGTTTTAGACACCTATCAAAAAGTCCTTTCTGATGTTGCTAGTAAGTTAGGAAAACTTATTAAGATTGACAGGACTACTGAATTAGTGTTACGGGGCAGATTTGCTCGTTTGTGCATTGAAATTGATACAAATGTTGCACTTAAATCTCTTGTTAAGATAGGTGCCATAAGACAACAAGTGGAGTATGAAGGAATTAGTCTAATTTGTTTCAATTGTGGTAGAATTAATCACAAGAAAGATAATTGCCCAAAGTTACAAAGTACTAATGCTACTAATGTTAGTTCCCAGTCTGCTGTTGAAGCTGCAAGTCAGGTGGAAAAAAGAGATGGCTATGGACCCTGGATGCTTGTCTCAAATAGAGAGCAGAAACCGATAGTGAAGGACGAAAGTAATGGTGTTAATCATAAAGTTATGAATGATGGGACACAAGGACAGGGCAGTAAGGAAGGTGCCGATGGGCAATGAAAAATTGTTAATAGAAATGTGAAAGGATCTGCAAACATGAAGAGTCAGAATATGGCAGTTCAGGATGGCAAGGAGATTAGGACTAATCTGGCAAGGAATACCAAAGGTTATGGTAAGGATAATTATGATAATTCAACGCAGAATGACAGTTTCAAATTATTAAGGAGGAATAATGGTAATGCATTTTCAGTTTTAGAAAATGAGAGCTTAAATTTAGGAGAATTAAATGTGAATGATGGTGGAAATATTGTAACTCCCATGAGTGGAGATAATGGTGCTGGAAAGGGGGCATTTATTGATGAAAATGGTGCCAACATTAGGGCTAAGAATGTAGCCTATAAAGGGAAGAGCAAAGTTCAGGTCACTCATACAAACATTGAAGATGAGCAACCAAAGAGAGCCTCTGAATTTATTTTTTCAAGCATCAAGAAACATGTTGGTGGAGGAGTGGATGGTGGAAGATCTAATGGTGATAAGAGATCAAGAAGAATTGTTAGCAATGCAAAACAGTTTAGTCGAGCTAATGGATCAGGAAACAAGGACGGACCAGATGTTTCAACTAATGGAGGAAGTAAACTAGCTTCAGAGACAACTCTTGTAAGTTCTGCCTCAGCTGGTTCATGCTCCAGAGCAAGTGAATTTGAGCGGAATAGTGGCACACATTCAAAAGACTTTGAGCCCAATCAAGTTTTCTCCTTCCAAATGGACACACAAGCACCCAATCGAGTTTCTAGAGGAAAGTAGAACAGATCTAGAGTGCGTTTCAAAGATGTGGCTAGAGGCAACAGTTCTAAAAGCAGTATTCCAACCACTAGTAGAGACACCAACAATCATAAGAAGCTCAAAAAGACTGTTGCAGTTCGAGATGATGTTCACATCGAGATTGGATTTGGAACAGGGAATCAACAGGGTCTTCAAGACACGATTCAGTCCAATGGTGGCAATGAGTCAAGAGATGAAGCATATGCAAAGTGCGATTCTGGCCAATTAATCTATTGGAGGTAACTGCCCTTTTTATTTGTTGTCTGAGTTTGATATGAAGATCTTAACCTGGAACTGCAGAGGCCTGGCTAGGCCTTCTTTTAAGAGAGTTATGAAGCAACTTATCAAAAAACACAAACCGAGTATTGTTGCTTTACTTGAAACGAGAAGTATTGCTGAACATGCAACTGAGTTAGTAGGGAAACTTGGTTTCAACAATTCTATCATTGTGGATCCTTGTGGTTTTTCGGGGGGAATGTGTATTCTGTGGAACGAAGAGGAAGTTGAGATTAAAGTTACTTCAAACTCTAGATGGGATGTGCATACGGTGGTAACCGCCAAACTTAAGAAGCCGTGGATTCTCTCTTCTATTTATGCAAGTACTAACAAGGTGAATAGGAAAAGAGTCTGGGATGAAATGGCTGGAATAGCTGAAATTCAAAATGCTGATTGGATGGTCATGGGAGATCTTAATACTTTTGCAAGTGTGAATGAGAAGGTAGGCGGCAGAATACCTAAGGCTAGTAAGATGAAGGAATTGAAGAATGTTATGAATCAGTTTGGGCTCATTGACCTTGGAGCTCATGGACCAAGATGGACTTGGAACAACAAGAGAACTGGAATGGCTAACATTAAGGAAAGGTTGTACATGGTTCTTGCTAATCCTCAGTGGTGCAGTCGCTTTCCGAATGCTCAGGTAATTCATCTTTCTTATTTTGACTCTGACCATAGGGCAATTTTGATTAATATTGAACCTAAAAGAGTTTATAAGAAAAGACCTTATAGGCTAGAAGCTATTTGTACTGAGGACGAAAGGTTCAATGATGTTGTTAAGAAAGCCTGGCAATCTGATTTACCTGGTATTTCACAACAATTTTTTGTCAATTCAGTTGATAATTTTCAAATGGACTCAAAAAAATGGAATAAGAATGTTTTTGGAAACCTGAATGTTAATATCGAAAATGCTTTGCAGGATTTGAATCAGGCGCAATGCAATTTTGATAGTAATATTACTGATGATAACAAGGCCCATATGACTAATTGTTTGTGTGTCTATCTGAATTTTCTCAGGATGGAGGAAATTTTTTGGAATAAAAAGTCTAGAGTTAACTGGTTAATTGAAGGAGATCTCACTACCAAGTTTTTTCATTCTTCTACTCTGGTTAGGAGAAGTAGAAACTCTTTAGTTAGGATCAAAGATAATAAGGGTAGTTGGTTAGATGATATGAAATAAATTGAAAGCCATGTTGTTGAGCATTTTTCAAGTTTTTTTTCGGACACCGTGAATGAATGTGATAATGAACCAATTAGAAAGCTTCTTCCTGCTGTGATTTCTGTCAATGAGAATTCTAATTTAACTTGTCCCGTGTCTAATAAAGAAATTAGAAATGCTATGAATCAGCTTGGCTCTCATAAATCCCCTGGTCCAGATGGGTTACATGGGTTTTTCTTTACCAAGTATTGGGAACATGTTGGACCTAGTGTGGTTAAGCTTATTAAGGATTTCTTCATCAATGGACAGATGGACCATAGACTAAATAAGACCTATATATTGCCCTGATCCCAAAGAAAGTTTGCCCTAACACCATAAAAGAGTATAGGCCAATCAGTTTGTGTAATTTTGTTATGAAAATTATCACTAAGATCATTGCTAATAGATTGAGACCTTTGTTGGAAAAGATAATTTCCCCTAATCAGCATGCTTTTGTGTCGGGTAGGTCTATTTTCGATTCTACTGTTATATGCAATGAAATCATACACTCCTTTAAAGTTAAAAAAAGGTGAAAAAGGGTTGGATGACATTAAAACTAGATTTCGACAAGGCTTACGATAGGGTTAATTGGCATTTTCTCTTCAAGATTTTGGAGTGTCTAGGGTTTGAAATAAGTTTATTAAATGGATTCAAAAATGTATTAACACAGTTTCCTTTCACGTACTCGTTAATGGTGCTCCAAGCAAGAGTTTTATTCCATCTAACAGTTTAAGATAGGGGGACCCTTTGTCCCCCTTTTTGTTCATTATATGCCTTGAAGCAATGTCTAGGATGATTAATCAAGGTTTGAGAGATAAGAATATTATTGGTTTTACTGTGGCTAAAGGAGCACCAGTGATTTCTCATTATCTTTATGCCGATGATTGTATCCTATTTCTTAAAGCTACTTATAAGAATGCTTGCAATCTAAGGAAAATTCTTGATGATTTTTGCAGATGGTCCGGACAGCATATAAGTGATGCTAAGGATACCTTGCTCACTTCTGCAAACATGGGTAGAAGTTTCTCTAGTGGTATGGCCGCAGCTCTAAAGGTAAAGACTACTAATGATCCAGGTAAGTACCTTGGCATATCCCTCTTCAGTGGGGAAGAATCAATATTAATACTTTCAATGATCTTGCTGAAAAACTAGCTAATAGGCTGCAAGGGTGGAAAAGTAAAACGTTGAATATGGCTGGTAGAACAACTCTAGTTAGAGTTGTGTTAGATCCTGTCTCTAATCATGTGATGAATATGGTTAAACTTCCACATGGATTACTTAGTAGATTGAATAAATATAAAAGGAATTTTTTGTATGTGTGTGTTGGGGGGGGGGGGGGGGGGATAGAGAATAGAGAAGTTTGCATAAACTGAAGTGGGAAAAATTTAGTAGACCATTAGAGTATGGAGGGTTGGGGGTGAGAAATCTTGAGCTTAACAACTTAGCCTTACTCTCAAAAATGGCCTGGAGAGTTTTTGAAAACTCTGAGTCTGATGTTTCGAAACTCTTAAAAGCTAAGTATCACTAGTGATTTTTGGGTTTGTGAGGCTAAGAAGAAAAGTTTTGCTAGTTGGAGAAGCATTTTAAAAGGAAGAGATGTGGTTAAAGAATGCATTAGGTGGATATGGTGCCTCTGTTAACTTATGGAATGATCCTTGGTTGTATGATTTGCCTCTGTCTTCTATTGCTAATAATGAAAACAATTTATCTCTTCCTAATTTGAAGGGTAAAGATATTACAGACCCACAAACTAGAAACTAGAATTTAATTGCGATTGATGGTTTAATTAATGCTCATGTTGCAGATGATATTAAGGTTATACCTGTTGCAGGTAATGGTGGTCAAGCAGATCAGCTTGTATGGTCAGGAAGCAAATGTGGTAGTGTTACTGTAAAAGATGCGTACAATTTTCTTATTTCCAAGCAGATGGGCAACCCTGCCCCAAATTTGGATTCGAGATATCTGTGGAAATTAAAATGTCCACAAAAAATTAAAACTTTTTTGTGGCTTTTCTGTCACAACAGACTTAGTCTTAATGAGTCTTTATACAGGAAACATATTAGTAATCACCCTGGATGTATGCTTTGTAATAGAGATTTTGAAACTCATTACCATCTCTTTTTTTACTGCAGTGTTATTGGGCCGCTTTGGAGGAAAATTCAGAACTGGATAGGGTTTACCCCCACTGCTAATGAGTTATCTCCAACAACCTTGAAGATTTGGTGCAAGTTTGATGGTAGGATAGGAGGAATTGCATGGCAACATATTCTCCCTTTTGTTTTATGGTCCATTTGGAGGGGAAGAAATGAATGGGTCTTTAAGAAGGTGGTGTTCCAGCCGAAAAGAATTCTTGCAGGAGCTCTAAAATAAGCAAAGGAATACTTCAATATTACTGGTCAACAAGGACATGTGAAGCATAAAGTTGTTGAAGTGCCAGTTCCTTGGGTTTTCCCAAGAGGTTGTTGTTACAAACTTAACTGTGATGGAGCATACAAAAATATGGGTATGGCTGGAATTGGTGGCATCATCCGTGGAGATCAATGGGGTTTTCAGGCGTGTTTCGCTAACCATATTTTCAAGAATGATAACAACATGGCCGAAGTGTGGGCGATTAGGAATGGCATGAGATTAGCCGAGGAAATTGGAGTCAAGAATTTGGAAGTGGAGAGTGACTCAACATATGCAAACCAGTAATGCAATGAGGAAGTCCAGATTCCGTGGAGTTTTCGATCTCTTATTGAAGATATCAAGGTTCTCAAAGCGAAGTTTGAAAGTATCTCCTTTCAACAAAGATATAGAGAACCAAATTCTGTTGCGGATTACCTAGCCAAAGGAGGAGCTACCAAGGAAATGGAAGGAACTTGGTTTTCACAACCACTTGATGCGATCAGGCATCTGGTTAGTGATGACTTAGCTGGTAGAGCTGAAGTCAGAGGTGTGAGAGTAGTTTGCTAGTTGTTGTGGTCAATGACCAATGTAGCAACAAAAAAAAAAAAAGATACGTCCAACCTTGTTTGTTGGATAAAACTTGATTGATTACTTGGGAAATTAATCTTTGGAATCACCCAAGTACTCTCACACATAAATCAGGCTCACGAACTAGTCTTTGTAAACTTTCTGATTGTGAGAGAAAGAGATATAACTCTAGATACTATTCCTTGATTGAGAATCATTAAGTTGAACTCTCGGAATTGTGCTTAAGTTTGTCCATAAATATTGTATGAGAAAAAGTTGCTGGTGTATTTTGGTACCCCCGCGTTTTCACCTGGTCTAATAGACAGACGAGAGTTAGAAGAATTATTAGTAGGTTGGACTGTGCAGTGATGAATGAGTTTTGGTTAAATTGTTTTGAGCATTGGCGGTGTAAAGCTATTCCTAGGGAAGTTTCTGATCATTCACCTCTTATTGGTTATCCTTTTGTTAACACGAGACCTTGCAGGGCTCCTTTTCGAGTTCAAAAAATGTGGTTTGGGCATTCAGAGTTCATGATAATGGTTCATGAGAGTTGGAATGAACCTATTGTAGGGTCTCCAGCTTATATTTTTCTGCAAAAGCTGAAGCGTCTTAAATTGACAATGAAGTTGTGGAATCAACAGGTGTTTGGTAATGTCAATGTGCGGCTAAAATAAGCACAACTCAGGCTTGAAGGTGCGTTGAGTGTAACTGATGAAGATCCTTCGGATGTACAAAAATTGAACTTGATGAGAAACGCGGTTGTGGAAGTTAATGAGATTCGTATGCAACAAGCGATTATGTTGAAGCAAAAATCCAGGAATAAATGGTTGGTGGAAGAGTCTAGTAACACCAGTTTTTTCCATAATAGTAGTCGTTTGCGTAGAAGTAGTAATACAATCTCGGAGTTGGTAGATGCTAATGAGGTTATTGTGACTGATTGCGATCAGATGCGAGACCTTATTGTTAACTATTATGAGGAAAATTTTAATGGGGATTATCCAGTTCCTGTTGACACTCTTTTTGACGTGGATCATGATACAATTACGGTGGAGGAGAGTAATAGAATAGATCAGTTACCTTCTATTGAAGTAATCTATAAAGTTGTGTTTGATTTGAGACCCGACAGTGCGTTAGGACCGGATGGGTGTGCTGGTTTCTTTTATAAGCATTGTTGGGAAATTATCCGAGACGATTTGGTAAGTGTTATCCTTTTTTTATTGGACTAATAAATTTATTCCATATGGAGTGAATTCAAGTCTTCTTATGCTTTTGCCTAAGGAAAGAGGTGCTAATACTCTTAAAAATTTTAGACCAATTGGGCTTAGTAATTTCTTTTTTAAGATTTTTACTAAGATATTGGCTATTAGGCTGGGTAGTGTCTTGGATAACCTGGTTTCAGAAGAGCAGGTGGCGTTTATGTAAGGATGGTAATGTGGGGATAAAGTTGGATATCACCCAGGCCTTTGATATAGTTAGTTGGACTTTTATCTTGGAGTTTTTTTAGAAGGTATGGTTTCTCGGAGAATTGGTGTGACTGGATTCTTCGGATTTTGAAATCTGCTAGAGTTTCAGTTCTTGTCAATGGTAGCCTGGAAGGTTTTTTTAGTATTGATAGAGGTCTTCGCCAGGGGGATCCTTTGTCACCTTTGATTTTTGTGCTGATTGAGGATGTCTTGAGCAGAAATATCACGAAACATTTTCGTGAGGGCAATATGACAACTATGGTCACCAGAAAAGGTTTTTCGCTTACTCATTTATTTTTTGCTGATGATATTATGATTTTTTGTAAGGGTGACATGAAGAGTTTGAAAATTTTGGTTGATTTGTTGGGTTTGTATCAACGTGCTTTGGGGCAAATTGTTAGTTGGGAAAAGAGTAAACTCTATTATGGTGGGGGATCTATGAGGAGAAGAGCGACTATTGCTGAATTTTTTGGAATGAATATTGCCACTTTCCCGGACTGATATTTATGGGTTAAAATTATGCCTGAAGCTGTTAAATATCACCATATTTCGAATGTGGTTGAGAAGATTAAGGAGTAGTTAGCTGGTTGGAAGGGAAGGATTCTTTCTTTTCAAGATAAAGTGGTGCTGGTTAAGTCGGTGATTGCAAGCTATTCTATTCATAATATGGTTGTTTACAAATGGCCAAGGAAGTTTATTCATTAATGTGAGGTTGCAATTAGTAATTTTTTATGGTCTGGTGATTCACAGATGAGTAGGTCATTTTTTTGTGGCTTATGATAAGGTTTGTGCTCCGTATGTTAAAGGTGGTCTTGGTATTACTCAAATGTGGGTGATGAACAAAGCTATGCTTATGAAGTTGTGTTGGAAGATTTGTACTTCTAAAAAGGTTTGGGCGAAATTTTTATGGGCTAAGTTCTTTTCTCGGTCTGGCAATTTGGTTGGGTACACTAAATCTTCTATTTTTCTTGGTTTTCGTTGGGTTTATGATGAGGTTCTGTTTAATACAAAGGTGTTGATAGGTGATGGCAGATCAACTTCCTCATATTTTGGTTCATGGTGAGGGGGATGCTAGTGTAGCTGATGTGATTGGTGAGGAAAACTTGGATAGGTCAGTAATGGTTAGTGATATGTTGTCGGATGGGGAATGGCATTTCACGGACGTTGTTATCCAAAATTTGTTGGCTGCAGGCGTGGTTTTGGAGAACCTTCCAGTTCCGTTGGGGGGTGGGGGGTGGGGGGTGATGATTATAAAGTGTGGAAGCCTGAATACAATGTGAATTTACGGTTGGTTCAGCTAAGGAGCTGATTCGTAGAAAATATCCGAAGCTAGAGAGTGCTAATCTATTATGGAGACCTTCAATTCATCTGTCTCTTGCTGCAAGAAATTGGAAGCTCTTACGGGGTGCTTGTGCGACATTAGACAAGGTTCGTAGTAGATTTAAATATCAGGTAGTTAACAAGTGTTGCTTGTGTAACACAGAATAAGAGCCGTTGGAGCATATTTTATGGTCTTGTGATTTTGCGGCAAGGGCGTGGCTTTGGATTTCAGAGGTTTTTGGTCTTTCTCTACACCAGAATCTCTAACTGCGTATAAAGAGGCAAAGGGAAAAAGTCATCTATTCAAGGATGTTTGGTTGATGTCTATTCTTGTAATTCGTTCGGATTTATGGATGACATGGAATATCTACATTTATGGTGCTCAAAAAGTCAGTTGGCATTTTTTCCATAAGAAGGTCTTCAATCGGATTCATAAGTATTCTAGACGGTTGAAGGGTTATATGTTTAATAATCAAGATGCTCTACGGGTGCTCTTATTCTTTAGAGTACAACATAGGATAGTTAAGGTGATGCAACCGAAGGACTGGTTTTGGATTCCTCCAAATCATGATGATTTGATGCTTTGTTGTGATGGCGCGCGGCTAGGGGAAGTTCGGGAAGAGTAGGTGCTCGAATGGTTGTTCGTGATGCAAGTTTTAATGTTTTGGGAGTTATGATTGTTGGTTTTTGTATTCAAACTAATTACTTAGCTGAGCTTTTATGTGTTATTGTTGGTTTGGAATGGGCCTTGAAGTTTGGAGTTGGAAATATTTGTATTCTTACTGATTTTATGGGTAATGTTTTGGCTATTCTAGTGATGATACTGTGGTTTCGTGGTTCCTAAGACAGAGATGGGTGGCTGTGAGGGCTAGATATATTACAATTCGTTTTGTGCATACTTGTAGTGAAGCTAATTTTGCTGTAGACACTATGGCCAAGAGGGGTTGTTTGTTAGATGATAGAGTAGGCATGAGTTATGAAGGAAGACCTTAGTTTATTTCTTCAATTGAATTACCAAATGTTTCTTATTTTAGATTTGATTAGTTTGTAAGTTTTTGGGATTCTTTGCCACTTTTCTACAAATTAGTTGTAATTTTTACTATTTTTATTTCTTTTTGGATTCTCAAAAAAAAAAAAAAAATTGTAAGTTTTTGGGGTGTTGTGCCTCTTTTCTTACATTTTAAGTTGTATTGTTTTGCTATTTATTAATACAATTTGGATTTACCAAACAAAAAAAAAAAAGCCAATTATACTCCTGAAGAAATAGAATGCTCTTTAATAAGAAGAGAAAAAAATCCGAAATTTATTTATTATGCAAATAGAAATATTAAGTGTACATGTGTTTTCTTACTCTTTTATAGTTTCTATTACCGGTGTGACAGAAACTGCAAAATATTTTGAGCCTGGGGATAAGTAAAAACATATATTTAGGACTTAGCCTAAGTCCCCCGGCTGAAAAAGAATTACTAAAGCCCAAAGGCTGAAGTGTCAAGGGCCAAGGCTACTCAGTCCATAACAAACGGATTTGGGCCTGTATATGCTTCATTTGGCGAAGACCACAAAGAAAGAAAACGTGGAGTCGTCATCCGTCAACCTTAATAAGTGAAGTAGGTGTACACTACAGAGATGAGCGGGGCTGGCTGCTGGCAAAGATATATCGTTAGGTACGAGATTTGGAAGAACCAAGAAAGAGGTCAAAAGATCTGACAAAAATCTAAATAAAAATTAGCGTAAGCCAGAATGAGAAACAAATAAAATATAACTATGCTGAATTAAAATTATTGTGATTCACTGTTTAATGATCGAGATTTAATATGCATCTTTTGGGTATCGAATATACTACTCCAGATTTTTGGTTTAACAATTTGTGCCTACCTACCAGATTGGAAGTTAATTGGAGAAAAGTTACAACGTTAGGCTATAAAATGCATGAACAAAAAGGTGGGTTAATTTTGAACTATGACAAGCTTGTTCGACTAGTAATTTGCTACTATATCCTAGTCAACTATCATTGTGTAAAGCATTTTATAGGGTTTGTCTTAATTCGGCGCAAAGACAATATCGATAGACTCCACATAAATTTATTCAGGTTTTACTTCAGTAATCTCAAATGCCATGGATTAGTAGCTGGTGAGGTAGTTCAATAAGGTGGGAATTGAATAAATACCCCTTGTTTTAATGACAATTACCCTTCTCATACAATAAATATACCCCTCCTCACCTTTAATCCGATTAGGGTCCATCAACAATATTTCTTCTTTCCATATTTACCCCACGTCACAAGTATTCGTTTTCATTCTTTTCGCTTAAGAGTTTAGATCGAAATTCTCTCTCTTTTTCCAACTACAGCCACCACCACTACCACTTCCTCCGCCGCTGCACATAGATTCAGAAACACCACCTCCTCCACTACAAATAGATTCAGAAACACCTCATCCGCCACTGCAAATAGATTCATGAATCAATTGATAACCCTAGAACTCAAATCTATTTGTGATTCAGATTTATATGCCACATTTGATATCAGATACCTTTATGTGAATCATTAGGTTATCACCATCACCTCCACCACAAATTTTGAATCAATCGAATTGTGTTGCTGGTACTGATTTTGTTGATCGATAGAGAAACAGTTGATCCTGGTGGTGTTGATGGTGGAGGAGGCGGTGGTAGTGAAGTGAAATGAAAATTTTGTGGTAGTGAAGTGAAATGAAAATTTTGGATCCAACTTTCCAATTTGAGATGCCTTAAAAAACCTAAAAGATTGATACGATTCAACATCAACAATATTAATTTATCTATAGAGTTCGTCTCGTCTTCATATGTCTCACTCTCTATTCCTGAATGTTCAGATTTGATCTCCTTTATAAGGTTACAGTAGCAACATTTACCTAGTGAAAATCTTATTGAATTAGGTGAAGTAATGATTAAAGTTTTGATTATTATTATCATGTATGATCTGTGTGTGTTGTATTTGTCTCTGGGGGTTCATTGAATTTCAGTAAGACCCATTTTTGTTCAACTTTTTTTTTTGACTACTCAGGTTAACATAAAATTTTGATACGTAATGGTTTACTTGTTTGTGATTCCAGGAAGTCCATTATAATCAGCAGGGATTCTTGCTTTTAGAAGGTCAAGGAATCTATCGGTTGGGATAAAATTGGTAAGATTTAATGGAGTGGTTAATGAGTATGATTTATCTTCCATTGACAACGCATTACCAAGGAAAAATGTGGGGGGGAAATTGTCAGATTTATTGCGCACTGCAGAAAATATGTGTTTGACCCCTAGCAAGAAACATTTACTTTAGAATCCATGAAATGAGTGGTTTGTGGTGTCTGTTTTACTTTTCGACTTAAATTTCTTTTCTTCAATTTACCTGTATTTATACTCTAGTTTCACTAAAGAGTTGTACTTGTGCAGTGGTGGTGGTAGTAGTGGTGGCTGTGGTGGTGATTTTTGTGTTTGCAGCAATGGTGTTGGTGATGGATTTTGGTGCAGTGGAGGTGATGGTGGTGGATTTTATTACAGTAATAAGGATGGTGGTGGTGGTGGTGATATCAATCAATGGTTTGAGACTGGGTACGTTACATGGGAGGTGGTTTTCTGTAACGGTGTTGGCGATGGATGTTGCAATGGAGGTGCTGGTAGTTGCTGGATGCAATATGAAATTGTTCAATACTAGGATTATGGTCAAATGGCGCACAAGTTACCTACTTCTCACTGTCAATTCTTCCACCACAACTATCGATAAATTTATAGCCATGTATGTGTAAACTTATGGCATCTTATTTACTTACAGTTCCATGCTAAAATTTATAGCTAAATCTGTAGAAATCTTTAGGTGCTCATAGTTAGCAGGTTGCCACATAGTCTCTCATGTAGGTTCTTTTAGTATGAGTTTTAACTTGCTTGTCTGGTTTATGGGTATGCATATAACTCACTAAAAGCATTAAGTTCTTTTCAGTTAGCAACACTTTTCTACAACCCTTTTGTATTAGTAAGTGATTACATTACATTTCTGAATGTCAATGAGTAATAGAAATTGATCTTAGTGTAAGGAGTCAACAACAAATATTTGTGTATCAACAATAGAAATTGACCTTAGTTTAGGGAGTCAACAACCAATGTTTGTGTATCAACAATGGAAAAATGGAATCAACAACCAAATTTGTGTATCAACAATATAAATTGATCTTAGTGTAAGGAGTCAACAACAAATATTTGTGTACAAATAATAGAAATTGACCTCAGTTTAGGGAGTCAACAACCAATGTTTGTGTATCAACAATAGAAAAATGGAATCAACAACCAAATTTGTGTATCAACAATAGAAATTGATCTTAGTGTAAGGAGTCAACAACAAATATTTGTGTATCAACAATAGAAATTGATCTTAGTTTAGGGAGTCAACAACCAATGTTTGTGTATCAACAATGGAAAAATGGAATCAACAACCAATATTTGTGTATCAACAATAAAAATTGACCTTAGTTTAGGAAGTCAACAACCAATGTTTGTGTATCAACAATAGAAAAATGGAATCAACAACCAAATTTGACAAATATTTTTGAACTTTTGATTTTTTGGATCAACTTCAGTTGTTGACACCTAATATTGACGGCGGCGTGGCGGTGGCGGTGGCGGCGGCGGCGATGGTGGTTGTATTTAGTAAGTGGTGGTGGTGGTGGTGGAGTGGTGGTGGAATGTTATTGGTGGTTGTATTTAGTAAGTGTTGTTGTTGTTGGTGGTGGTGGTGGTGGAGTGGTGGTGGTGGCGGCGGTGCTGTAGGTGGTGGTGAAATGAAATAATAGAAAAATCTATTTTTTAATGGATAAAATTTTTAAATGGAAAATAATATTGTAAGTGGGGGTATTAAGGTAATCTATTTTCTAATGGATAAAGTATTTAAATGATAGAGGTATTTATATTGTTGTATAAGGGTATATTTATTGGGTGGCAAAACTAAGGGTATTTAATAAATTTACCCTTCAATAAGAGCAAGTCTTATGGTGGAATCCATCCATCTTCCATCTTCCACGCCACCTCAGCACTTGGAACTGTGGATGGAAGCGCAAGTGTAATGGTGGAATAGTAGAAACGCTATTCTTAATGGAGCTAAGCTCCATTCTTAATAGCGCTAAAAAAACGCTATTCTTAATGGAGCTAAACGCCATTCTTATTAGCGTTTTTTTTCTTAGCCGTTAAATTCTCAACAACTCAGTTTAAATCAACGGATTAAAAAAAAAAAACGCCATTCTTAATAGCGTTTTACGCTATTCTTATTAGCGTTTTTTGTCTTTTAGCGCTATTCTTATTAGCATTTCTATGGATTCCACGGACCATTCCACCAAATCATGGAACCCTGCTTGGATTTTCTGTGGAAGACCCTAACTTGGAAGCCATTAGACTTGACATTCCATAGATTTTCCACACTTGAAATAGGTTGGATTCCACCATAAGACTTGCTCTAATAGGCCTTTCTTCAAACATAATTGATACGAGAATCATGGGATTGATTGATTGATCGATCGGGCGGAATACAAAACAGTAACTACTTTTTTGAATGATTGACACCAACCAGCTTGCCACCTCCTAGTTATATACTCGAATCAAAACTAGTGAAATGCCCGGTAACACTATCATGTCATGTGAGCTTATAACGGCCAAACTTTAGTAGTTCGGTTTGACTGTAGTTTTGAATGCTCAAACCAGGGAAGGTTGGATCTCCAATTTTCTCCATTCTCCGAGTGAGATGGAAATTGTGTTATGTTGGGAAGGCGACCAATTCAGTGAAGCTGGTCTGTTAAGGGATTGGGCCCTGCTGTGCCATTAAAAAAAAAAACTTATAAAAACAAAAAACCGCTGAAATGTTTTGCTTTCCAAACCATGTACAGTGGATCCATAAAGTGTACTAGTGTTTTCTTTTTACTGCTGAAACAGTTCCAAAAAGTATTACTAGCTTATGAAGGATGCCAACCAATAAATGTCTCGTAATTTGGTCAATAACATCATGGAGGCATATCATACTACTGTAAAACATCTATAAAATAATAGGTTTGGGACCACCCAAATCCTATAATTTTAAAGAGATATTACTTAATCAATAAAATAATAATTTATTATTTTATATATATAATAATATATTAATTTAAAAAAAAAATTGGAAAAAATGAGAATTTCCATATTAAAAAAAAGTATCTTAGGATAAATACTAAAATAGATTTTTAAAATTAAAAAATATTTAAAAAGATAAAAAAAAACATTAACGAAAATATTTTAGAACGACATGCATCATTGAAGTAACAAATCTTATTAATTTCCATGAAAAAAGATTTTTATACAGAAAATTTTTGTATTTAACATACAATTTACAATTCAATTTAGTCACAAACAATACACGCTTCTAATCACTAGGATGTCTTATTATTTCTTTTATTTGAACTTCAGAGAAAAACAGATCAACATTGAATCATATTTTGAGAAAATTTAATGTGTATGAAAATTATTTTTTATTTTATAATGGAATTATTATTTTATATAATATTTGGGACCTTTTTAATGTTTAAGGGGAACTTTTGAAAGAACGCGAAATTGGGGGATATAAAAAGGAATTGGGGGATATAGGAAAAGGACAAAAACCGGATCCAAATATAAAATCAAGGTCACCCCTTATCTTAGTATTTTAATAATGCCTAATCTACCCCTCACTAATCAGGATTAGTGAATAATAATCATTAATAAAATCATAAGATTTTTGATAAATTATTAGTGTGTGTTTTTATTTGATTTTGGGTGAGTGAGGTGAGAGTAGAAGGAGAGAAAAAGTATTTGAGAGGGAACTTTTTTGGGGGAAAATGGAGGATGATTGTGAAGAGAGAATTGTTGCTGAGAGGTTGAAAATTTGATTTTTTCTTTGAATCCACCATTTTTGTAGCCGAAAAGCTAGGTACCTGCATGGACGTGGTATGAATACAATGCTCTAACCATTCGTATCTCCGGCAGACCGAGCTTATCCCCCATTTTGATTCAAGCCGGCATAGTATTCAACCCAAAAACTATGCCTAGACAGTAAGTTATTTTTTCGAACGCTATGCAGGGGGTCTGGGGGGTGGCGGCGTAGCCCCTCCCGGTTGTGTTCGACCTGCTTGAATTTCTTTGCCGGTACTGCTACCGGCATGGTATGTTGCTTGAATTTCTTTGCCGGCACATGATGTAAAGTATCCAGAAACTTAAATATTTTTTCCACTTGACTACCGGCATTGATAAATTTTTATCGAGCATGCCGGTATTTAGTTACGACATTGAATGTTAGTTACCAAGCATGCCGTCACCAGTTTCCGGCATGGTCTTCATCAATTCCGGCGATGTAAAAAAATATTCCGTTTTGAATTTTTTCTCGGTTTTAATCACCCACTTCCTAAGCACATTTAGTTAATTCTCGAGCATGCCGTCACCGGTTTCCGGCATAGTATGTTTCTTTAATTTTTATGCCGGCACATGATGTAAAGTATCCAAAAAGTTGATTTTTTTTTCACTTGACTACCGGCATTGATAGATTTCTATTTAGCATGCCAGTACTTAGTTACGGCATTGAATGTTAGTTACCGAGCATGCCGGCACCAGTTTCCGGCATGGTCTTCATCAATTCCGACATGATGTTCATCACTTCCAGCATGATCTTCATCACTTCCGAATTAAAAATATAATAATTCGTTTCCAAAGTGAGGAGCCGGCAGAGAAGGAGAAGAGAATTTGAAAAAGAGTGGGGAGAGTTTAGAATTTGAAAGGGAATGGGGAATATTTGGGTTTCAAAGCTCTAACCCTGAAAGAGATTAATAAGAAGTGAAGATGGAAATGGGGGATACGATTTTGTTTTTTGATTTTTATTTTGAAGGGAGGATGTTTTAGTATTTTTGCACCCCAAAACCACCCCTTAGCAGACACTATTGGTTGGGGGAAGTAATTCATATCCCCCAATTAGTTTTTATATCCCCCAATTTCATGTTCTTTTAAAATATGTTATATTATAATTTTATCGAATTTATTATTTTAGCACTAAGGGCCCGAGTCGAGACTGGAAAATTTTATTATTTTAGCGAGACTATTATATTATCGAGTATTATTTTATAAAAGTTTTACTTATATTGGGTTCCACCTTGCAGTTGTAGGGTGGTTAATTCTCAAAACAAGTAGGATGGTTTCCATCATATCTCCCAAGCAAGAGGTTGAGACTTTTAGTCTCTCAGCCACATCTGGGGACATGTCTAAGTTGTATCAATTAAACAGAAAGAGACATGCATGCATATCTTTATTTTCTGTTCCGCACCTAGCTTTTAGCAAATTCAAATTACTATGAGCAGTTCCTATGGAATGAACAAACTATCAAGATTGTTCATTTTGCTTCCACTATGGACTCAACAAACATGAAAAATGGATGTTCAAACCAACAAATTTGTTGGTTTGTTCATTGAGTTGGAGGATGTAGCGGGCGTTTGATGATAGGCCGGGTGAGCTTTCCTCAGGCGCTGGCGATTGAGACTAAAGAGCCGACGCTTTTCATTCCAGCGCGAGTTCTCTACTAAAGCGCCAGAGCTTGTCCTTTCAGCGCCGCGTTTTTCATAGAAGCGCCAACGGCTGAATCTGGACGGCTGAAAACTCTTGTGATCTAACGGCTATAATTTTTGAGTTTTATAAATACTCCTCATTTCAACTTCAAATTCACATTCACACATCTAGTCTTCTTTAGTCTTTTCCGAGCTTAAAAAAATTCTTCAACTTCAACAAATTTTTCAACTTCTTGAACATGTCTCGGCCCTTGTTAGTTCTAAGCGCTCGTATACTAAAGAAGAAGATGAATCTATTTGCAGAAACTATGTTTTTTTATTTACTCAGCTTGCTTCAGCAAACTATCCATGGGTGAATTTCTGGGCGGTTATTCACGACGGGTTCTGCAGTGACACCCGTAATCCGAGTCGACGTGCTATATGCGACATAGAAAATCGTTTTTCGTACAATTAAGAAAGAATTAAGTGAATTTGTAGCTTTAACCATACAGGACAATCGATATAGACCAAGAGGTGAAACTGATGCTGAGATGGTAACAAGATCTTTGGCTGAATGGCGAAGATGGAAAAATGTGGCTTTTCCTTTCGAAAATGTTTCGAAATCCTTAAGGTGTTGAACAGTTTCAACCCCTTCTTGGAAGCTAATGTAGTCCGCCGTAATTCAGTGAAGCTAATGTAAAACGCTTAATTTTAAAGCTAATGTTTTTAAAGCTAATGTAGTCCGCCGTAATTCAGTGAACCTAATCTAAAACACTTAATTTTATTTAATTAAGACCGTTGTACTTTTAAAACTAAAATTACATATGTAGCAGAATTTAAAATTACAATCTCTCTAACGTCACTCATCGCTAGCTCCCCCATTGTTATTTCCCGGAGTCCAGAAATCTGCAAAACCTGGGGATAGACCTGGGACATTCCCACTTGCCAACATATTAAATAAATTTCCATATGTTGATAAACTTGGGGATAGACCTGGTTGACCAACATTAGGCGATTGGAAAGCATTAGGCGATTCTTGAAAGGCACTCGGAGCACTCGGTCCCCCAAGCATATAAGATGTTTGTTGTTGTTCTGGTGGTGGTGTAACATTGTAGCAGCTATCATTTGGGTTGTAGGGCGAGAATGATGATGAAATGCGCCTAGGATCTAACCGAAATACTTGAGGATGAGATACATGCACAGTTTGTGGTGAAGAAATATTGTGCCGTATGTGTGGTGAAGAAGAAATGTGTCCTACTTGTGTTTCTCCCACCGCTGTATCATCACTATCGTGCAATGATTTGTTGCTCCCGGTGGAATCCGAAGACTGTGACCGCCGCCCATCATCATTTACAATTGGACTCAATCCAGACCGCTGTCCATCAGCATTTTCAGTTGGACTCAATCCAAACATTGTGTTCTCGTGCCATTTCTTACGCTCATCCAAGTGTGTAGCCATAATTTGCCGATTCAGCCAATGCAAATCGTTCAGTTGGCTCCTCAACTCTCCTTCAGTTGCATTCACCTTGTAGTAAGGATAATCACGTTCCATACCTTGGGAAACAATGGGGATCGTGGTTGGCTCACCTTGTAAAGTAATACTTGGCATCTCCCAACGAATTTCTGGCAAATTTGACGAAGATGATGAAGAACTTGCACCCGTGGTGGAGTAAGTCATAAAGCATGGCTCTTTTGGAGGTGGCTGGCTAGGAACGATATTTGCATCATGAGACACGCGTGATAACACTGGGAGATCAAACCCATAGATGTGCATGTTTTGTGTCCCAATTACATGATGCGAAATCGACGTGTACCATTTGACATAGTCCGCTTCACTAATATCCAACTGTGTATTTAGTTCATACCTCGTCCAATTGGTTCTTCTCAGCCTATCAAAATCTGATCCAGAGGTTTGCATTTGTTGTGGCGGGTTAATTGCAATTGCATATATACCTTGCATTTGATACTGCAGTCTTTCTCCCAGGTACCAAACCCCTCTAGCCAATGGTGGAGTGTAAAAAAAAACTCTACACAGAGAATAATCAAGAATACTTCGTCCAACACCAGCATCATACTCAGGAAAATAAATGTAAGGGTGAACAACGACGTTGTTGTGGCTCCGAGTCATCTGATGAAACCTCTGAACAAAACTGGAACCCGAGATGTCGCTGCCAGTGCCCTTCGCTAAGTTGGTCGAAATGTGCATATTCAATATTGGAAATCTTTGGGTATTGTCGTTGAGGATTGGTTTACCAACACGGAAGTAGGTATACCACCAATACTGCAAATTACTCCATAATTTTAGTATTTTGACTTAATCTACATTTGCTCATAAAATAATAATTTTGATATTTACCTCTAGAAACCAATGAAGTTATCTCCGCCCGTAGACGCATCATCCAGCCCACAGTATAATTCTGCTAAAATTGCAGATCCCCAGTCATAATCTGGTGCTTTGTCAAGATTTTCTAATGCTTGAAGCCAACCAACACGAGCAACGGAGGATGAGTTTGGAAATCACGTCTGACCCAGTACCCATAAGATAAACATCCTTTCGAGTTCAGGATGGACATATACATGCGCTGGGTTTCTTGGTTGGTTAAGGAACAACTTCAACGCTGAACATTTAATCCCATTTCCTTTCAATTTTTTAAGACCTTCAGGTATTCCTGAATCTATAAACGTTAGAAAAAGTGTCTCCCATTTACTATTTTATATCCATTCGTCAGCGTTGAATGGTGGCGGCTCTCCTATTCCACTTGGAATCCCACAAATGAAATACAAATCAAGGGGCGTAATTCTTATTACAAGTATAATATCAACTATGATTAATTCTTTTGATTATTTAATAATTATTTAAAAAATATAATTTAAGTTAAGTTAAACAAGCTTACCAATTTCAAACTCAGTGAAATGGAATGTGTGCGTTGTCGCCCACCACCTTTCTATCACTGTTATCGGAATTTTGTTGTTGTGCCTTCTAGGCTTCACATTATAAAGCGCACGTCAGGGATATCTGTCAACCCTTTCTCGGACTCGAGGGGGTAAAACGTCATAAATAGCCTTTAAGTCTGAAAACCCACCTCTCATATAAAAATAACTATCAGACCGATCTTGATGCCCCGACACATGACCTTGGACTAATGATGGAGCAACAAGGCTATTGATCTTGATGCGCAACAAACTCTGCTTCCCGATTTTGAGAAAAATCTACACCTGTGGCGGGCCGCGGTGCAGGTTCACTTCTTCGATCTCTTTTCTTCTTTACAGTATTGACCGCTTTTCTTAAAAAGCCGCTCATATTGTATCAAAATTTTTTGATTTAGAAGAGTTATTAGAAGAAGGAAATAGTAGTGGTGTGACAGAAATGAAGTGAGTTTAATCCAATTTATAGGTTTTGAAAATATAGATGTTGGAATTATGGCCGTTGGAGATTTTGTATCTCACGCCCGCGTTGATAGGACCAACGCGCGTTTGTATTATCAACGCCCGAGTTTGTCTGTTCAACGCCCGCGCTTTACCTAAAAACTCCAGCGTTTGTAGTTCCGTCGCGTGCTTAGTTCTCTAACGCCCACTGCTTTACCATAGTGGAAAAGCCAGTTTGGCCATCCACCTGGCTCAACAAAAATTTTCATTTGTTCATTCCCATTGGAATTTCCCTAACATGGAAAATTATGTGAAAAGGGTATACACACGGGTTACTTCTTAAACCATGAACATTATTTGATTTGGAAGGTTCCTGTTTTGAAATTCACATGATGTTTACTACAAATATGTCTGCTGTGCATCAATGCATGTATTCAGCAATCCAGCTAAACTGCTAAAACTACTCATAACCATCAAAAAAAGTTCCAAACCATACACAAAAAACCCACATGGATCCTGATTTTTTTGTCTTTAAATTTCATAACAAGCACCAACTGAATTAATTAGAAAAAAAAGGACCTTAAAAATTGCCAGCCCAAAGATTTCATTAATTTTTTTTAATTCGAAAGATTTCATTTTCTTTGCATTTAATTTGTTTGTTTTTGTACACGTAAATGACAGCCTAATTTTGGCACAACATTGTAACAACTAGTCTAGTAGAGAAGCCCCCTAAACTAAATTAGAATACCACTACTTAATAATGTTATAACATTAGCTAGCTAATAAACAAATTATTATGATTTTGGCTCGTCACTGTATATAAATAGCCCCATAACGTTGTCATTCTACATTGTACTACTATTACTTCTACTACTACTGTGATCATTTCTCTGCAATCAAAACTAAAACGATGGCAGCAGTTTTGAGAGAAAAACAACTTCTGTTTATAGGGTTCTTCATTTCTTTCATTACTGTTGTTCTATCGGCACGCCACCACCAGCAGCGTAAACTTTATACACCTCCAACTCTCAAAAATCTGAACGATAATTTCCCTCGCCAGACCTTTGATCAAGCCTTTTCTCCTTATTTTGGAGGATCAAATCTTCAGGTTAGAGATAAGGGAGCTTCCGTCGATATCAGTCTAAATAAATACACTGGTAAGTACATACAGTAGTTTTCCATTTGGGTAGTGATAAAACACAGTTTTTCTGGTCGAATTTTTGGATTAATTTTTGTTAATAACTTACAACAGGTTCTGGATTCATATCACAAAACCGGTACCATTACGGATTCTTCAGTGCATCCATCAAGTTTCCTGCCGGGGATTACTCAGCTGGCGTTGTCCTTGCTTTCTACGTGAGTTCCTCCTACTAAAACGTCATGTCAATATTGATTATTATTATTGTTATACAGTAATAAGTAGTAAAACTTTTGAAGCCAATCAAGCCATGCATAAAAGCACGCATGCATCAAGTATGAAGTAAGTAACTTGTTTAAAAATGTAATCATGAAATTGATAAGACGCACTATGGATGCAGTTGTCAAATCAAGATGTATATCCTAGAAGCCACGACGAGATAGACTTCGAATTTCTTGGACATGCAAAGAGGAAACCATGGAATTTGCAAACTAACGTCTACGGCAACGGGAGCGTGAAATATCACGGCCGAGAAGAGAAAATTCGTCTTTGGTTCGACCCTACAAAACAATTTCATACTTACACGATCATCTGGAACTCTAATCACATTGTGTAAGTAGTAAAATGCTCATAAATGTCTTAGTTATGGATTTGTTTACCTGGAAATAGCAATGTTTAACTAATTTATCTCTTATTAATGAATGCAGATTTCTTGTTGACAATATACCAATAAGAGAGGTAACCTATACTAAAACGATATCTCCAGCGTACCCTTCGAAACCCATGACTCTATACTCCACAATCTGGGATGGATCACCTTGGGCTACTGATGGTGGAAAATATAAAGTCGACTACAAGCTATCTCCTTTTGTAGCTTCATTTGGGAAATTACAAGTGGAAGGTTGTATTTGGAATAATCAAACAAAGTCATCCCTAGCACCATCCCCTTCACCAACACTGTCACCGGTGCAATCTCCTTCCCCATCTCCGACTCCTTCATCAGCACCACTCTTTTCGTGTACTAAGAGCGGCGGTAACGGGAAAATGGATTCAGTAGAAGGAGAAGATGTTATAAGGTTATCGGAAGAACAGAGAAAAGCAATGGCGGAAATAAGAAAGGAGTACCTGACTTACTCTTACTGCAAAGACAAAAATAGATTTCCTGTTTTACCACCTGAATGCATTTCACAGTAATACTTACCACTTGTTATGCATATTCAATTATTATTAGCTAATTAATTATTCTTTTAAAATCTTAACAAATTATTTTTCTGTTGTAATACTGATTTTTTCTGTAATATATAAAATATATAAATGGAAATTCATTTTATTTTACCTGGCCAAATTGGGGTATACCCATTTTATTCCCATCCAAACTAGTATGCTAAGGGGTGTCTAAAAATTGTTAAAAGACCAAATTACCCCAAAAAAAACCATGCCGACTAAAATTTATCCAAACAAAATTTCAAAATCTTTTTCCAAAATTCTAACTATGAAATCAGGAAAAAAAAATGGATTATACGGGTTTTGAGATTGGGTATGATTTTACATACTCGAGTTGAGATTGGGTACAAAATCATACCCAATCTCAAATCCCTTACGATTCAACATTTTTATCAAAAGCCGACAAAGTATTTTTTGTCGACCTTGCCGACTAATATTAGTCGGTATCTTCCTAGGTTGAACAATGTGCCGACTTTTCATCTCTGAAATTAACATTTACAGGGTCGGCACGGTATTCATCCTTATACCTTGCCGACTATAGTTTAGTCGGCATGTTATGAAATTAATACTTTGCCGACTAATCATGTATTTGTAACACCTTTCTCTGTATGTCAAAAATCTTATAGTCGGCAGGGTATTGTTTTGTCGACCTTGCCGACTTTTCATAGTCGGCAAGGTATTTTTTTGTCGACCTTGTCGACTTTTCATACTTTCAGAACTGAAAATGTTGATTCCTTCTATGATTTTGAGTATAAAATCACCCAGCAGCTCTACAATCCCATATTTATAAGTGTTTGGTGGGTAGTACGATTTCATTTCCGTTACAAGTAGAATTCTCAAAAAAAAAAAAAAAAAAAATCTCAAAAATCTACCCACATCCATGAGTTCAACCTAAAATAAAACCTAATTTCAAAATTTTAATCAACTAATTAACTAACTAAATTAATTACCCTAATCACATTTATTAGTGTTAATTAATCAAGGGTAGATTAACCATTTTTGTAAATATGTGGTTAAATGGCTTTGTGTTTTACTTCAAAATGACCTTATTTTGTCTCATTTGATATACCCCGATTAATTTGGGTATATCCAATCAAGCCAGGTAATTTTAGTTTGTTGTTTCTGATTATTTGTGTACTCTTTTTTTTTTTAAGAAACGAGGGGCTTCAAAGAGCCCCTAAATTTTATTTATTAGACTACCTCATTCAAATTAAAGTTTGAAGGATTACATATCAGAGGTGGTAGATAAACACACCCTCTTGTTTCATCATTGTACATTACATAGTGATGCAACAAATGTGTAATGTAACTTACATTTTTTGGAATTACATAAAACCAAATAGCATGGAAGAGACTAACTAACAAAGGTTTTGATCTTACAAGTGAGAAATATGATGCTCCGAAGAATATCATAATCATTCACCAAATCGGCTTGTTGACCGTTGATTGCATCACCCCCAATTACCTTGCCTGTAATGTTCTTCAATTCAAATTGCAAACCACATGCCTTTGTTTCATCCATCGGAGAAGAAGTTGTATCAAAATCCTTAATAATCTTCCACATGAGTAACCAAAAAAAAATTCGTCCAACATAATTTATCTTCTCTATTCTTCCTACGGATCTGGATAGATGAAATTGTTGAAGCAAGATTAGAAGAAACAACCTGTAACAATTCCATATATTGATTATATGATAAAATCCCATTAAAAAGCCCCAAGCACTATGATAAACTGCTGTATGATAAGCGTAATGAAAGAAAACATGCCATGTAATAGCCATTAATAATATTTATTGAAATCGAACAAGTAAAAACGAAATCTAAACCTAATATTGCAAAAAAGCAATATTTTTATTCAAAAACAGAAAACAAATTAGTGTTCCTAGATTTACTCGGTGGATCTGAAATCTTAAATCCAAAACCGAGTAAATCTAGATAAAAGAAGAAGATAATGGAGGAAAATTAGGATGGAGAAAATCCAGAAAAATTTTTTCCTCCAATTATTTGTGTACTACTAGATTACTGCTGCAGCAGTGAAGGCCGACCAAAAAAATCAATTACTAAACTCAGAAATGATTTTGTAGGAGGATAATATTTTGAAATGCCTTTTCTAGCACTCAATTCCTCTCCACTAAAACGAAAGAAATTTTTTTTTTCTGATCCACCACATAAAACCATCAAAAAAGTCTATGCACATTTTTTTTTCTTTCTTCGTCTAATGTACAGTATTGGGAAAGGCCAAAGGGCAGTCAAGACATTTAAACTACTCAGCTAATGTATTCATTTCTTTGGTATCATCAAATCTGTCGTTTACTCGTTTTACTTTGAGGAGCTCGCCACCAGACTCAGCCTCCTCCTTCTCCAACTCTTTATCAGTATTTCTCCCTCATCTATTTTCTTGTTCACCTCAGCTTCCTAAATTTAGCCAGTGGAGGATTTCATTAACGCATGGAGAAAACTTAATTTGTTTGACTATTGGAGTATATATGTATTAAAGTCTTTGCTCTACTCATATTCTTGGAAACTCTCTTTCAGTTACAAAATTATTATGCAAGAAGTATCCAAGCAGTTGTAATACTTGTTGAAATTTGTTATAATTTCTGATACTTTCTGTTTGGTTGAGATTTTTAATTTTTAACTTTTTTCTAATTTCTTTATTTTAATTCTTATTCAACTCAATTTGGAGTAAAATGGAATTGGAGATCGATAAATAAATCAAAATAGTGAAGATCTGGAAGCGTTTTGGGTTTATTGGTAAGTTTCGGGTTTACCAGACCACGATTTCATCATCTTCCCAACCCGAAATCAAATTTTTTTTTTTTTTTTACTTATGATCAACTCTGCTGATTGAAATCATCGATCATAAAATTAGACTAATGGGTATACTGTTCAATTGGGTGCTAATTAGTTCCTTTTGTTTAGAAACTAGGCATGGATTTTCTCTGCGATATAGAAACCTGACCCAGAAATTAATCATCTTCACCCGATTTACTGAAACTTCTGGGTTTCAGTTTTTTGCTCTGTATTTGATTTGTAGTCGATTCCGATTGATTTAATGGAGTTCTCAAAAAACATTGAACTGAAAATTTGTTCGTTTGAATGTTGTTGATTGAAATTGTTGAAAAATTTCTTTAATTGTATTCAATTATAACTCAATTTGGTGAATGAAAATTCCAATTTTATTTTCTCTGCAAATTTGTTGTGACGGACATCAATGAATGTTTTTCATCACATAGGGACTCCCTTTGGTCGTCCAATAATTTGATTTAGGCTCCGACTGAAACAAAGATAATGTCCTGTTTCTGTTTCTAACTAAAACACACCCCACAAAATTGAATTGGGATTGTCTTTTTATTATTATGCGCAGGCAAAAACATCCAACTGCCACTCCCTTGAAATGCGCGATTATCTCAATATGAGTGTATCTTGCTTGTACAGCGCTGCCTCATTGGCATCATTATTGTCAATTTCAAACACTAACATAAAGATTTTGTGGTACAATACAAAATGTGAAAGAAAAACAGAAACTATTTTAACGCGTACAAATCTGTCAGAACAACTCTAATCAAATTCACATCAGTCGGGTCGGGTGTTGGCTCAACTCATGATTTGGAACCACGCATAAAGTAGGAAAAGAAATAATTTTGAGCTAATGATATTGTTCATTACAGGATGTAAATTTTTATATTTTCGTCATCATTTACGTCAAATGTTTGCCGCAAAACCTATGATCCTAGTTTTATTGTAGAAGTTTCTTCAAGATTTGATTTATAGCCAAGCTGGATTCTTCAGGGGAGTAACAACAGCTTTCACTTGTAAGTAGTTGGAAAGACTGTAGATACCCTTTTCTCTGCCATGACCACTCATTTTGTATCCACCAAAAGGAATAGTTGCATCAAACACGTCGAAGCAATTGATCCATACTGATCCGACTCTCAATGCTCGCATCATCGTGTTTGCCGTGTCTATGTTTTTTGTAAAAACTCCTGCAGCTAATCCATATCGACTATTGTTGGCTCTTTGTATTACCTCATTTATGTCCCTACGCAGTTTATATCAATCAAAATCAAAACCTCAATCAACCCCAGCTGTAACCACTTGTCATAACAAACCAAGAGAAGGAAAGAGATGGAGTCAGCTTTATTAGCTAGCTTACTTGAATTTCAAAATCGACTGCACAGGGCCAAAAATCTCATCCTTCGCAATCAACATGTCATCCTAGAAAGAGAGAGATTGAATGGTCAGTCCTAATTTTCCTTGATGTCGATTGAATTGTTATCCAAATGAAACTATGCAGTGATAGGCTATACCTTAACATCGGAGAAAACTGTAGGCTTAATGTAGTAGCCCTTGCTGCCAAGTCTCTCTCCACCAGTTTCAAGATTAGCCCCATCCTCAACACCGGATTTGATGTATTTTAAAATCTTCTCGAATTGTTTTACGTCGATCTAGGAATTTCAAATGGCAAAGCAAAGCAGTAGATATAATTTAGCAGATCAATATCTGAAG
The DNA here is from genome assembly GCA_023531295.1 of Papaver armeniacum. Classification (NCBI taxonomy): domain Eukaryota; kingdom Viridiplantae; phylum Streptophyta; class Magnoliopsida; order Ranunculales; family Papaveraceae; genus Papaver; species Papaver armeniacum. The sequence continues at coordinate 662,372 of JAJJWW010013029.1, read as the reverse complement.
TAAAAAGAATATCATAATCCCTTGCAGTATCATTTACTAGAATAGTAATAGTTGATCTTCAAAGATTGGTAAAATTTCTAACCTGGGGACCTTGTTCAACCCCCTGCTTAAAAGGATCACCAACAATACGTTTTTTAGCAAGTTCCCTTGATTTTTCAACAAACTCATCATATACACGTTCGTGAACGAAAGTACGAGACCCAGCACAACAGCATTGTCCCTACAGAGAACATCACATCTAAGCTTTTATGACCATTGACCGAGAATAGCTCGAGAAATGCAACTTGTAAGAATCAGGAGAAGTCAGAAACTAAAAGTGGAGTGCCTACTTGGTTGAAGAAGAGAGCAAAGTGGGCAGTATTAACAGCTTCATCAATATCAGCATCATCGAATACAATAAACGGAGATTTCCCTCCAAGCTCCAAAGTAGTTTGCTTAAGATTGCTTTTTGCTGACAATTCAAGTATTCTTTGCCCAGTGGCAGTCGATCCAGTGAATGCAACCTGCATGGAAATGAACTCATGAGTATTACCCTGGGAACGAATGACCCGGTAAAAAACCAATATGAAGTTACAATATAAACAGATCCCACAACATTTGAAGCCATAAAAACTTGATGCTATGTACGGTATAGTAAAAGAGTTCAATGCAGTCTTACTCCCATAATAAGAAAAAGAAATGCTGAGAAAGAGCATTACCTTGTCGACGTCCATGTGACTGGCAAGACCTGCACCAATGGTTGCTCCAAATCCTGAGATGATATTTACAACACCAGGAGGAAGCCCAGCCTGCGGTATATTTTACGTACAAGGAAAAGAAATATCACTACTAAAAGATTTTTATTCTTAGTATGATTAAAATGTCAACTAGAAACATTAAACATCCCTCAAGACTGGTACAAGACTATAAAAGATAGCCAAATCCGTATACATCATCTAGCTGATGGAACATATTAAGAAATTCAACTTTTGGTAGTCATATCTCGAATCTATGAAACATCCCTCAAACATCTTTTCTTTGTGCAGAAATCAAGGTGCATGAGAATGATAATTACAACGAGATATATGGGTTTCGGCACTTACTTCATGCAGAAGGTTTGAAACATAAAGAGCTGATAAGGGTGTCAGTTCTGCGGGTTTCATAACAACAGTATTTCCAGTTGCTAAGGCAGGTCCAATCTTCCAAGCATACATAAGAAGGGGAAAGTTCCATGGAATAATCTGCCCGCAAACACCAATTGGCTCGTGAAGGGTTTGAACATGGTATGCTCCGTCGGCAGGAACGGTTAGACCATGAATCTTATCAGCCCAACCTGGATTTTCAGAGGTAGTGTTTAAGAACTTCAGTAAAATTTTAAAATATGCAATACGAGAACAGGTTTAAAAAAATGCAATGCAGAGTTATATTATCCTATTTACTTCTCTTACCAGCATAGTACCGAAATAAACGCGCCACCATTGGTACTTCGATTTGTGCAGCTTGTTCGAAAGGCTTTCCGTTGTCCCACGTCTCAAGCGTTGCAATTTCATCATTATGCTTCTCAATCAAATCTGCAAAACGGTACAGTATCTTCGATCGTTCCTGCGTAACACATAACAAAATATTTAATATTACAAATTTGTAGAGGAATCCACAGTACTGTTAAAGTATTACTAGAGTTTGGTCATTACATATGCTGTCATTTTTGGCCATGGTCCCTCATCAAAAGCTTTACGAGCAGCTGCAACTGCACGGTCCAAATCCTCCACTGAAGCTTCAGAAACATTTGCAATAACTTCTCCTGTTCTTGGATCCAAGGTTGGGAAAGTTTTTCCTGGAACAAGTATAAAAAGTTGCAACAATGTCATTCAAATTCATCAAGTATCCATTAAGTAAGAGTACGTGAGAATGGTAACCAACATACCAGATGCTGAATCGACAAATTGTCCATTGATCAAAAGCTTTGTATGTTTTATTTCAACATTTGGAGTGATGGGCTCTTCAGTAGCAGCACTAGTGCTAAACCTTGAAATGCTTCTTTCCCACCTTAAATTGTTGCCTAAAACAAGGTAAGAATAAGTAATTCTCGTAAAAGGAGTATAATGCCTTAATCCTACCTAGAAAAGTATCAATAGAAAGCATTTTAGAATAACGGAAAACAGATAAAGAAACAGAAATCGATCACTCCAGACATGGAAAGGTAGAAACACTAATTAAGAATTACAGTCCAAGGGATTAAGTTACTCGACTCATTGCTCTCTAATCCTTGTTAGCAATTTCTTTTGAGGTGTATTTGCCTTACTCTTAACAGTTGGAATCGAACCACTATCACGTCCCAAGGTTTGAATGATGAAAGGGGCAACCTAAAGATGCAATTAGTATTCTGGTAATTGAATGGACAGAGCCACTCTCATAGCCTGGTGGTACATTACGAACTTAATGATCCTAATAATTAACTAATGTGAAATGCTTCTAAGATTACTCCTTTAGTTCTTATCACAAGCTGAAATGCTTCTGAGATGTACTCCTTTAGTTCTTACCACAAGCTGAAATGCTTCTAAGATGTCCTCCTTTAGTTCTTACCACAAGCTTATTTAGACAAAAGACGGGATTTCAATCTTTAACTTTGCACACAATAAACACAAAGGAAAAAATTTTAAGAGTAACATGTAAGACCCAATCTTAGTGCGATTAAGGTTAATTTATTTAGTTCCAACAGGAACCTGATATCAAAATAAGACGAAAAACATTCTTTCTTCTACAGAAAATTCATACACTAACCAACTTGGGTTAGTCCAGTTGCCCGAAGACCTGGCATGACTTTTCATACTTAATGTCAGAAGTGTTGGAATCCCTGAGGTAGAATTTGTTGATCTCTTAAAAACTTCACTTACCTTTTTAATAAAAAGAATAGGAAAATAAGTTGATACACTTGTTTCTTGGTTTCGTTCTATGAAACCAAAGCAAACACTACCCTCTAAAATCCAACATGAAGATGACTTGAAAACATAACAATAAATCTAACAAATTGCAATTCAGAGAAATGTATGATCATAACCAAAATGTAGCCAATCAAAGAATGTATGATACGTTATTACCTAGTGATGATCGCAAAGAGCGAGAAAGTAACGAGGTGATTCTTCGAGTAGCCATCAAAACAATCCACACAAACAAACAAACAAACAAACAAAACTCTCAAATTGCAGAGAAAATGAAAAAAAAAAAAAACGTGAAGTGACAGTCCTGGTTTATCTCTCTTTATCCATTAAACACAGACACCTACTTCCTCTCTATATATATCAAAAAGTGGTTGACTGAGCATACAAGTGGCAAGAAGTATGAACAAGCTACCAAAATTAGAAGCAGAATTTGTTAAAAATTTGAAATGTATATGTCTTGATTTGACAAAATACTTGGTACAAGTTAAGATAAGCTATCTGGTGGGCAAAAGTAGGCAACTCAAGAATTTCAAAAGTAGAGATATATTAATTAATTAAAATAAAGTAGGTAAAAGATAAAGATCATTCCAAAAGGGAAGGAGAAAAAGAAAAAGTGCTAAGCTAGAAAAGATTATTATTAGGGTAATGGGAAAAAAAGAAAGACAAGGATGAATAGGAAACCTTATGAAGGTAAGAAGAACTAGTGACATGTGAAATGGTTGGGAAACTAACACTGTTTACCATTTTGGTAGATCCAAAAGTTGACACAATTATGCTGAAAGACTGACTACTTGCAGTTCTAAGCATAATGGTAATTTGACTCATTAGAAGCAATTAATTTTTAGGTGTATTTCCCATTACATTGTTTACCATTTGTATCAGAGTCAGAGCAAGTAAGCTACTACCACATCCACGGTTGGAATCATGAAAGCCACAATTTATAAACGGATTAAACTGAATGGAACCACAGCTTTGTGGTATTTTATGGTATATCAGTAAGTACACTTAATTGGATGCTTTGTAAGATCTATTGCTGATGGCAACTTATTAGACAGAACATGGTTAACTAAAAAGTGATACTACCTAATAACCAAATCTTGATGTAATTTTAGGTTTGAAATTGATTTCCGATTAAACTCCAACATGATTCTGAAATAACAAAAAAGAGACAAGTTTGTCCAAATCTCTATGAGTCAGTTCACTTTTGTTTTCATTGTGATTCATTTGAGATTAACGCATAAAAAATATACGATCATAATCAAAAATACAATCAATGAAAGGATGAATGAATGTTATTTTTACCTGCTGATGAACGTATTGAAGAATTAGCCAAAAATGATCGAAACAATAGTGATGTGATCCTTCGAGTAGCCATTATCCTTCAAAAAGATGTTGCAAAGAAAATGAACGAAAAGAAAGGATCAGTCCTGTTCTCACTCTATCTATATCTCTTTCTTTTCACTCTCACACAGATACACCTACATACATATCAACCAAAAAAAAAAAAAGTGGTTGACTGAGCATAAAAGCGGGATAACGGAGAAGCCACCAAAGTTGGAAGCCAAGATTGTTGAAAGAGTTGTTGAAGATTGAAACTGTAACACTGTACCTACATACATAATGCTTGTCGCATATAATCGAGTGCCGTGACACATTTGCATGTCAATGTGGGGCCAAATCTTTTTGTTTTAGAAACTACCAAGATACGTCGTGACCATATGAGAACGTGTTAAGAATTGCAAAAGTAGATAGATTAATGAATAGAGTAGATGAATGGTTATCCAAAATTAATGGAGAATGAGAAAAGGAACTAAAAAAGATCATATTTCTTAATGTAATGGAGTATGAGAATGAGTGGGAAACCAGAAGAGAAGATTTGGCCGGAAGTGGGACTATCTATGCTTACCATTTTTAATGGTCTTGACAAGGTAGTGTTTGACACGTAAAGTACACGACTTGTTAACCTTCGATTTGTCTTCTTTACTGAGGATGCAGTGCCACTAGTCATTTGGTGGTTCATTTGAGTTCTCAAAACATTATTCTTTTCATGATCGATTTTTCCTTATTCCTATTTATTAGTATTATTTCTTTCATCCCTAAATAATCTATATTTTTCTTTTATTTCAATATAAGTGATTCCGGCATTCTGCCATATATTCCCAAAATAATGACTTTTGATAATTAGTAATGTCAAATCATCTGAGATCTTTTCGCCTAATTGCACACTTAGTCACTAATCTCAAATGAAAACTAAATCAACTTCCTAGGTTTGATGACGGAGAAAAAATTGAGTGGAGAGAGAAAGAGTGAAACCTCTCTACCATGAGAGGAAAACTTTTTTAGTTTGGATGGAGGTTTTAAGGTAAATGGAAAAGGGATTACATTTGAGGAAAAGAAGCAAGGTAGAATTGAATCACGGTGATATTTCTCTTTGGGGTTACTTTTTGGTAGACTGAAATTACTGATGAAGCAAGAAGTTATTCATCATCCTCTGTAAAGTTAGGATTGATGAGGGACGAAATATCTAAGGATTTGCCAGAAGAGGATATGAAGGTCAGTGGTTCTAGACAAACCGTCGGGAAAAAAACCCGAACATGATTTACACCCCCAAAGTTTTCCCTCAAATGTTTCTCCCGCGACGTGTCGCTATATTAGTGGCCCAATCCAATGCTAATTGACTCATGTTTGCGAGTGCGAATTCGTGCACACTCCTTAACGAGTGTACATTTCACATTTCAATCTCTACCCTTAATTTAATTTAGGGAGTTATGTAACGAGGGCCGTGATTCTAAACATGAAGGATAATGGGGCCATCAGTTAAATAATCAACTAATCAGAAGAATATGTGAAATATACACTCGTTAGAGAAGTGTGAACAGATTTGGACTCCATGTTTGCTCCAGAACAAAGGAGCCGATGACACTTAATAAGGGGAAATGATGGGGGTGTGAGTAGGGGTGCGTAGCAGAGTTGAAAAAAAACACTCAAAAACCAGCCTGTAAGGGGGCGAGTGCCTCTGGGAATTTGCAGGGGCATTTATTGGTGAGTTGGGCCCACCTCACGTCTCTCAGCGGTTTTGGAGTGGTTTTAGCACACGATCTGTTTAGGATTTTTGTATGACTATAGGTCATACGCTTTGTGTGTACCTAATAATGAGATAATTATTATTATTGAGCAGTTTTATGCAAGGAGTTGAAGCATGTGGGCAAAAGAAGAAATCTTAATAAGTCATTGTCAAAGATTTTTCATCTTTAATACATTTACGGTATGATATTAGTTGCCAGCAATTCCAACAAATCACGAAATAAACGGGATCTTGGAATGTTTTAATGAATAATAAGTAAACGAAGCACAAGCAACAATGATAAACGAGAAAGATAAATCAAACTTACTAGACACAAAATTTATATTGGTTCAACAATATATACAACATGCGTATATTGTCTACGTAAATTTTGAGCCGCACCAACTCAAATCCACTATGAAGGAACGATCACAATATAGAGCACCTTCATGTGGATCCCAACAAATACTTGGTTACACCGCAACAATTACCCGAGATGATTACCTTATCTCTTGTTCCCCACCAATTTGTACTCACCACGAACCCCTGGCTTTTACCTCAAGAAATTTCTCTCAATATCTCTACGGTTGTATTTGTCGTTCTTAATCTCTCCATAAGGCCCAAAACCTATTTATATAGGTTACAAACTTGGCTTCCAAGAGTCTAAGGCAGTTAGGAAACTCCTTCCTAAAATACGACTAACTTAGTAGAAAGTAAAAAAAAAAATTCATCCAGTTTGCAAACTTATTCTAAAAAAGTGTACAGGGACCTCTCTTTTTGTGCCGGCCAGTTCGCAAACTTTCAAATTCATTTTGTGAACTTATTGCAACAAGAGTGTCCAGAAACATCCAGTTTTACGCCAGTTCGCGAACTACCAAATTCATTTCGTGAACAATTATTAAGTCCTCAATCTTTTTAACAATCTCTCACTTTGAAGACTTATTGATTATCGATTTTTTCCTCGATCTTCAAATTGGATTGACGGTACTAAACAACTTCCTTGTCGGTGCGACTCCCTCCCCATATTTTTATTATGAGACACCAACTAATTAAAGGCTTACAGAGCTTAAGCTTGTCTGATGTTTACTCCCTTGGTAAACATATTCGTCGGATTCTTAGAACTAAGAATCTTCTCGAGCCTTAACTCTTCTTCTTATAGAAATCCCGAATTAAGTGATATCCCCTCCTAGATTCTCATTCGGGAAAACCAGCTAAAGGCTTGCAGAACTTTAGCTTGTCTGATGTGACACCCTTGGTAAACATATCCGTTGAATTCTTAGAACCAAAAATCATCTTGAGCTTCAAATCTCCTTCTTTCAAGAAATCCTGAATACAATGGTAACGAATATCTATATGCTTAGTCCTAGCATGATAGGCTGAGTTTTTGTATAAATGTATTGTGCTTTGACTGTCACTATATAGAACATTATCATGTTGTTCATTCTCCAACTTCGCTGATAAACCTCGTAACTGAATCATCTTCTTGCTCGCTTCTATCACTGTTATATACTCATCTTATGTAGAAGAAAATGTTACCAACTTCTGTAATCGTGAGTTCTAACTCATTGTAGCTGACCACGTAGTATAAAACATAATCGGTCGTACTTCTCCTTTTATTTACATCACCTGCGAAGTCTGCATCCATATAACCCATCAACATGGAACCACCTCTTTTATAACACAATGGTAATCAGTTGTGCTACCTCTCAAATACCTGAGTATCCACTTCACCGCTTCCCTATGTTATTTTCCTGGGATGCTTGCATATTTACTTACTACTCACACTGCAAGTGTAATATCCGATCATGTGAATACCATAAAATATATTAGACTCCCAATGGCCGAAGAATATGGTGCATTAGCCATGTACTTTTTTTCTTCATCTATCTTTGCACACTGCAGAGTTGAAAGAATAATTTGGATTCCAAGTGGAGAATTGATTGGTTTAACTTTTTTTCGTGTTGATTCTCTTCAATACTCGTTCAATATATTCAGCCTTACGAAGCATAAGTATACTTAGATTTATCCCTTATGATTCTCATACAAGAATCACCAAGTTCATTGAAACTCACTTGCTAATTGTTTCTTCAAATTCTCAATTTCTTGTAAAGATGTTTCGGCAACCAACATATCATCCACATACAATAATAATATGATGTAGACAAAACCATACCTTTTGAAGTAACAAAAATAATGAGCATTACACCTTGAGTAACTACTTATATGCATGAAGTTATCAAACTTTTTGTACCACTGTCTCGAGGCTTGTTTTAAACCATATAAACTCAACTTTTTTTTAAGTTGCATACCGGTCTTTCCTTGTCTTTTACTATGAACCCTTCTGACTGCTTCATGCAAATTTATTTATCTAGGTTACCATAAAGAAAAGTTATCTTTACATCCAACTATTCAAGGTAGAAATCTTCATAAGGCACTAACAGCCCGTTCGGTTGGGAGAATTAGAATCCTAGGAAATTATGGGGTAATCCAATTCTTGGAATTGGATTCCAAGGAATTTGATTCCAATCCAAAAAAATTATGTTCGATTGAGATAATTCAATTACCTTTGTTTTTACCCCGGAATCCAATTCCATTGCATCATTGGACCAATGCAATGGAAATCTATCATTTTGGAGGGAATTGGGTTCCTAGAAATTAAAATTCCCAATTAAATAGAGTTCATTTGCCCCGTTCGGTTCAAGGAATTGGACGCATTCCCTAGGAATTGGATTCCAAGGAATACAATTCCTTGAAACGAACGGGCTGTAAGATTAATAGTATTCTAATAGTTGTAATCTTCACAACTAGAGAAAATATCTCACTGTAATCAATATATGGTTTTTATTGAAACCCTTTTACAACCTACCCCGCCTTATAACGAGTTTTTTTCGTTTGCATCAATCTTCATCCGATAAACTAACGTGTTATGTAGCGTCTTCTTACTCTTAGTAATTTACTAACACCCATGTGTCATTCTCCTCAAGTGAAATCATCTAATCCACCATAGTAAGTTGCCACTTGCTTGAATCATCAACCGCTAGTGCTTTTTAAATATCTCCATGTTCACCACCGTATGTGTTTTGGGGTGAAAACTGATTCTGCTGGAAATGGTAAATTCGGGTGTGCCGCCGAGAAACGAATCTAAGCCCTAAACAAATGCATTGTACGGGAGTACTTTAGATTCGATAGATCAATCTGTACAATCCTGTCCTAAACCAAGAAATGGTCGTTCCAGTCTTGCTTCGGTCACAAAATGAAGGAGAAGGGTTGATCTTAGGGAGGGAAGCGAAGAAGATGTTGAGATCGGAATGGTTAACTCTGAAGGTGTGGCTATTTTATGACTTGTATCAGAATATGAAACTGGCTTGCGAAATGTAAGCTATCAGTTCTTGGTGTTTTTCTGGATACTTGTGTTGATAACCAAATTTTTTTTTTTTTGGTCAAAATAGGTCGAAACCTATTTATATCAGTCATAGTTGCACGCACCTTGATCTCATAGGAAGTGGGAGTAGTTGAGTGATGGAGAAGTGGCGTCATGTGAAAATGTAGAAAACCACGTCTTACTATGGTAGAAGACGAGTCAGTTTACACCCACTACTTCTCTGCTGCCACTAACTGTCCACCTTTCCTGACACTTTCTCATAATGGGCGTGTTGCACGCCGCACGCTGTAAACCGCCGGACCAATACCCTGATGAACATCCCCCAGTTTGTGACATGTTTGATGTATCGAGTATTTTATAGAAAATATGTAGCAAGTTGTTGAGTGGGTCTTGCCTAATTATTCTGACCAATCACGCGCAAGTTAGGTGGCGGGTAGTCATGTGTGACGAGCCAAGTCATGAGACTTGCCGCAAAGAATAGCATGTGACGCCATTAGGTTAAATAACTAAGTTATTTGTGAAGCCGATACTCATAAAATATCGTATGTATTCGATGCATGTAAAGCATCGCTTTTGAGCAAGCAGCTCAAAATAATCGATGCATGTGAAGCATCGTTATATTGAGCCTGTCTTGGTTGGTCGCGGAACCTAGTGTCTTAAAAAGAGTATGACCGGCCACTTTCAGGAAGTTGCTGGGAAGTATTTATGCATGCCAAAGGTAGGCCGGTCGGTCCCTATAGGAGAGTGATGGCTGGTAGCCATTTTGACATCCTATTGGTCGGTCCAAGTTAAATCTAGAACGGTTAAATTGGCTAGCTAAATTGGATGGCTGAGATGATTTGCGGCAGTTATTGGTTGCCGCTAATTTATTTAAGACTCCTACAAGAAGCGCGGCCAGTCATCTTTGGGCGATCATTTAGGAGCCATATGGGCAGGCCGCGACGTGGTTGATTGTTCCTTATGGAAGGGAGGTGGCCAGTGGTCATGGCCACATCTTGTTGAACGCCTAGAATAGGAGTTAGGCCGGCCGATTCGACTGGCGAAGTTGGGCGGCCGAGATGATTTGCGGCAGTTAATGGTTGCCGTTGATTTAATTTAGGTTTTAAAAGCCGTGTGGCCAACCCATTTTGGGCCAACGGTTTTTTGGTGTTGGCGGCATGCTATAGACTATTCGACCAGCCAGTGCTATAGTCGGGTCGTTAGTGTGCGTATCCACGCCTTGTCCGTCGATCGGAATTGAATCTAGGCCGGTCAATTGAACCTAGGTTTGGTCTCGACCAATAGGGTTCGAGATATTGCATAGGGCGCAAAAAACCTAATTTTTGCAAATTAATTAGGTTAAAATTTGAATTTTGCGAGCTGTCGCAAAATTGATCAAACTTGGTGAATTCTGTGTGTTGACACAAAATTCTTAATTTTATTCTCAGAGAGCAGTCAGCGCGTCTTCTGACTGAGTACTTTCATGCAGACCTTAATCTTGATACTTAGGGAAATTCATGCTACTCAGCTGCCAGTGAACACTAATTGTCATGTCATATCAATATTAAGGGTTCAGCCGGGGAACATCGCATAGGAAAAATACTCAATAAGCCATACATTAATGAATAATGCAGGTGAGAGATTAATAAAAATTTTAGAATGTTTGGGCTTGTTGCTACATGCACCATTCTGAATAAATTTCATATAAATATACTGAATCGCTCAATACGTATGTGAGTAAAGAGGCCTGGGCACTCGTCACTTTTAAATGGCTCAACTTTTTTGCAAAATGATGGCGCATTAAATACATGGTTTCATAATTTTAGCCCTGAACTAAAAACCACCATCAATATTAAGTCCCCTGCTTAGTACGTAACAGTGAAATTGTTGCGGGGTAAGCACTAGATGGTGACATTCGAAAATAAAACAAAAAAGACAAAGCAGGTAGATATTACCAGGAAAATTATAATCAGCCTTCAGCAGCGGGATCGCGCGGCCAGTGGCCTTTGTAGTAGCGTGTTGCTAGCTCAACTATGAGGTATGAGTGCGGTGCGCCCAGCCATCTATTCCCGTTCATGGAGCAAGAAGGAATCCTTCTTCTGTTCGAACTCTAGAAACTCCGTTCGTATAAAAAGGGGCATCGACCCTCTTCTGTTTTTTGTTGCTCGTCCGGTTCCGTGCTTTCGTCTACAGTGGCCGGCTCCTCTTCGTCACTGTCAGCAGTTCCATCACAAGTGTGCCAATCGTCAGCGGCAAGGTAAGTTCATCTTGTCTTCGTATTTTAGCTGTGAGTGTAATATCCATGAATAGTTGATCAAACTTGGACATTTAGCTCGGTGTGAATGACTTTCTTTGTTAGTGGCGGTAGAGAGAGCGTCAACAGCAACAAAGTAATCTCCAATAATTATGATCAACAGCAACGCGAGCAAGGAGAACTCAAGGTATGTGTTTTTTCCTGGAGATATTCTCGCTGCTAAGCCACGAGGCATTAATGATTCCAAAGACATGCCAAATATAGATAATGACTTCTTGGAAGTGTCCTATACGACTGTTAGGACTCATCTTGATCATGTGACGGCTCTTCTTCCTGGACTAGAGGGAGTAGAAGTTGTACCATCGATCGTCTCCGGAATGTGTAATGAGGTTTTGTCTCCAGAAGAATGAGTGTCTAGTCTTTCCAGTGGATTTCAAAATTTGCCAAACTCCATTGCGCTCAATTGCAAGAGGCCTTGATTTTAAGTTGTTTGTTGTCCTGGACTAATGAGTCGCAACTAAAATGTTTTTTAAACTCCTGAGCATTGACTGGAATGAAATTGTGTTCATTCTGACTCTTTATCTCATAGACTCATTTTTGCCCTTCTGATTGCGATATGCTTGGGATGCTTGTATGGGTAAAATCTTCCGGAGCCATTGGGTGGAGTAGACAAGTTGAGAGGCGCTCCGTTTTCGACGTGCTGCTATCAAGTCTTCGTTCCAAGCGACATCCTTTTAACCATCTTATAAATATTGGAATATTGTATGGAATGGGATACGATGAGCAGTCCCCATTTACACTTTAGATCCGATGGCGTGGCCGGATATGTGAAAATATCTCTGCGGCATACTTTTGGAAGGCCAGAAATCTTCATCAAATTTGCAGCGCTCTGGTTGTCTATCTTCCATGAGCTGGAGAGATTTTTGACGGTGAGGGGATTTTATGCAAGCCTTAAATCCTCCAAGTATGATTCACGCGATTCTTCGTATGCAGTTGTGCTTCATGCAACAATCAATGCGAATTTTCTTGTTTGTTGAAGAATCACGGAACATTCACAGGAACTGTAGTTCTGTTTTATTGTTGATCATCATGCGAGTCCCTTGATAGCAATCCTGCAACTGAGGGGCGTCGTATCTGGCTTTGCTCAGGGGTGATACGGCCATAAATATCTCTGGATCTTCTTTTGGGGTCTTTGATGCACGTGTACATCTTCATGTTGAGAAATTCCTGCGGCTCGTAAAGCTTTGACAGTGATGATGCTGATATCAGAAATAACCTGGTTGAGGGACGTGAAGGCATCATGTGCTGGCAGTCCCCAGGTGTAATTATCCTGAGCCTATTTTCTCCTGAAATATGTACTTCCATTGCATTTGTTGGCAAGGTGGTTGACGAATTGACAAAAGCGGTAATCTTTTGGATCCATCATTTGTTAATCAATGGGAGGGAGTCACGCTTGATAGACCTGTATTGTTTCCAAACTTCTGGCATCCCATGCACCCCTTCTATAGAAAATTGGAAATCTACAATACTGAATCTGACTTTGTCGGCGATATGGTTATTGATGCACAGCTTCGTGCAGGCCTTGGGTAGGCGGTGCTGAGTTCTGAGTAGGTGATGTGGCAGACATGATGCGGTTGGTCTGTGTGACTTGCTGAGGCGCAACTTTCCTCTTTGATTCTTCATTGATAACAACGCTTATGAATGGCTGAGCCAAATATTGCTTGTTGGTCAGGCGCCTTCCAGACAGGGAGGTGATGATATCCTTACGCTACATCTTTGAAGAGTGGTGAAATTGTCACGGTTTATGACTTATCGGTTGACCGTCTCTTCTGAGTTGAAGAGTTCCTTGACAGTGAAGGGATTCCATGTTGAGCCTCAGTCCCCAAGTGTGGTTTTCGTGGTTCTATTTTTTATGGTCGGTGGGTTGACCATGATAAAGGTATCACCATCTTGCCTCCGTACTGGTGACTCTATTACTTCCTCCGTGGGAAACTAAAATATGTAGAAGTTAGGATTACCTCTGTTCGTAGTGGTTGTTGCTATGGTGAAGCTCTGGCTGGTATCAACAAACGAGCAACAATGATTCTTGGCAGCAGCTGTGATCTGAAGAGACTCCATTTTTGTGGAAACAAAACAGGTTTGCTGGAGCTTGGATGTCTACGGTCACGATCCTTGACAGGGAGGAGTGGTGGCTACAGACACGGACCCGGCAGGGAGAGGCATGTGACTACGGGTGCGGACCTGGTAGGGAGAGGTGTGGTAAATGCTGGCACGAACTTGGCAGGGAGAGGCATGGTGACAGTGGCCATGAGCTTTGGTAACCACGACCACGAATCTTGGATGAGCAGGAGATACATAAGTAATGGTAGCTACGTCCACGAGATTTAGGCGGTGATGCTAGCCATGACCACGAACATTAAAAGGCTTTGATCGTCTGTTATGTCCCAAAGGATGAGTTTCTTCCTTTCATATAACTCACATACGTGAGTTTATTTCTCCTTTTATCCTTTCCCCTCTTTTATTCTCGGTGAAGCAGCCCCCCCCTGATTCCCTGCGTGCGGAATCTCGCCTATTGTTACTTGCTTGATATAACACGTTTGAGGGATGCAAATATGTCTTGACGCTGCGTCTTGGAGAAATACACAATCCCATATAAATGTTCCATCATGGACTGTACGGTTTTGTGGACGGAGTCCCCAGAAATCATGCAGCTCCTGACGGGAAGAGGATCTCTGTGAACTCCTTAAGTGCCTAACTGAAGTTTTCCTGCACCCACCTTCCCCTTGAAAATGCGCTTCAATTTGTTGCAGTCACTGGTTGGGTGATTGACGAACCTATGGTAATGGCAATATTTGGGATTTGTCGTTTCTTCCTCGGTTAGTGGACGTCTGAGAGGAGGTAACTTGATGGCGCCATCTTGAATCCATGCTTCTGGGGGTTCGATTACCCCTTCGATTGGAAAAGGGAAGGTTATACCAGCCTCTCCAGTTTCTTGTTGCTGTGTAGGCGTCTTAGTCGCAGCTTTCCGGGTTTGATCCGTCCGCTGCGCTGGTGCCGCACGTTTGGGGTTGTTGTTCTGCAGCTGGAGCTTTTCTTTTTCCTCTTTCACTCACCACACTTACAGAGGGTTGAGCGTTGTATTGTTTGTTTATGAGACGTATGTTCCCTCGAGTCTCGCGTGCATCTTCATTCCTGGCGTGCCTGGTTCTTTCCAGCAAGGCTAGTGTTGTTGTAGCTGACCGTTTAGCAGCTTCATGAAATTCGGAGAATGGAAGCGCAGGTTCTCCAGTAAAGCGCGATAGGTGGGTACCATGTTATTAATGCACAACTCCACCAATTGATGTTCAGTCACATTTGGATCATGACAATCTAGCGCCTGAATTCTGAATCTCTTGACATAATCATTCAGATGCTTATTGTTTCTCTCCTTCTGAGTTGTGGCCATGTCCGTTTTGGCAAGAACTTCTTGTGTCTCCATTAAATCGATAATGGTAATGGGAGGTTGGTTTCCTCTAGCTATTCTAGTCTCTTGTCCTGACGAAGAAGTGGTAGCAGCCCTGGTGATGATTGGAGGCGTCATGCTCGAGGAAATATTAGGGGTAGCGGCGGCTCTGGCTCTGGTAATAGGAGGCGTCACGCCAGAGGGGATGCTTCCGGTGTTTCTGGTGTTGGTGCTAAAGGATGTAATGCCGCGGGATGTGTTGACTGTGCTTGTGGACGGTACATTGGTGTTGGCCATTCCCTTTTGCTCTCGTACGATACGGCCACATACTCTGTCTGCATCGTCGTTGGAGGAGGCACAAACCTCAGACGAGGATTCAACATTTTTTGTGTCATCTCTGAAATTGGTGGCGTTCTCCGAGCGAATGTTTGCTGGCTCTTTCCATAGCCGGTTTGCCATACTTTTTAAGAGACAAAACGTCTTATTTTGCAGTTTGACAATATCAGCTTGATTTGCGACAACATCTTCTAATATTTTTGCCATACCTTCCATGATGATTGGATTTCGAGCATTTGGTGGCTTTAGAAGTGTTTGGGATGGCCGGGGTACATCATGAAGCGAAAAGTTGGGATTGGTGATTGAAGTGAATTCTGGTTAATGATTGAATTTAGACCTAAGATCCACCATCTTGAGTTTGGGAAGATTGGAATGAAAATTGAGAAATTGGCTTCGCAACCGAGAGATTAATCTCCTACTGTGGTAGCCAGTTATTTTGGGGTGAAAACTGATTCTGCTGGAAATGATAATTCGGGTGTGCGATCGAGAAACGAATCTAAACCCTAAACAAATGCATTGCATGGGAGTACTTTAGATTCGAGAAATCAATCTGTACAATCCGGGCCTAAACCAAAAAATGGTCGTTCCAGTCTTGCTTCGATCACAAAATGAAGAAGAATGGTTGATCTTAGGGAGGGAAGCGAAGAAGGTGTTGAGATCAGAATGGTTAACTCTGAAGGTGTGGCTATTTTATGACTTGTATCAGAATATGGAACTGGCTTGCGGAATGTAAGCTATCAGTTCTTGGTGTTTTTCTGGATACTTGTGTTGATAACCAAAACTGTTTTTTTTTTTGGTCAAAATAGGTCGAAACCTATTTACATCAGTCATAGTTGCACGCACCCAGATCTCATAGGAAGTGGGAGTAGTTGAGTGCTGGAGAAGTGGCGTCGTGTGAAAATGTAGAAAACCACGTCTTACTATGAGAGAAGACGAGTCAGTTTACACCCACTACCTCTCTGCTGCCACTAACTGTCCGCCTTTCCTGACACTTTTTCATAATGGGCGTGTTGCACGCCGCACACTGTAAACCGCCAGACCAATACCCTGATGAACATCCCCCAGTTTGTGACATGTTTGATGTCTCGAGTATTTTATAGAAAATATGTAGCAAGTTGCTGAGTGGGTCTTGCCTAATTATTCTGACCAATCACGCACAAGCTAGGTGGCGGGTAGTCATGTGTGACGAGCCAAGTCAAGAGACTTGCCGCAAAAAATAGCATGTGACGCTATTAGGTTAAATAACTAAGTTATTTGTGAAGCCGATACTCACAAAATATCGTATGTATTCGATGCATGTAAAGCATCGCTTTTGAGCAAGCAGCTCAAAATAATCGATGCATGTGAAGCATCGTTATATTGAGCCTGTCTTGGTTGGTCGGGGAACCTAGTGTCTTGAAAAGAGCATGACCGACCACTTTCAGGAAGTTGCTGGGAACTATTTATGCATTCCAAAGGTAGGTCGGTCGGTCCCTATAGGAGAGTGATGGCTGGTAGCCATTTTGACATCCTATTGGTCGGTCCAAGTTAAATCTAGACCGGTTAAATTGGCTTGCCAAATTGGATGGCTGAGATGATTTGCGGCAGTTATTGGTTGCCGCTAATTTATTTAAGACTCCTACAAGAAATGCGGCCACTCATCTTTGGGAGATCGTTTAGGAGCCATATGGGCAGGCCGCGGTGTAGCCGATTGTTCCTTATGGAAGGAAGGTTGTAACACCCCAAGTTCTGGATTAGGGTCAAACACATATGGGGATCCGAACTCGAAGCGTTACGGGTCGGAAAGAGACTTAAAATTTTATTTTTATGTTAAACATAATTAAATCTTTATATACATGAGTAGCTTCATATGAATTTACTAAACATATTTAACAACATTTCAGTTAAGATTTACATTTCAAGCAATACAATATAATCACTAAGCTACTCATTCTTAGCTTTCGCTGCGCCACTCTGATAAATCTGCAAGGATGTCAATTGGGGTGTGATGCGTGTCGTAGGTGCAATCAAATTAATTAATATTTCCACTCAATTAAAAATAATATAATGGAAGTCAAGTTCGTTCCCACGAGGAGCAAGAGATTCTAGTTGTAAAAATTGTCACGAAAGGGGGGTGTAAAAAGCAAAAGAAAATAAACAAAGCAATTAAAAGATAAAGTTGAAAGCAATAAGAGAGACAAGATCAAGGAATCCTTCTTCGTTGCAAAACAATGAATCAAGTTATGTTTTTCATCCACATGTTATTAGTCACAGATTATCACCAACCGTAGGATAGCAGGTCCGCTTAGCTAGCCCCAAAATCCCTTATTTCACTGAGTAACAAGTCCGCTTAGTTATCAGATTCTACTCAAAAGAACCACCTTGAGGTTCGCTTACAAGATGTAATTCCCCGAATGCATTAAGATCTATGAATTTAGGTTTAGTACTAGTAGTTAGACTCGGTTCGCTTGGTCCACTTTCTAGCGTTGTTTTTACACACAATCGCTCCACGGAATCCCTCCGCAAGGTCTCGTGTTTTCTACTTATGTAAAGTGTCGAGAACGATTACTTATTCCCTAACTTATACTAGATTTAGATTAAACTAACAAATCAATTTAGCATGCATTATAAACAATCTATCAATCAATCATGAATGAATAAACATTCCTATTAGTAAAAACAAACGATAATCATGTGAAAAACTTCAAGATAGAATTGAAACAAAACTCAAATCATATATTAAGAACTAGGAATTCATCCTCAATCAATAATAAAATTAGCTACTCATGCTAAAGAGTTCACACAAAGAATAAGAAAAGAGAAGTGTTGTGTGTAAAAAGGTGTGTGTAAAGATGTAGAGAACTTCTCTATTTATCGGCTTCAATATTCTCCAAATCTTCCAAGGAATAGAATCCTTTTCCTTTAGCAATTCAATTTCCAAATCCAAGCTTTTCTCAACTCTTCATCTTCTCTTTCCAACTTTGAGCCTAATTCTCCATCCAATTCCTAGCCCAAGTCTTCACACCCATGAGAGAAGTCCATAGAAAATTCTGGAATTTTTGGCTTGCCTTAAAATCGGTATTATGGCCGGAATCCGACGGAAAAGTCACCGCCGGACACCTGAGTTCTGTTGCCGTCAACGATATATTCGACGGAATATTCCGTCAGTCCACCGTTAGGACTAACGGTCAAAAAGGGTCAAACCGTCAGTCAACGGTCAAGGGAGGAGAGAGTCAGCCACTGAGTTAGCTGGTCTGACTCGGTCTTAGTCGGCTGAAATACTGAGTTGGTGTAACGAGTCACTGAGTTGACTCATCTGAATAAAATTCCACCCGAGTTAAGCTGTTTTCTTTTGCGTGTTTCCCGTGGCCAATTCAGGCCGTTCTTTTCTTCACCTATAACATGCCTAACACATTCATCTAATTCTGGTGCCTTTTCTACCCTGTAACAGAAGCAACACTTCTCATCTTTGCACCTGTATCTCATGTTCATCACTGCGGCTAGCCAATTATCGCATAACTCTCCATACACAACAAAGCAAAGATCTTTCTTTCGGCTCCCGGCAAGCACAATATCATCCCCTGCAGCCTCGTTCTCATAGCCTCAAAACCACAACCGCCAAGTGCAGGTATCATCATGCCTTGCACTACATCCACCAGGCCTACCATTCTCGCTCACAAACTTAAGCCGCAATCTCTCATCGATCCAACCCTAGCAGACCACAAACTCAATCTCCATCCTAAATCGTCACAGTCTTAGTTTCTCGAGCTTTGTCACTTCCAATTTCTCCAAACCCTTTACAGATTCACCAAAGACTTCAATTAGAGACTAACCCAATTCATTTTCCCATCTGAATCTCAAACAAAACCCATTCAATCTTTTCTTCAATTGCTCGAACCCTAACTTGAATTCATCAATCCCTTTTTAATGAGCAGCGACAATCTTCGAGTCATCACAGACTCATTCTCAGCTCATCATAAACCCCAAGAAGACCAATTCTTTGCTTTCATCACCATAATTCCACCTTCTTGTTCTTGTAACAGCGGCATCTTCAGCTCTGCCTCATACTCTTCATCACCATTTCCCTGAATCGATTACAACAGCATCATCTACTTCTCTGGATCTCAGTCACCTCACAGCTCGACCTCATACCCATTAACCCTTTCTTCAACAGCAACATCAAATTGTCATCCTTCAATTGAATCTCATCAGGAACCCTAACTTCTACTTCGATCTCTCTCATATAATACGCATCCTCTATTTCTCCTCCTCTGAATCTCATCGAATTACAGACGGCAGCTTTCCTTTTAACATTCGATCTCTCAATCGCCTTGTTTATCAGTTACAGAGACGAACCCTAATTTCTCCAATTTCGATTTCTCTAGCTGCTGCTTTTAGTTCCAGGTGAAAGTGAATGAATGAGAGGTGATGATCGAGTAATTTAGGGTTGTAGGAGTAAGGGATGGATAACGGTACCCTACTGCATAGGCTAGGGGACACCCCAGGGATAATTACACCCTCTGATAAATGATAAGGGGTACCCTGATGACAGCCCCCCTTAGCCTTGACTGGGCCTGGCTTTAGTACTCCTCCAAATTGGGTTGCCCCTTAACCTTAACTGGGCTCCATATATCAATCGCCTTTAAAATGACCTTTTTGCCCTTTTTGGCTCAAATAGAGTAATTTCTTCTTCTTTTCCTCCGTGTGACTCCAAAGTAGCTACAAAACTCAAAACAAGCGTAAAATACAAAATTCACACGAAAAATAGCAAAGAAAGCATAAACTCTAGATAGTAAATACGGTGTATTCTACACCTATCAGGGTGAGATGACATCTCAATAGAATGCATTCCCAATTCTCCAAATATGCACAAACATAATCATTTTATCAAGCAAAAACATATACCAAGAAACACATTACGACTTTAGCGAATCAATGTTATATTCGACAATCACATCACCAATAATGTTGCGAATAAATTATCTTATTTAGATTCCGATCATG
This sequence comes from Papaver armeniacum, assembly GCA_023531295.1. Classification (NCBI taxonomy): domain Eukaryota; kingdom Viridiplantae; phylum Streptophyta; class Magnoliopsida; order Ranunculales; family Papaveraceae; genus Papaver; species Papaver armeniacum. The sequence goes on along the minus strand of JAJJWW010013029.1, from coordinate 642,014 downwards.
AATTCACAACACCAATAATATTTCAAACAAATCATCTTAATTCATATTCAAGACATGAGTTCATAACATCAATAACATTCTCAACAATTCATGCAATTAGATTTCACACATGAGTCCATAACACTAATAATATTTATATTGTTACAACAAACCATGAGTTTACAACACCAAGATAATTGTCAACAAATCATTCATCAATGATTCAACACATATATTCAGGCATTAATATAGTCACAGAGAAACCATGAGTTCGCTAATCATCCATTTGGGATTTAACACATCAATTCACAATTCATCCATTTAAGTTTCAACTCATGAGTTCATAAAACCAATTATGTTTCCAATAAATCATTTAATCTATATTTAAACACATCTCACCAACAAATCTTGAGTTCACGGTACAAAACCTTGGTTCGTACACCCACCTATCATTTATCGGCACGGACAGCCTCCATCGATGGTCAGGAACGAAAGTTCCTATGAGGATCATAGACATCTGCTCTCAGGGATCATTACTCATTTCATTCAAAATACGAAAACCTTGGTTCGTACACCACCTATCGTTTATCGGCACGGACAACCGCCATCGATGGTCGGGAAACACAAGTTCCCATGGGGATCATTACTCATTTAACTCTCGGGGATCATTACCCGCCGTTATCATGAAACATGTTCCATATAACAGTAAAACATGAACTCATTTAATTTTATAAATCATTTTTACAAACAACATAATCAACCATGGCTTAACATATGACAACAACATGAGTTTCTTTCAAGCATTTATGCAAACAAGTTAACTGCAGTCATTTTACATCATACATTTCAGGATGATTTCTTTATCTGATCTTATTCAAATTTCAAGACAACATACATAGTTCAATAAAGAAACACATATCAAAATTTCACAGTAAACTAACGGCTCAATCAAAAGATAATGATTTTATATTATCAATTTAAAATCTGGGCAGATTACATGTTATAAGAAAACAATTCATGGTAAATTCATAATAATCTAAAATTGACCCAATCCATAACACAGTGATAGATAAATCCCAAAGCTACAACTTTTATTAAGAAATCAAATAATTTTAACATCATTAAGACTGCCTAAGAACCTCAAAACCTCAGCAAAACAAAACTGTTCAGAATTTCAGAAATCCTTATCGAAACTAAAACAAACATTCAACGGTGAATTTACGGTGGATTATTCTCAAATTTTAACTAGTGATACCCAATTATGTTCTATACAAATAATCAAAGGCTGATCATCAATCAAATGCATCTAATTATACTGATAGATTTCATAACCCTAATAATATAAGATGAAACAAAATAAAAATCAAAGTATAACAAAGAAACATAAAGAGAAAGGGATTAAACATTCTACCTCAACTCCATTAAGCCTCTACTGATTTTCTTAATTGAATCTCCTCAAGAACCCTAACTCAAATTTATCTCCTTCCTCTCCTTAGTTTTCTTCTCTAAACAAAAACCTATATCTCCATCACTTTTTCTTTCTCCTAGCGTTTTGGTTTCTAACTTCTAAAATTCTTTTTCTAAACTTTTAGGTATAAAAATCCTTAATAATATTTTCTCTATTTATATATATTTATCTTTTCATTTTTCTCTCATTTTTATTTAATTATTAAAACTAATAAGGTGACTCTATTTCCACCTAGCTTTCTTAGTTTTAATCAACCCACTTAGGCTAAGGCTAAGGAACAACAACCTAAGCCACAAGGTTAACTAATCCAGGTATAACCCGACCCGAAACAGTAGCTAAAAAATACAGGGTATTACATTATACCACCCTTAAAGGAAATTTCGTCCTGAAATTTAGAATATACTTATAATCTTAAAATTTCAATACAATTCAATCTGACACACAATTCACAATTCGCTTGAATCACACAAAAGCTAGAATGCAACTAATACGTGAAACAAGCAATATAACAATCAAATCAGACAAGCATGCATAGTTTCACATAAAATGATTCATTTATGGTCCCATTCAAAATCTAAAGCCTAGAGCTCTGACACCAACTTGTAACACCCCAAGTTCTGGATCAGGGTCAAACCCATATGGGGATCCGAACTCGAAGCGTTACGGGTCGGAAAGAGACTTAAAATTTTATTTTTATGCTAAATATAATTAAATATGTATATACATGAGTAGCTTCATATGAATTTACTAAACATCTTTAACAACATTTCAGTTAAGATTTACATTTCAAGCAATACAATATAATCACTAAGCTAATCATTCTTAGCTTTCGCTGCGTCACTCTGATAAATCTGCAAGGATGTCAATTGGGGTGAGATGACAGCTCAATAGAATACATTCCCAATTCTCCAAAGATGCACAAACATAATCATTTTATCAAGCAAAAACATATACCAAGAAACACATTACGACTTCAGCGAATCAATGTTATATTCGACAATCACATCACCAATAATGTTTTGAATAAATTATCTTATTTAGATTCCAATCATGAATTCACAACGCCAATAATATTTCCAACAAATCATCTAAATTCATATTCAAGACATGAGTTCATAACATCAATAACATTCTCAACATTCATGCAATTAGATTTCACACATGAGTCCATAACACTAATAATATTTATATTGTTACAACAAACCATGAGTTTACAACACCAAGATAATTGTCAACAAATCATTCATCAATGATTCAACACATATATTCAGGCATTAGTATAGTCACAGAGAAACCATGAGTTCGCTAATCATCCATTTGGGATTTAACACATCAATTCACGATTCATCCATTTAAGTTTCAACTCACGAGTTCATAAAACCAATTATGTTTCCAATAAATCATTTAATCTATATTTAAACACATCTCACCAACAAATCTTGAGTTCACGGTACGAAAACCTTGGTTCGTACACCCACCTATCGTTTATCGGCACGGACAACCTCCATCGATGGTCAGGGTCGAAAGTTCCTATGGGGATCATACCCATCTGCTCTCGGGGATAATTACCCTTTTCATTCACAGTACTAAAACCTTGGTTCGTACACCACCTATCGTTTATCGGCACGGACAGCCGCCATCGATGGTCGGGAAACACAAGTTCCCATGGGGATCATTACTCATTTAACTCTCGAGGATCATTACCCGCCGTTATCATGAAACATGTTCCATATAACGGTAAAACATGAACTCGTTTACTTTTATAAATCATTTTTACAAACAACACAAGCAACCATGGCTTAACATATGACAACAACATGAGTTTCTTTCAAGCATTTATGCAAACAAGTTAACTGCCGTCATTTTACATCATACATTTTAGGATGATTTCTTTATCTGATCTTATTGAAATTTCAAGACAACATACATAGTTCAATAAACAAACACATATCAAAATTACACAGTAAACTAACGGCTCAAGCAAAAGATAATGATTTTATATTATCAATTTAAAATCTGGGCAGATTACATGTTATTAGCGAACAATTCATGGTAAATTCATAATAATCTTAAATTGACCCAATCCAAAACACAGTGATAGATAAATCCCAAAGACACAACTTTTATTAAGAACTCAAATAATTTTAACATCATTAAGACTGCCTAAGAACCTCAAAACCCCAGCAAAACAAAACTGTTCAGAATTTCAGAATCCTTATCGAAACTAAAACAAACATTCAACGGTGAATTTACGGTGGATTATTCTCAAATTTTAACTAGTGATACCCAATTATGTTCTATACAAATAATCAAAGTCTGATCATTAATCAAATGCATCTAATTATACTGATAAATTTCAGAACCCTAATAATATAAGATTAAACAAAATAAAAAAGTATAACAAAGAAACATAAAGAGAAAGTGATTAAACATTCTACCTCAACTCCATTAAGCCTCTACTGATTTTTTTAATTGAATCTCCTCAAGAGCCCTAACTCAAATTTATCTCCTTCCTCTCCTTAGCTTTCTTCTCTGAACAAAAACCTATGTCTCCATCTCTTTTTCTTTCTCCTAGCCTTTTGGTTTCTAACTTATAAAATTCCTTTTCTAAACTTTTAGGTATAAAAATCCTTAATAATATTTTCTCTATTTATATATTTGTCTTTTCATTTTTCTCTCATTTTTATTTAATTATTAAAACTAATAAGGCGACTCTATTTCCACCTAGCTTTCTTAGTTTTAATCAACCCACTTAGGCTAAGGCTAAGGAACAACAACCTAGGCCACAAGGTTAACTAATCCGGGTATAACCCGAACTGAAACAATAGCTAAAACATACAGGGTATTACATTGGCCAGTGGTCATGGCCACATCTTGTTGAACGCCTAGAATAGGAATTTGACCGGCCGATTTGACTGGCGAAGTTGTGCGACCGAGATGATTTGCGGCAGTTAATGGCTGTCGTTGATTTAATTTAGGTTTTAAAAGCCGTGTGGCCAACCCATTTTGGGCCAACGGTTTTTTGGTGTTGGCGGCATGCTATAGACTATTCGACCGGCCAGTGCTATAATCGGGCCATTAGTGAAAAGATGAGGGTACCCAAATATACCTCAATCTAAAACTTTTCCACCTATAAGTCCTTTCTCCGAAAGTGATTGTCTATGGACTGAGTCGAGACAATACAACTAATTGGTTCACACTTCGTGTACTCGTCTATGGATATGACATCGAGACAATACAACAACGAAGTATGATTACTTGATAATAGGTTCGGACTTAACCAAACACTATAGGATTGCTATCAAGTAATTAGGAATTAACGTTTGTGTATTTTACTTCTAATTATAATAACAACAATTATAATTGCGGAAATAGAAAAGTAAAAGACACGGCAAGATTTTGTTAACGAGGAAACCGCAAATGCAGAAAAATCCCGGGACCTTTTCCAGAATTGAATACTCTCAGGATTAAGCCGCTATACAAAATCTAAACCAACTTCGTATAGTTGAGACCAAGCAAGTAAACCTATAGTTCACCAAGTTCCCTCAGTACCCCTGCGCCTCCAACTTGCAATAAGTCACGCACTTGGAACAATTCCTTTGGATCGTATTCCAAACAGTAAAGGAACAAAAAATCTGTTCGGTAACAACTCTCTTCAAACAACGTGATATGAGTTTGACAAAAGGCTCTTCCGTTTATCCCAATAAACTCTTTTGTCGGGTTCTTAGATAAATCTATTCAACAACTACCAAAGTAATTGTTTAGACTATGGAATCAATATTATAAATCACAAAGAAATATATTGATGCCGATCTATGCAACTAATCAATCCAATCTATCAAAACATAAACCGATTATAGTTGGATCCCCAGCCAATCAAGTTTTGTGCACACCAAATATTATGAACTCAAATAAGAAATCTTCTTTGTCTTCAAATCTTCTTAGATCTTTAATAAACACCTGCACACAAACAACTTGAATCTCTTGTGATCAATTACACACAGAACGGAGTCTGTTAACGATGGATTATCACAAGACGTCTTTAGATCTACAAAAAGTCTAAAGATCCCCGTCGACACTTCGATCTAGTTTGAGTGAATCTTATATCAGAAGAGAAGATTCTCAAGCATAAACAAACTAGGTGCAATCAAAGTTCAACAACCGTTAGTCAATCATATCAATCGAAAACTAATAATTAACTGTAATTTTCTAGTTTCCCACCAACGGTACTCGTAGAGCTTCGCAATCCCAAAGAAGTCTTTAAAACGAGCGGTCGTACGAGATTTCGCATAATTAGGGTACTTTCCTCTCCGAATAGACGGCTCCACCAGTAACAACACAACAAGGTACTTTTGCTGGATCTGAGGATTAGTTTGCTCAAAATACAAACTTCAATATTTATAGACCAAGGAAGTTTGGACACCAAGGAATTTCCGAAACCGAATATTCTCAAAGATATGCAATAAATGCCCAAATCGGTTTTCATAATTCCTGGAAATGCTCTGTCCAAATATTGACCGAAATCTCAGTAGAAAGTCGCCAACTAGTAAATGCACATTACCAATTATTATTTTCTAAAGATATGCATTTAATTGCTGGAAATTAAAAGCATATAAATCTAAAAACCTTAATTAAACGATTCTCAATTTATTTCGATCCGGGATTCTCCTTTAGTTATTAAGGGAATATCTTTGAACAGTAATAGATAAGAATTACTGCACGTGTTCAAAGTATGTCTACATCTTTACTTTGTAAATCCTCTTTCATATTCACAATCTTGGAACATATTTGTCACACTTCCAAACGAGTTTAGAATTGGTTCATCTGATTTCCAAGAACTATGTGATTGATCAAAAACATTTAATCACCATTCATGGGTTTAACTGTTCTACCAAACACAAGTTCGGTTCTACCTCTAAGTGGCTACTAGGATCGGTCACACTAGTTTCCATAAAATGGCTAACTAAGTACCAGGATCGGTTACCACTTATTTATGGTACTTACTTGTGATCGGTTGCACAGGTTATATGATCGGTTACACCAATTACTAAAAATTGTTAACCTACTACAAGGATCGATTAAACATCTTGTGATTAGTCCCACCAAGTTCTAGGATCGGTTACCCAATGACTAGGAATGGTCACACCAATTACAAATATCGATCATACCATCTCAGGTGACTACTTAAGATTGGTTTCACTAATAAAAGTCATACCAATACATAAGTCAGGCATTGTGAATAGTTTTACCAAGATACATAAACAAGTTATGAGCGGTTATACTAAACACACATATTGGTAATCCAAAGATTTGCAATGAATAACAATACCAATAAGCCTAGCGATTTCCCTTTCGATTCACAAAACAAGTTTATGAATGTACTTCCTTTAAGCGAATGTAAAACATTGTTTCCTAGGACGAAATCTTCACCCATACCCATATATAATCACAATAGCATTCATACGATTATGTCGATGTCTTATATACGAAGTTCAAAAGATAGGCGTTATACTTCGTATTGTAATTCCTTAATACTTCATCTAACTAGAGTATAATCATTCACAGCTTCGCAGTTATGTTTTCAATATAGCACGACTTGAAAGATATGTTAGGAATGAAACAGTTCAAGTCAAAATATTACTAACCTCAAGAGGAAGGATGATGTCGTCGTTGTAGCTCTTTACTTCTTCACATTCTTCAAGTCTTCGAGTAATACTTGTATGTCTCATATCCTAATAACTTTCTAACTAACCTATACGAAGTTGACTCTAGTAAATAATCAAGCGACTCTTTAAATGAGTTTTGGTTCACTAAAATATGACAACCAAACTTGACATACCAACGCTTGGTGGGTTCAACCGAGCTATGCTATAACAATCTCCCCCTTTGTCAATTTTAGTGACAAAACTCTTACATCATATGGATAAACAAATTACAAGAATTCATTATACATACGCTTGATTCCAAGTTTTAACAGCACAATAACCTGTATACATTCAATCCATAAATGCCGATGTTGACATTATAATAACAAAGCTAATACTCCCCCTAAAGGCAAGATAGGTAGATTTTTAATCTGCACGTCTTTGTTATTCCCTTTGTAGTTATGATAACCACAAGTATCAATATGATATGTTACTCCCCCTTAGTCTATGCTTTACTCTTTCGTTAGATATAACGTTTAAGCACCATTGTCCTTTCCTTAGTGAAACCAAATCACTTGTTTACTCCATATATTTCGCCCCCTTTTTGTCACAAAATGACAAAAGTACTAGCAAATAAAGGACAAACCGAAAGGATCTTACAAATCTCAAAAGACTTGCAACCTATAAGAGTTAAGCACGAGGGTTCCACACACCATTTTAGATAACCAATATCAAAACCGAAACTACAAAGTAATTTTGTTTTGATATGTTATCAAGGAAACAATTGCCCGAGGAAATTTTCCCTAATAGTTTAGCAAATTAAAAATCGTCTAAGCACCTTAGTTCTTTTGCTAAACTGATTACACAAATACAATCGCTTGTTTGATAAGACCAAAATAAAGATCATAATTAACTTTATTTTTCTCATCAGGTTCTAATTATTCGAACAATAACTTAGACCTTTCACTTTAAACAAGACAAGTACTAGGTTAGTTAACCAGTATTTATTGTTAAGGCATTCGATTAGACTTGAATAACCGAATCCTCCACTTTGATAAGTATAACTAAGATCAGAATTAACTTAGTTTCTATTATCTGGAATCGAAATTGGACTAAACAATTGATCCCGGAAACCTTTTTGTTAATCCATAAACAATTCTTACAAATCAAATAAATCAATTTGCATAATTATTTATCTCAACCGGAAGCAATTGAAACAAACATAGACATTAAAGCACCGCAATTGCACCGAAATTTCGTTAAGCCTAAACAATTGATACCAAACAATAAAGAAAGATAACAATTGTTTTTCTCAACCGGAAACAATTGAATCACACACACACACATCCATACACATATAATGGAATAAACATCAATTGTACCAAAATTTTGTTAAGCAAAAGCAAAGTATATGCAATAAAATCAGGCTTTTCTTAAACAGGAAAACGATTAACTAACAAATTCGTTACCTCAAGCTCCACATCCTCTTCTCCCAAAACATATGTCATTAAGCGCAAGTTCAAGTTAGAACTTTCCCCCATTAATGTTGTCATACTCCCGCAAGAACAAAAGAACAATAACAACAGCAACCTTTACCAGAGAAAGGTTGAATCGTTTTAACTAATGCAAAAAGCAAAAGTTGAAAACCCCGAAACACATATGATTTTATGCTAAACCAAAAACGATTCAACATATTGTGACTTTTTCACACATGAGTTTCAATCGGAACCCCTTATGATCCTTTGATAAAGCCTACCAACATGGGCTAGAACTTAATCCCGCTAAACCAAAAAGTCACCCAAGCCATAAGGGTTCACACCATATGAGATCGAATATCAAGGTTATGAAAACCGAAATTAAACATCTCATAAACACATAGCAATAATATAAAGCATTCAAGCACAGGCTATGTAATTGAAAAACTATCACAAGAAAAATTATAAAATAATAATTTTATTCATAAATAATAGATAGTTTTATTCTAGAATAGACCTTATACAATTATTTGAAGGAAATCATAAACTGATGTCTATTTCTTTTTCTTTGAAGACAAATATTAATCTTTATTTGTTTGCTCTTCAAAATCTTCTTCAGAGTCTTGGTCTTTTTCACCTCTTAGAAACTCATTATTGATCTCTAGGATTCCTTTAAGAGTTTCCGGATCATTACGAGAGGCAAAGGCTAACTGTTTCTGAATACAGTCTAACTGTCTTCCAAGACGTAAAATATGAAACAAGAGATCTCCATTGCTATAGATTTGATCATTTGAGATACTGGTTCCATTTTTTATTCTAGTCTTACTCATCTGCTTGATAATCTTTTGAGAGACAGTTTTAGTGACTTTCTCATCTCTGAAGTTATTCCTCATTGTGTATCCACACAAGCTGGTGAAGAGACAGGGATATCCAAGATTTCTATGGAATGTTGTGGTATTGATAGATTCGATGATCTTAATCATTTTATTAATGATTATTCCACATATGTCAATTTGCTTTTTCCCTTCTAGAAGGAAGTATACAAGCTCAACAAATTCCTTATCCCATTATGATGAATCTCTTGTACTAGCAAAAAGGGTTGTTATAGCTAGTTTACCGAAAAACCCTTAAGTAGAAGGGTATTTCTTTGGTTATCAACTTTTATTTTTTCCATTCAATAGTTTTTCCAGTGATAAGTTTTGAGATGTTATCGTGCTCACTTTGATAAGTATAACTAAGATCAGAATTAACTTAGTTTCTATTATCTGGAATCGAAATTGGACTAAACAATTGATCCCGAAAACCTTTTTGTTAATCCATAAACAATTCTTACAAATCAAATAAATCAATTTGCATAATTATTTATCTCAACCGGAAGCAATTGAAACAAACATAGACATTAAAGCACCGCAATTGCACCGAAATTTCGTTAAGCCTAAACAATTGATACCAAACAATAAAGAAAGATAACAATTGTTTTTCTCAACCGGAAACAATTGAATCACACACACACATCCATACACATATAATGGAATAAACATCAATTGTACCAAAATTTTGTTAAGCAAAAGCAAAGTATATGCAATAAAATCAGGCTTTTCTTAAACAGGAAAACGATTAACTAACAAATTCGTTACCTCAAGCTCCGCATCCTCTTCTCCCAAAACATATGTCATTAAGCGCAAGTTCAAGTTAGAACTTTCCCCCATTAATGTTGTCATACTCCCGCAAGAACAAAAGAACAATAACAACAACAACCTTTACCAGAGAAAGGTTGAATCGTTTTAACTAATGCAAAAAGCAAAAGTTGAAAACCCCGAAACACATATGATTTTATGCTAAACCAAAAACGATTCAACATATTGTGACTTTTTCACACATGAGTTTCAATCGGAACCCCTTATGATCCTTTGATAAAGCCTACCAACATGGTCTAGAACTTAATCCCGCTAAAGCAAAAAGTCACCCAAGCCATAAGGGTTCACACCATATGAGATCGAATATCAAGGTTATGAAAATCGAAATTAAACATCCCATAAACACATAGCAATAATATAAAGCATTCAAGCACAGGCTATGTAATTGAAAAACTATCACAAGAAAAATTATAAAATAATAATTTTATTCATAAATAATAGATAGTTTTATTCTAGAATAGACCTTATACAATTATTTGAAGGAAATCATAAACTGATGTCTATTCTTTTTCTTTGAAGACAAATATTAATCTTTATTTGTTTGCTCTTCAAAATCTTCTTCAGAGTCTTGGTCTTTTTCACCTCTTAGAAACTCATTATTGATCTCTAGGATTCCTTTAAGAGTTTCTGGATCATTACGAGAGGCAAAGGCTAACTGTTTCTGAATACAGTCTAACTGTCTTCCAAGACGTAAAATATGAAACAAGAGATCTCCATTGCTATAGATTTGATCATTTGAGATACTGGTTCCCTTTTTTATTCTAGTCTTACTCATCTGCTTGATAATCTTTTGAGAGACAGTTTTAGTGACTTTCTCATCTCTGAAGTTATTCCTCATTGTGTATCCACACAAGCTGGTGATGAGACAGGGATATCCAAGATTTCTATGGAATGTTGTGGTATTGATAAATTCGATGATCTTAATCATTTTATTAATGATTATTCCACATATGTCAATTTGATTTTTCCCTTCTAGAAGGAAGTATACAAGCTCAACAAATTCCTTATCCCATTATGATGAATCTCTTGTACTAGCAAAAAGGGTTGTTATAGTTAGTTTACCGAAAAACCCTTAAGTAGAAGGGTATTTCTTTTGTTATCAACTTTTCTTTTTTCCATTCAATAGTTTTTCCAGTGATAAGTTTTGAGATATTATCGTGCTCAATTTCAGAACCGGTAATCATATGATCTCTCTTCACTTTGTAATTGATGATATTTGATATCATCTTTCTGTTGACATGATGAAAAGTGCATCCAACCAAAGTACTAAAAGTAAGATTTTTGGCAGGCCTCGAAAGGTGTTTATATTATGGCCTACGGTGATAACCGCAAGTGCACGGCGTCTATCGGAGACGCGGCAAGTACGGGTCGAACCACAGAGACTTGTGGTGCTAATGTTGATCTAAGGCTTACTTCAACTGAATTCTATGAGTGACAAAGCTATTGTTTGATGTGTCGATGTGACTGAGTTGTTTTAGTGACTCTAAGCTAAGGCAGTGGCAATGTGGAAAGCACCAGGGTGGTGAATCCACCTCTAGTTTCATGCTCAGGCAACTCAACTAGAATTGTATTCTTGTGCCTTCATTTGAAGGTCTAAAGTTGATCTTTGGTTAGATAAATCCCTAACTCTTCCCTAGTATAGGATGTCTTTCTACAGTACACCCTATCACATAATTGTTGATTCATTAACTAAGCATTAATCCTAACAATTTAATCATAACAAGAACACATGAAGATTGATATGCTTAACATGGAAACTAGGGGTTTCATCAACACCCCAGTGAATGAAATTAAAACATAATTAAACTAAAAAAATAACAAATTAAACTAGAGTGGCGCTCTGGCTAGCCCAGGCATAACGTTTTTCAAACACCCCTCCTTCTATTTATACATGCAGAGAAATTCCAAAACCCTAATTCTTTAAAAATAGAAACTAAAATCAAAATACTCTCACCCATACTACGATTCGCTTCTCCATTACCGTCTCCAATCGCCTCGAGCTCCATCTTGGGGTTGTTGGTTGAATACCTAGTTCTAGTTTTCTAAATTAGCTTTGGGTTGGAGAAGCTAAGTGAAGAACTAGTTCTAGAGAGGTAGATTTGTAAAAACCAGAAAAATCATGCGGTCTTGTAAAAGATAAAGCCATTTATAAGTGTTGGATATTCCCTCTTAAAATCATTATCGGATGAGGCCGAGTGTTACTCATATATAGAGTAACAGTTCTAATGAAACCATGTACGAAATACCCGGATGCTCGGTGTGTTATATTAGCCCCGAGCCCTCTCGGTGTGTTATATTAGCCCGAGGTCTCGGTGTGTTATATTAGCCTGATTGAGCATGGACTTGGTCTCTCCTGATATGATGGAGGTCCACAAGCATGATTGGATGACCAAGGCAGGTATGGAATACCCACGGCCTTAGTAAGGTGGCATCCAACTCCACAAGCATGATTGGATGACCAGATCAATTCCATCACCCTAAGCATGGTATGGAATACCCAACGGCCTTAGCTTGCCGGATATGATTCGATCGCGGTCATCAACTCCACAAGCATGATTGGATGACCACAAATCAATTCCATCACCCTAAGCATGGTATGGAATACCCACGGCCTTAGCTTGCCGGATATGATTCGATCGCGGTCGTCCAACTCCACAAGCATGATTGGATGACCCGGATCAATTCCATCACCCCCAAGCGGTATGGAATACACACAACCGACCCGCATGGTCGACCATTGGCCTTCGCTTGCCAGAAACCGTCCATACCAAGCATTATGAATGGAAAACCTAAATTAGGGTTTGCGGCATATTACATGTGCCGCAAAACGTCTCAACCGTCCACATTCGGGGCATAGATGGAGGGTGTAGATGTAGACTCAAAGGGCCGGAGCATGTCGACACAATCACCATGTGACCGCCTTAAGATTGAGCAAGGGTAGAAACTAAAATCAAAATACTCACCCATACTCGATTCGCTTCTCCTTTTGTCTAATCGCCTAACTTTGTCTCATAAGTTTTATCTTTAAGCTGGCCTACCACACAATAGTGTAACCATTATGTGCTAAATGGTGGGACTTAATGTTGATGGTGGATTTTCATTCAAGGTTAGATTTGTAAAAAACCGTAGCTCCATGTCATGGGGTTGTTGGTTGAATACCCTAGTTCTAGTTTTCTCTAAATTAGCTTCTAGGGTTGGAGAAGCTAAGTGAGAGAACTAGTTCTAGAGAGGTAGAGTAGGAGGTGGTGCGGTTCTCATGAGGGAGCGGTATGGGAGGTATGGGAAAGGAGATGGAAGGTAAGGTGGCGAAGGTGGTTACTGTCAGGGGTTTGGTCGGTGGAGAGGAAGAGCATGAGCTCCATTCCAATCATGTCACAAACGGGGATCGGGTGAGGGAGAGATAGAGAAGAGAAGAGAAAAGAATAGGGTTAGGTTTTGGCTATAGGAGTTTATATATAGGAGCTTTGTGTGAAGCGGGGACATCAAGCTTTGATGAGAGGCGATGGAGCGAGCGTCGGATCTAGGAGAAGAAATCTCAACGGCTCGGCGATTTGGAGTGATCAAGCTTTGATGTGGAGCGGCGTGGTGTTGCACGGAGCAGCGAACTTCGATGCGCGTGGAGGCAGCGACCGTAGGATGTAGCTAGGTGTGATCTCAACGGCTCGGGTTGGATGGGCTCGGATCCGGGTCGCGGGTCGGATCTAGCTCAAGCCCATGTCTTGTGAATGAGTTGCTACTTGTTGGGTTGCAACTGTTGCGCGCGCGGGCTTTGGCTTTCTGCTCCATAGATGCTCGACTCCAATTCTTCGCTCTTTTGGCTCCTCAGTTTCTCCGGACTTTATTTAGTACCTAAAAATACAAAATTAATTAATACAAATATTTATTCTTGAAAACAAAGAAAACACGAGAATGCGGATAATATCTGATTTCTAAGCGCAAAAGATGAGTAAAATGCCAATAAAAAGTGTATAAATATGCACTATTTGGCACTCATCAAATACCCCCAAACTGAATTTTACTTGTCCTCAAGTGAAACAAATTAAGAAATCCTAACTATACCCCCTGTGTCGCAGTCTCTCGAATGCATTTAGCGTATGCACTAAGCCTTTAAACCCCTAGGTGTCCCTAGTGGACGAGTTGTAGTCTCGTGAGGGTTTACCAGAGGTGTACCCACAAAACCTTCTCCAACTTCAGAGTGTAAAAGAGTCTCAAGCCTCCAAGAAGCTATGAGGACATAGAGTTTTTGCATGCTAGTAACATGAAGTTAGAACTACCAAAGAACGCATTCTCATCCTTAAGAGTTGAGCGAGAAGTAACCATACCATATGAAAGAATTCGGATTCGATTGTGATCATAAGCCTCGACTTCGCCTCACTAATAGGGTTTTATGATAATTGCACTCAAAAAGATCGCTTTTTTAGTCTCTCATGTGTGCGGCGGGAATAAAGAGAGAAATCCCGCACACGTTGTAGGTAAGAAGGATAACCTTCCGAAATAATTTCTGGAGACTCCACAGAAGTGTGGACAAAAAGAATATTTTTCTGATGATCTCTAAGGAAGGAAATCAACCATTAGCAAGGGGTGGGAGTACTCACTCACTTCTCACCCGATCGGCAATTAATATCACTCTCTCATAAGAACCATAGAAACGTCTTCAATATTCGGTCTTCGGTATTCAATTGTTGATGACGAACTTCTGAACTTCATAAAAACTTGACAATTTTTTTTTTTTTTTTTTGGTTACAATAAAACGATAAAACTCAATTTTTCACAAACTTCATTAATTCTCATCCTATTTTCTTTTCTTTTCTTTGTTGCATATAAACCTTGGACTATCTCAACTTTTCTTTCAATATTCTAATGCTGCTCCGTTTGTTGACGATGATGTGTTTATATGGGTCTTGCTGATAGAGAGAGAGAGTGATGCTAACTGTAAATCGATATTTAGAAGGAGTTTTCATCTTTAGACGTCACCCTCATGATTGACAAAAACTAGCACTCAAGAGATCAAAAGTAGTGCTGAAATTGGTGCGAAGTTGGGTAGCTCACCATTCCTACCCGGAATTGATGTACGGTGACACACACTCTAACAGCTTTTCTAGAAAGTTGCAAAAAATTGAAGGTTGGTGCCTCACTTGATGTAAAATGGGTAGTCTCCACTATGGGTGATCACAATTCTACTACCGAATATCTAAACAGACCTAATTCGCTCTCCGGTATGGTTAAATCCAACTTTAACGCTCTAATCAACTAAGAAACCCGATTGTGTTCTCCTAGGTACTTCTAACTTTTGTTATTTCGGTCGATTCTCTATGTAAACATAGCTAGAAGCATGCTAGTGACTCTAAAATCTCTAAAAGTTGGAGGTTTTTACAAAAAGAGTTTTTGATTTTTTTTTTTTTTTTTTTTTTTTTGAAAATAAAAGACTAAAATTAAAAAGACTAAAAACTCTATATGCAAATGCAAATGCACCCCCAAACCTAAATCAAACATTGTCCTCAATGTGTCGACAGAGATAGAAAAAAATTTAAACAGTCACATACCAAGAGAACTATGCTGAAAAGAGAAAAGGGAAGAGATTACCGGATGTCAGCGGGAGCAAGGTTAGAGCTTCATTCGTTAAGGCTAGAATCCAACATTCTCAACGGAGATCATATCGGATTAGCACAAAATATGCACAAGAAGACTCAACCGATTTCAAGAAAGAAAAATCTAACAAGTCCTACTGGATTATATACAATGAAAATTCACCATAAACCAACAGTCTAAAGAGTTGAGGGTCAACCCAATAGAAAATATGTACAAACATCAACAGCCTTACACAAATATAATATGAGAGTGCAAGTAAGACTGTGTATGGGAATGAGTTTCCCCAAACCTAAACTTGTGAACAAAGTGCGGTTTTGAGCACAAAATCTTGCAAATTTAAAGGTACATCATGCAAAAGGTCTAACTCAAAATGAGTTTTGCTAATTACAGGCAGACATACACATTCCAACTGTGGCTCCTTAAGAGTGTTATACTTTGATGCAAAATAGTCCAAGAGGACTTGGGAAGCACAAAGTTCTAGGCCTAAGTTAGGCATTTTCAGAAAAGTTGGTTTTGCAATTTTGTGACAAACTACACCTAGGTTTGGTGGAGGAGTATCAATTTGTGACTCAGGAGAGAGGTTAGGTACATCTAACTTGTTTTCATGTATAAGATCATTTGTACCATCACACACTTTCCTAAAGTCAGAAGAAGGTAAATCATGTTCATTTTCACAGGATAATTGTACAGGTTCCACATCATCATCACACGTATGAATATTAGAAGAAGCATTATTCATGGGGTTCACAGAAGAGACACCTAACGTCTCTGAACCAAAAGATTCCATCATATTTTCTGTATATACATGCTCTTCTAACATATCATATTCATCATCATCATCATCATCATAGCAAAAATCCATCTCTCCATTCAAAATTGTAGCATTTCTAGTGTACTCATCTACTTCTAGATTAGGTTCGTATTCAGTGTTAGTTGCATGAGTGGGACTAGAAACACTATTTCCATAATTGTCAGGAATAACAAACATCCTATCATAATATTCCTTCCAATCTTCATTTTGTAACTCAATCAGGTTCCTTTGAAGAATCATAGTGAGTTGTTCTATTGAAGGGGAGTCTTCACTAGTGGGTATGCATGTTTCATATGAATGATCATTACATGGTTGTGCACATGGTTCACTAGAGAAGGGAAATTCAGACATGTTGCTATATGGATGATCATGCATTGCATTCAATTCAAATCTAACATTGTTTTGCTCTATGAGGTTTTCCATTGAGTGCATACATGGGTTCATTGGAGGATAGAATTGCTCATCCTCCCATGGTGGTTGATGATACATGTGGTCATAATGATTAGGGTATGTGAGGTCAGGGCCCTGAGAAGGCTCATAATATTCCCTAAAATCACTATGGTATGTGGGGGGTTCATATTGTGAAGCGTGCCCGTAAGCAAGCTCTCTAATTGATTTGTTTGTATCCCCTGTTGCAGGCCGAAATCCTGACATGATTTAGCACTCAAATTGAACTCAAAGCCCAGTTGTAGTGGACTTAGTTTGGTTTGGATGGGCTGGTTTGGTTTAAGAGGGCTTTATTTGGTTTGTGTGGGTTTCTTTGGTTTATTGGGAAAGTACAGCCCAGTTCATGTGGGCTTCAGTGGTTGTGCAAAGCCCAGGGTGTTTGCAAAGCCTAGCTGGTTCAGTTTATGTGCACAGCCCAACAGATGTGGGCTCAGTTTGTTTGCAAACTGTGTGTGTGGAGGTTGGGCTTGGCAGGTTCACAGCCCAGCTGATGTTAAACAGCCAAAGAAGATGGCTTGGTTTATTATGGGTGGCTTGGTGCAGAGCCCGAGTTGGGTTCAAAATGCACAGCCCAAATGTTCGGCTTTTGTGGGCTTCGAGTTGGTTTTCTTTTTGTGGGCTTTAGGCTGTGAGAAGAGCCCAGGTTGGGTAGCCGCACGGCTAGGTTATTTGCAAAGCCCATGTTCGATTAGCCCATGGTTTGGGTTTTTTTTTTTTTTTTTTTTTTTTTTTTGTGCAGAGCTGTGGCAAGATCATACACTGGCTGTGTGCACAGCTCTGGCAATGCACAGAATAGGAGAATCACAGCTTAAGCACAAGGTTATGTGCTCGGCTTGGTCAAAGCCAAACAAAGATGGTGCACAGTTGTGTATGAATTAGTTTATGCAAAGCACACAAAAAAAAAAAATCGAGAAAGGATACAAGACAAAGACACGAGCACGGGGCAGATTGGCGGCACAGTTATGCACAACTTCTTGCGGCTTAGCACAAAGACAATACAAATTGTGCTCAACTCAAAGATCAAGTAGCAGGCTTGTGCTTACTGACAAAGCAAACTTACGAGATCAAAAGGTACAGCACAGAGTGGTAGGGCAGGTTTAAGCTACAGCTAACTTGGGTTTCTAAGATGTGGCTTACAACTTGCAGCTTCAGGGGGCTAGCAAGGTTGTAGATGGCTCACAGATCACACAGGAAAGTAGATGGCTCACAGGCCAGCTGCATCAACTCACTCCGTTGATGTCAACAGTCTGAGTTGACTTCAACTCAGATTCTTCACAAGCTAGATTCAGGGTTGACAGGGTATCATAAGCAAGTTTAGCAGGGTTTTGTGCTCACAAAGAGCTTCCCAGATGTTGGTTGTCACAGAAAGTGCTTAGTGTACAAAGCAACTTAGCTCAGCAGGGTTTATGAATGCTCAGAGGTTTGTCAACTGGGCTTGTAACAAGCTTGGAAGCCACAGTTGTAGCTCAACTCACAGCTTCAGGGGGCTGGATATTGGCAGCTCAGAGGGTCTATGCACAGATTGCAGATAGTAGCATGGCACAGCGACTAAGTAATGCTAGAACTCTACAGCATGCTCAGGGGTGTTGGAGTCAACTGGGGTAGTTGATGTCAACTATCACAGTTGACTTCACTTGGGAACTATGGTCACAGAGCATACAAGTGTAAAGCTTTCGGGTGCGAGCATACATGGCACAGATCATACATGGCACAGATCATACATGGCAATACAAAGTTCAATTACTCACCTCAAGTCCTGCGCTTTTCTTGTGTTTCTTGGGCTTGCTCAGCAGCTCAGCAGCATAGCAAGCACAGCCAGTACCTGCTAGCTCAACGGACCCAACTCGGTTCTCGATATTGCACAAACTAAGCAACGAGTTATAGTGCTACAATTGCAGAGCTCAGGGCTATGCTCAAAGTAAGAATCAAGCTACAGGATATGCACTGAGAGTATCTTGGACTGATTGGGACTAAGATTTACAAGTAGCACTAAGATACGTGGCTGCTTAGTCTCCTTGTAAACTAATGACAAAGCTCCAAATTGAGCTACAAGTTACAGGGCTAGTGAATATTGCAGCTAAGTTATAAGGCAAAGTAACTAACTATATGCAAAGTAAACTAACTAGATGATGCACAGATGGATGAAGATGAGCAAATATGAATATGCAGATGGAGCAGATATGAGCTAACTACAGCTAAGTTACACTAACAGCTGAAGTGCAATGATTGATGGGATATACAGGGGTGCAATGTAGGGAAAAGACTAAGAAGGGAAAGATGAAAGTTACAGCTAACTCTAAAATGCAATGCAGATATGCAGGGCTTGACAAAAGATAGATGCAAGAATACAATAACAAAAAGCTATAAAAGATGCAGAAATAGGCAAGTTACAGCTAAGTTATACTAGTTAAGGGCTAAAACTTCAATGCAACATATATATACAGGGGTGAAAATCAGTAAATCAAGCAAATGTTCAACAGGGCACACGCCAAGTCCCCGGCAGCGGCGCCAAAAACTTGGCAGGCCTCGAAAGGTGTTTATATTATGGCCTACGGTGATAACCGCAAGTGCACGGCGTCTATCGGAGACGCGGCAAGTACGGGTCGAACCACAGAGACTTGTGGTGCTAATGTTGATCTAAGGCTTACTTCAACTGAATTCTATGAGTGACAAAGCTATTGTTTGATGTGTCGATGCGACTGAGTTGTTTTAGTGACTCTAAGCTAAGGCAGTGGCAATGTGGAAAGCACCAGGGTGGTGAATCCACCTCTAGTTTCATGCTCAGGCAACTCAACTAGAATTGTATTCTTGTGCCTTCATTTGAAGGTCTAAAGTTGATCTTTGGTTAGATAAATCCCTAACTCTTCCCTAGTATAGGATGTCTTTCTACAGTACACCCTATCACATAATTGTTGATTCATTAACTAAGCATTAATCCTAACAATTTAATCATAACAAGAACACATGAAGATTGATATGCTTAACATGGAAACTAGGGGTTTCATCAACACCCCAGTGAATGAAATTAAAACATAATTAAACTAAAAAAATAACAAATTAAACTAGAGTGGTGCTCTGGCTAGCCCAGGCATAACGTTTTTTAAACACCCCTCCTTCTATTTATACATGCAGAGAAATTCCAAAACCCTAATTCTTTAAAAATAGAAATTAAAATCAAAATACTCTCACCCATACTCTGATTCGCTTCTCCCTTCTGTCTAATCGCCTCAGAGCTCCATGCTGGGGTTGTTGGTTGAATACCCTAGTTCTAGTTTTCTCTAAATTAGCTTCTAGGGTTGGAGAAGCTAAGTGAGAGAGAACTAGTTCTAGAGAGGTAGAGTAGGAGGTGGTGCGGTTCTGTCAGGGTATGGAGGTATGGGAAAGGAGATGGAAGGTAAGGTGGCGAAGGTGGCTACTGCAGGGGTTTGGTCGGGGTGGAGAGGAAGAGCAGAGCTCTGCTCTGTCGGGTGAGGGAGAAGATAGAGAAGAGAAGAGAAAAGAATAGGGTTAGGTTTGGCTATAGGAGCTGTGCTGTGAAGCGGGGACATCAAGCTTTGATGAGACTGATGGAGCGAGCGTCAGATCTAGGAGAAGAAATCTCAACGGCTCAGCATGATTTGGAGTGATCTGGTGTTGCACGGGAGCAGCGAACTTCGATGCGCGTGGAGGCAGCGACCGTAGGATGTAGCTAGGTGTGATCTCAACGGCTCGGGTTGGATGGGCTCGGATCCGGGTCGCGGGTCGGGTCTAGCTCAAGCCCATGTCTTGTGAATGAGTTGCTACTTGTTGGGTTGCAACTGTTGCGCGCGCGGGCTTTGGCTTTCTGCTCCATAGATGCTCGACTCCAATTCTTCGCTCTTTTGGCTCCTCAGTTTCTCCGGACTTTATTTAGTACCTAAAAATACAAAATTAATTAATACAAATATTTATTCTTGAAAACAAAGAAAACACAGAATCTGGGATAATATCTGATTTCTAAGCGCAAAAGATGAGTAAAATGCCAATAAAAAGGTGTATAAATATGCACTATTTGGCACTCATCAATTTTCATGATCAATATTGTGAATATTAGCATAAAAAATTCTTACTATATCAAGTGAGTATTTTTCAAACCCGAACATATTTCCCGAGTTTCGGTCAAGAACAAACTTCACATACTTGGTTTCTGAAACATCTGGATCGAATCTCTTTTCTTCAGTGAAGTATACTCCCTTCAAGGCTTGATATCTTTCAAAACATGTGTTATCTACAAAGTCTGTGAGATCATGTTTGTTTTTGATCAAGTGAGGATACTTGATTTTCTTAATATCATCAGGAGGAATAAATGGATTCAAATCCAGTTTGTCTGTTTCAGAGTTTTCTTCTCTTGATTTCCTCTTTCTCATACTTGCAAAAATATGAAAAACCCTAGTTACGGTTTTGATCAATATTCCCCAATATGTTTGTACCCATAGCAAGAGATTATCTTTTATAGGAAGAATTGATATCAAAAACCGGAAATAACTAGTTTTGGGAAACTCTACCAAAATCGGAAACTGAGGCTTGTGGGGAAACAATTCCGATTTTATATCTAGGTCTTTCTTTTGGATAACCGATTTTTCATGGACTGGATCTTTATTTCGAATTGATTATATGTTTCTGTCCAAAAATCTGTTTACTCTTTTATTACAAGAATTTGATAACATCATTTGAAATTCTCTCAAGAATTTTCTAATAGAGTATGCAGAGAAAAATTTGAACATGCTACGATATTTATGAAAAATACCATTAGAATCATGAATTCTGTAATATTTCAAAAGATCACTTTCTTCATTAAAACAGTTGTGAGGTGTATGAAGCAATCCATTGTTAATAGAATTATTAACCGAAAAATCATTCCTTGTAAGGTTACAAAGTTTCCACAATCGCATCCTAGGTAGCGATACATTGACAGTCTTCGATCTGAAAATGTACATATATATACTTTGGTAGGTCATCCAAAATATATTTAAGATTCCAGATTTTTCAAGAACACAATAGCCATGGTTCATATAATAATGAAAAGTTTTGAGAGGAATCTTATGCATTTTCAAGATACATCCTGTCTCATAGAGAATTGTATCATTGTCGCAGTTAGTATCAAACACAATGATATACAATCCTATCGGATCCAAGGGATTATGTAAGTCACCCAATACATACATAGATATAATTCCAATTCCTAAAAAATTTAGGAATAAGAGTATTACATACTTCATACGTGTCTTCCACCACGAGTTTTTGAAGTAGTCAAATCCTGCCGTTACGTTAACTGAATCAACTATTAGATTCATTTTCTTATAGGTTGGATCGGACCAAACACAGATTGTTAGATATTTTCGTGTTTGCCTGCTCTGATACCAATTGAAAAGACAAGGGTATCCAAATATACCTTAATCTAAAACTTTTCCACATATAAGTCATTTCTCCGAAAGTGATTGTATATGGACTGAGTCGAGACAATACAACTAATCGGTTCACACTTCGTGTGATCGTCTATGGATACGAGATCGAGACAATACAACAATAAAGTATGATTACTTGATAATAGGTTCGGACTTAACCAAACACTATAGGATTGTTATCAAGTAATTAGGAATTAACGTTTGTGTATTTTACTTCTAATTATAATTGCGGAAATATAAAAAGAAAAGACACAACAAGATTTTGTTAACGAGGAAACCGCAAATGCAGAAAAACCCTGGGACCTTGTCCAGAATTGAATACTCTCAGGATTAAGCCGCTATAAAAAATCTAAACCAACTTCGTATAGTTGAGACCAAGCAACTAAACCTATAGTTCACCTAGTTCCCTCAGTACCCCTGTGCCTCCAACTTGCAATAAGTCACGCACTTGGAACAATTCCTTTGGTTCGTATTCCAAACAGTAAAGGAACAAAAAATCTGTTCGGTAACAACTCTTTTCAAACAATGTGATATGAGTTTGACAAAAGACTCTTTTGTTTATCCCAATAAACTCCTTTGTCGGGTTCTTAGATCAATCTATTCAACAACTACCAAAGTAATTGTTTAGACTATGCAATTAATATTATAAATCACAAAGAAATATATTGATGCCGATCTACGCAACTAATCAATCCAATCTATCAAAAGATAAACCGATTATAGTTGGATCCCCAGCCTATCAAGTTTTGTGCACACCAAAGATTATGAACTCAAATAAGAAAACTTCTTTGTCTTCAAATATTTTTAGATCTTCAATAAACACCTGCACACAAACAACTTGAATCTCTTGTGATCAATCACACACAAAACGGAGTCTATTAACGATGGATTATCACAAGACATCTTTAGATCTACAAACAGTCTAAAGATCCCCGTCGATACTTCGATCTAGTTTGAGTGAATCTTATATCAGAAGAGAAGATTCTCAAGCATAAACAAACTAGATGCAATCAAAGTTCAACAACCGTTAGTCAATCAAATCAATCGAAAACTAATAATATACTGCAATTATCTAGTTTCCCACCAAAGGTACTCGTAGAGCTTCTCAATCCCAAAGAAGTCTTTAAAACGAGCGGTTGTAAGAGATTTCGCCCAATTAGAGTACTTTCCTCTACGAATAGACGGCTCCACCAGTAACAACACTACAAGGTAGTTTTGCTGGATCTAAGGATTAGTTTGCTCAAAATGCAAACTTCAATATTTATAGACCAAGGAACTTTGGACACCAAGGAATTTTCAAAACCGAATATTCTCAAAGATATGCAATATCTTTGAACAATAATAGATAAGAATTACTGCACATGTTCAAAGTATGTCGACATCTTTACTTTGTAAATCCTCTTTCATATTTACAATCTTGGAACCGATTTGCCACACTTCCAAACGAGTTTAGAATTGGTTCATCTGATTTCCAAGAACTATGTGATTGATCAAAAACATTCAATCACCATTCGTGGGTTTAACGGTTCTACCAAACACAAGTTCGGTTCTACCTCCAAGTGGCTACTAGGATTGGTCACACTAGTTTCTATAAAATGTCTAACTAAGTACCAGGATCGGTTACCACTTATTTATGGTACTTACTTGATCAGTTACACCAATTACTTACTTGCACGGGTTATAGGATCGGTTACACCAATTACTAAAACTTTTTAACCTACTACAAGGATCGATTACACATCTTGTGATTAGTCCCACCAATTTCAAGGATCGGTTACCCAATGACTAGGAATGGTCACACCAATTACAAATATCGATCATACCATCTCAGGTGATTACTTAAGATTGGTTTCACTAATAAAATTCATACCAATACATAAGTCAGGCATTGTGAATAGTTTTACCAAGATACATAAACAAGTTATGAGAGGTTATACTAAACACACAAATTGGTAATCCAAAGATTTGCAATGAATAACAATACCAATAAGCCTAGCAATTTCCCTTTCGATTCACAAAACAAGTTTATGAATGTACTTCCTTTAAACGAATGTAAAAAATTGTTTCCTAGGACGAATCTTCACCCATACCCATACATAATCACAATAGCATTCATACGATTATGTCGATGTCTTATATACGAAGTTCAAAAGATAGGCTTTCAAGCTGCTCAAACGAACTGAGAAAGCGCCTGCCCGTGGGCTTTGTCTCGAATGCGCTATAGAAAGATAAGGTCACTTTCTCGACTGTTGCCTTTGGAGAAATGAGAAACTTGAAATGTCTCTGCCCACCCAAAAGTATAGATCGGCCAGCTAAGGTTTCATATCAAGGAGGGGCAATTAAAGTGAACTCTCATAAGAACATGAGCGGGTACAATTTCAATCGAAATGAAATAGTTCAAGTCAAAATATTACTAACCTCAAGAGGAAGGATGATGTCACACGCAAAGTCTTCTAGTATGAATGCTTTTCTTTGCTATTTTTCTTGAATTATGTATTTTATGTGCTTTTGAGTTTTATAGATTTTAAATGGAGTCGCAAGAGGAAAAGAAGGAGAAATTATCCAAATTGTGAGCAAAAGGCGGTGTCATCTTCACTGTGCAAGGATATACTTTAGCTGACCCAAGTTAAGGGATAACTTTTCTTTGAGAGGTGTTAAATAGCTACAGATAAGGGGCTACGGTAGAACACTGAGAATTAGAGAGGAAGCCATGGTGGTTCTTTGAGGAAATCGATGAAAGAGAATGATTCGTGGTGGTGATACAAATCCCAGTCAAAAAGGAGACCAGATCGATGATTGGCGGGAGCAGAATTCATAAGTGGTGGGTGTGAATTGAGAAGACATGGAAATAGATTTTGATTAAGATTCCAAGGTGATTAACGGATGGGTAAAGGTGACATTAATGGCCTTATTGAGATGGTAATTTTGCTGCGGGTGCACAAGAGTTTGCCGGAGAAAATGGAGTTGGCTAACTCTCGATGTGCAATGTAATCGATTGATTCTGATTATTTGATGATGATGGAGTTTAGTTAAATCACAGTTAGAGTGGATGATGGAAACTATATGCAATTTAGATGGGCATGTTTCTGAATGTGATGACAAGATGCATTTCCATGAATAAGAAGTTACACAGGTAATAACTTTCAGGGATAGCCCTTATTTCGTAAATTCCAAATGCGTGAGGGATGAATTGCGATGTTGTGGAGCAACAATGTGATCAATTGCTTGAATCAGACAAGGGCAAGAAGATGAAATTGTAGTGATTGAAGTTCTAGGTGAGATCATGTTTTGAGAAGATGGTGGCTTTGTCAGCTGGCATGAGGATGATGTTAGCCTCGGAGTTGCTAAAGTGTTGTCAGTCAATATGTGTACTTAGAGCCGCATGGACTCGTGCGAGATAAGCAAGATGCATTGGTGGGACATGAGGTTCAAGTCAAGAGATGGCTCATTACTTGTTAGATGTGTTGGTGACTGATGGTAGCAGAGATAAATATGGATGGTTTACAATGGCACAAGTTTGGCCTCGACAACAATTGGCTAACTCGGACGACTTGACCTACCGACTTGGAGTTGACTTCACATTCTTCACCCTACTGTCCAACTTTGATTTTGTTTAATGCCTTCCCGTATTTTTGTATTTTCTCTCATGGTTCATGGGCTTGTGACTTTTTGTGATGGACTTTGAAGACCTAATTTTGGAAAGTGTGGAAGGCTATAAGAAGAAGGAGTTTACCTTTTATTATGCGTGTTTTCTCCGGAGTTTTGGAGGAGGAGAGCAGATAAATAATACTATGAGAATTAAATACCCATTATGGTTATGGGATAATAAGTGGATTTCGACTCAAGTTTATATGATTCATCATATATTGATATATGATTTGATAGTTTGTTTGGTTGAGTCCTAATCAAATATATCTAGAGCTACGAAAACGTTGTGTATCCCCTATTTTGAGTAGCATAAATGTGGGTAGTGCAAAGTGATATATCCTACTAGTCACATATGAATCATATCATTTTGGTTGCTTAGTCTTATTCCATAGAACTCATTGCTTTTAGGAGTTAAATCTAATTGTCTTACACTGGGTTGCTTTAAGGAAGAATTCACATAACTGCATCTTTTAATCGGTGTACTCTTGCGTCAAGGTATCCTAGGACTTTTAGTAAATGAGAGATTAAATTTCAATTCTAGTCATTGTTGATAATTCGAGTTTGTGAATGAAACTATCCTGACAATACTTTCTCCTTATTGATAAATTTTATTATTATTTTTTCAATTATTTTTATTGCAAACATCAACATCCCCTCTTGTTACTAAGAAACCTAAAATTTGTATAACAACATAAGCTCTGTGGATAAGTTTTGCATACTACTTTATTTTAAGACGACTCAAATTTTGATGATACGTTAGTTTCTTTCTGAATGAAATAGTACTAATCAAGCCAAAGACTGGAATTACCAAAATATTCGTACACACATAACCAAGGCAAGACACAACGGAAGAACAAGTCAAGAACACTGCATGTTTCATGGTATAGCGATCACAACCTGACAACAACAATTCCAACAAGAATAATTTCAAACGAAGCTATCATTTGCACAAAAAAGGGGAGACTTCCTTCTCAACCTATCAACCCAGTGGGTACTTACATTTATGTTGCTCAAGTGAAAGAAAAGAGGATGAAATTCCCCAAACACTAAAGTTCCATATGCAAAAGTGTTGAAGGACTTGTGTAGAAAGGCTCAAAGGTAATGAAGTGTTGAATGTGGGGAGAATGCTTGACAAAATGTAAAAGCAAGAGGTAACACCACTTTTAATAAAAGCAACGTTTACGATGATGTTATGCATCTATCCTAATAAAGAAAAAGGAGCAATTAAGTTAATGGGCAATCACATGATCTAGGCGCAAAGTGAACTCTGTTAGGTAGAACATGAGGCGGGTACATAAATAGATGCCTGAGTTATAAGCCACCGAAGCAATCAGTGCGTAATCACTCGGTCAAGGCAAAATTGATGATGAAGTTCAATCATGTGCTGCTCCCGCTTCGCAGTTATGTTTTCAATATAGCACGACTTGAAAGATACGTTAGGAATGAAATAGTTCAAGTCAAAATATTACTAACCTCAAGAGGAAGGATGATGTCGTCGTTGTAGCTCTTTACTTCTTCACATTCTTCAAGTCTTCGAGTAATACTTGTATGTCTCATATCCTAATAACTTTCTAACTAACCTATACGAAGTTGACTCTAGTAAATAATCAAGCGACTCTTTAAATGAGTTTGGTTCACTAAAATATGACAACCAAACTTGACATACCAACGCTTGGTGGGTTCAACCGTGCTATGCTCTAACAGTTAGTGTGCATATCCACGCTTTGTCCGTCGATTGAATCTAGGCCGGTCAATTCGGCTGGCGAAGTTGGACGGCCGAGATCGTTTTGCAGCAGCAATGTAATGCTACTTAACAGAAATTAGGGTTTCGCAAGTCGCGCGGCCATCTAACTTTGGGAAATCGGTTAGTGGCTCTGTTAGAGAGTTGGAAGGGCTTCGATTGGTCGAAGTATTAGTGCGCCCGCCGGTGTGCCTGATGATGCTTGTCCGGTCGCGTTAGGGAGCGGCTAAGCTTGATAAATCAAGTGGCCAAAATGTACGGCCGTGATCATTTTAAGACTGTCATGGGCAGTCTATATTAAATTCCTTAAGGAATTTAGGCGTATTGACCAGCCAACTTCCAACTTTATTTAAAAGGGCGTGTGGCGCATTTAAAGCGATCTGATTGGTCGATGGGAAAGGGGGCCGGCAAGCGGCAACATAGAGTGTGGCCGATCGGCCACGGGCGGCGCCTGTTGGAGCATATTGGCCGGCCAAGTGGCGTGGCCAAGCCTCCCTTTGATGCTGCTTTTACTTTCCGTAGTTCCTCTTTATTTCTTGTTTCCTACTTTTGGTAGGATTTTGCTCCTACTAGTCTATGGCGGATTAATTTCCTAGCTTACTTAGGTTTGGTCTCGACTAATAGGGTTCGAGATATTGCATAGGGCGCAAAAAACCTAATTTTTGCAAATTAATTAGGTTAAAATTTGAATTTTGCGAGCTGTCGCAAAATTGATCAAATTTGGTGAATTTTGTGTGTTGACACAAAATTCTTAATTTTATTCTCAGAGAGCAGTCAGCGCGTCTTCTGACTGAGTACTTTCATGCAGACCTTAATCTTGATACTTAGGGAAATTCATGCTACTCAGCTGCGAGTGAACACTAATTGTAATGTCATATCAATATTAAGGGTTCAGCCGGGGAACATAGCATAGGAAAAATACTCAATAAGCCGTACATTAATGAATAATGCAGGTGAGAGATTAATAAAATTTATAGAATGTTTGGGATCGTCGCTACATTCACCATTCTGAATAAATTTCATATAAATATACTGAATTGATCAATACGTATGTGAGTAAAGAGGCCCGGGCACTCGTCATTTTTAAATGGCTCAACTTCTTTGCAGAATGATGGCGCATTAAATACAGGGTTTCACAATTTTATCCCTGAACAAAAAACCACCATCAACAATATGTAAGTAGTAGATGATTTAAAACACACCTGGGGTTTGGTTTGAGAGTTCTTGACGATCTTCGTACTTCTTGTTGAACTATAAAAGTAACTGCAACTGCAATAAACGTGTTTTCTTGTACTGAAAGTTCTTTTATGCTATTAGAAACACCATGATTTTCTTGTACCACACTTATTCCATAAACATCATTTGTGTCAATATATAACTCTTTATTGACGTTACTTGACCTAAAAACTTCAACTTGTGTTGTATTTTTGTTCTTGTATAACTCGGTCTCATTAAAAGTAACAATTCCTACTTTTGATAAATTTGTGACCATCATATTCCCAAAGTTTATACCCAAAAGTGTCACCTCCATAACTAATGAATATACACGTATTTGCTTGAGAACCTATCTTTGACTTATCACCGAAGACGAACATAACCAACACGACCAAAAACTATCAAATAAGAAAGATTTACCTTTTTTCCGGTCCAAACCTCGGTATCTTCATATCTAATGGGATACTAGGTGTCCAGTTGATTAGATAAGCAGTTAATTTTGTTGCATATCCCAGAAGGTTTCCAGCAAACAAGATTGCAACCTCATCTACCTTTCACGTACATTCAACGTTCAATTCATATGTTCTGCTACTCTATTCTTATGTAGTGTCCCTAGAAGCCTCCTCTCTAAATGAATTCCATTAGTAGCACATAATTGTAAGGATTCTGTATTATCATATTCACCGATGTTGTCTGACTTTAAGCACTTCAACTTCAAACCAGTTTCTGTTTTAACCAAAGCTTTCCACTTCTGAAACACTTCATACACCTCGTATTTATTCTTCATGAAGTAAAGACACGCCTTCCTTGAATGATCATTAATGAAGGTAACATAATAATACAAACTACTATGAGATGCAGCATCAATTGGTCCCCATTTATCAGTATGAACCAAATCGCGTCTCACACTTCTTAAGCTTTTGCTGAAACTAACATGTTTTTTGCTTTCCCAAAACATCGTGTTTCCAGAAAATCATATCAACAGACTTCACCTTCGGTATCTAACCTCCCGAACACAAGATTTCCATGTTTTTCTCATTCATATGCCCCAGTCTTATGTACCATAAGTTAGTGTGTTCACCTATGATAGCCACTGAGAGGGTTAATTTGTTTAAGTCTATTAGGTTTATAAATTGATCAATGAGTTCATAGTCATTTTCGAGTTATCATAACTAATCTATGCGCTCCATTTCTCACATCACTTGGTTATAAAAATACCAATGAGGTATACATGCCAATTGAAATTATCTTATTATTAATGCATATACATATCATTAAGTTTTTATTATTTTATCTTGTTAACATTCTTCATACTTTGTTGGTCCTGTATTAAGCAATTGTTGTTTTCAATAGACAACTGATTCAAATGCAAATGATTGTTATCTTGATAGGACTCAAGAAACATGAATGATTAAACAACTTTATCAATAGATTTAGGTCCAAATAATTAACTAAATATCAAAAATGTTATTGAGATTATCTCATAATACAATCTGCACTCACATTTTGCTATAATTTATTGAGATTGAGATATCTCATAATACCATCTCCTCTCACATTTTGCCATAATTTTTTCGATGCAAAGCTAACTACAGGCTTCCTTTGTAAATCATGAATAAAATTTAAGTAAATAAAATAATTGAAGTCTGAAATACTTTATGAAGAAGCTTCAGCAATCAACACCACCGTCACCAAATCGATTTCCTAAATCTTAGAACCGGCTTGGATGAACTTAAGAAAAGTAGTTGAATATTCATGTTAATAGAAAGATAAATAAACAGAATAGTGAAGCATAATTTACACTTACAACCTTTATTTAGCCAAAACATAAATATCAAAAATAACAAAGACATGGGTTATTTGTTCTCCAAACGAAAAAACGGGAAGTATGAACATTTTAACAATAACATAAAAAGTTTCCATTTTACTGAAGAAAAATATTAGAAATTAACAAATTCTTGGTGCTTATAATCTTACCTCTTCAAATGTCCCTCAAACCCATAGTTAAATGATATGATCAATCGCTTCTTAATAATTATCATGACCAAAACAAACAAACAAAAAATCATGTCAGAAAGTATACATAAACCAAGCAGTTGATAATTCATGATACAATTTGGTTCTACGACTAACAAATAATACATATTGGTTTATCCATAAACAACTAAAACCTCAGCTACAAACTCAGTTCGAATTGATTACCTAATTGACAATGATTCAACAACTTCAAAATATCAATGTGAAACATAATATTTCAAAGGCTGTTGAGCGACGCCCAAATTTTAAAACAAAACACCACTTATAAAAAAAATTGCATATGTATGTCAGCTATTTTTATTAAGGTTTTGTTCATGTCATCGTTGACCCCCATCTTTGCTTGTAGGCGTTGTTATGTTCGTTGTTGTGATGGATGCACGATGCCCTGCTCATATTACAGTGGCAGTTGTGTTCAATGGACTGGTGCAATTATTCTTTAGTTGTAAAATAAACACATAGAATTGGTTGTATTTTGAAGAAAAAAAAAAACGTTGTAAAAGAAAATATAGTCCAAACTTTCCTAGAAACACTGAAGATCAGAATTATCATACTATGGATAAATTTTACATGAGCAACAAAAGTTTAAGATTAAATTGGAAATATGAGTAAATCGATGATGCAAATTCTAACTCTATATTATTATCACAGTGTCATATGTCGTTGTGGTGTAATTTTATTCACCTAGAATGCTAGGTGATGTTGAAGACAAACGTAAATCTATCACAAAAGTAACGACTTTCGACGGTGTCTATAATAAATCCAGATTTTTCTATTTCATTGTATTGTATGAATTCATAATCCTTCATAATAATGGTACATAAAAGTGTATTTTCGAGAAAATGGGTGAATTAGGAACTATCTTTTCTTGTCGAACATCCCAAAACAGTTGGAAATTAAGTTGATTAAATTCAGTT
This sequence comes from Papaver armeniacum, assembly GCA_023531295.1. Lineage (NCBI taxonomy): Eukaryota > Viridiplantae > Streptophyta > Magnoliopsida > Ranunculales > Papaveraceae > Papaver > Papaver armeniacum. The sequence goes on along the minus strand of JAJJWW010013029.1, from coordinate 609,925 downwards.
AAATCCCAATATAATGCCTGGCTTGATTGAGGTATACCCAGATTAATTGGGGTATACTCATTTTGTTCCCATCCAAAGTAGTGTGCTAAGGGGTGTCTAAAAGATACTAAAATACCAAATCACCCTTACTATTGATACCCTGCCGACTGATCACCCAAATAATTTTCAAAATATATCTTCAAAACTCTATCGGAATGTGATGAAATCAAAAATCAAAAATTAAAACGAAACTAAAAAAAAAAAAAAAAATTGTGGATACGGGATTTGAGATTGGGTACGAAATCTCAAATCCTGTATGATTTCATATTCTTATCAACATCCGGCAGGGTATTTATTTGTCGACCTTGCCGACTAATATCAGTCGGTAGGGTGTTTTTTTGTCAACCTTTCCGACTTTTCATCTCTGAAAATAGCATTTACGGGGTCGACACGGTATTCATCCTCATACCTTGCCGACTTTTCATCTCTGAAATTAGCATTTACAGGGTCGGCACGGTATTCATCCTTATACCTTCCCGACTAATCATGCATTTGTAACACATTTCTTGGTATGTCAAAGAGCCTATAGTCGGCAGGGTATTTTTTGTTGACCTTGCCGACTATAAGTTAGTCGGCATCTTCTTCATTCGTCGACCCTGCCGAGTTTTCATAATTTCAGAACTGAAAGTATTGATTAAATTTTTTAATTTTGAGTATGATTTCATACAACAGCTTTGCAATCCCCTTTTTAGAAGTGTTTGGTAGTGTGCTTTCATTTCCGTTGCAAAAGATATTCTCAAAACAAATTTATTTCATCAAAAATATTCCCACATAAGTTCAATCAAAAGCAAAATTTCATAACTTAAATTCATAAGTTTTAATCTACTCAATTAATTAATCTAAGCTCAATTAATTAACCTAATCAGATTTTTTAGTGTTAATTAAACAAGGGTATATTAGCCATTCAGAAAAAACATGGTTAAGTGGTGGCTTCTTTTACTTCAAAATGACCTAGCTTTTGTCTCATTAGGTATACCCCAATCAAGCCAGGATATAATGGTCATTAGTTGGATTCCAATTCATATGTTTCTTATTTTCCTGCCTATCCAATTTTGTACAAATTTTGCTTCTATTTTACAAAACCCAACTATGTTTCAACCATATTAAGAACAATACTTTTCCAAACCCCAGTCAAATTTTGCTTCAAATTAAAAGCTATCTTTTTTACAAAACTGATTTAAAGAGCTAACCAAACTGATATTATGACCCACCATAATATTGTTTTCTCTCATCCAATTACTACTCTGAGATTTTATTCTATTTTCCAATCAAAAGCAATTCCCTCGTTTCTGAAAAAAAAAAATATACTATCACTTTTTCAGTGTGGCCAATTTTTAGGTTAAAATGAAAAAACGATAGTGTCTCTTTTCAAGAACCGAAGGGAGTATAATACTATGCTATGATGACCGCACCCACATAAAGTTTCGAACAACTATTACAAAAAAAAAAAAAAATGTCATGGTTAAGAAAGTAATTAAAACCACCTCAAAACTACCTACATACTCATCGTTTTAGTGAAAGTAACAGTTGATATAAATAGAGACCAAAAATGAAAAACATGTTTTGGAGAAGAAAGCTTATTTTCGTGGGCGAGTGCAAATGCAAAGCTAGTGCCTCACCAGTGGTTTTATGTCCATCCTATGCATTTGTTTACTAATTGTACTATACTCGATACATCACCACTACCATCATTGCTTCCAATAAATAACATACACATCAGTCAAAAAGAAAGGTAACACTAATAGGATTGGGTTGTGCTAAAGAATGAAGACTCATACATATATAAGAAGATAAAAAATGATATATGCATTAAATCTTATGTTCGTTATATAGCAAAACACCTCTCTCCAACATCTCTCCAAAAAACCACAACGAAAACCTAAAAACCCTAACCGTCGTTTGCTCAGATCTGCCTTTGTGGGAGCAAATCTGAGTAAACCTTCTCAAATCCTAACACTTATTTCCTTCTTATATATTTGTTGAAGAAATCCAGTTCTTTAGTTTTTTTTTCCCGTCTTTTTTTCAATTTTCTTTAACTAGTTCTTCTTAAAGGAAATCATTATACTTTCAAATTCTCAACCAAATTACATCCGCAACAATATAAGCTTTTTCAGTTCTTAAATGTTCTTCATCTACAACTTTCAGCGAGAGAAGCAAGAAAATAACGGGTTCCAAAAATGGAAAAGGAAGAAATCACTACAACTATTATTATAGATAAATACAAACGCGGTACCACAAGTCACAGAAACCACAACAACAATCATAAGAACAATCCCAAGATCAACAAACACAACATATCTCTCTAAGATAAGAAGCAGCAAAAACGTATCACCAGTGGGTACTGTTGATTTTGGTTCTTTTCAGTTACCTTATCATTTGACCAAAAATGGTCCGGATATATGAGCGGGTGAAATTAGTGCATTGTCATACCAGCAAAACCCAGAGAGATGGATGAATCGTTTAATGATCCTAATTCTCCTGACTTGTACATGATTATCATTTGGTTTGGAAGAAACTAGTTCTTACCAAACAAAACCATCTAAACCTTTCAAGAAAAGAAGTATAATTATTGAGTTGATTGGTGTGAGTCTGTTTTACAACTCTAGAGTTTTTAGTTTGATTAGGTTTAAAACTTGTTCAAGTTTCTCTTTTGTCTCTGTATGTTCCTGTTGCTCACAAGAACTTGTCATTCTTGTTGAAATTGAAATTAATCTCTGTAATAAATGAAATTTCCTATAAAAATATATAGGAAAATGCCCCGAGAGTTTAGGTGAGTTCATTGCAAGTGCGCCCTTAACTCCGTTACTTAAACCTTGGGGTGGTATTAGGCCCATTGTTGTTGGTACGGTTTGGCGAAGATTGGTTTCGAAAGTGGATGCTTTCTCCGTCGGAAAGGACATGACTTCTTATTTAGGTGACTACCAATTCGGAGTTGGTGTGCCCACTGGGGGGAGAGTATTTTAGATGATGTACATCGCTTACTGGAGATGAAAGGTCACTCAGACAAAATGTCAATGTTGCTCATTGACTTTTCTAATGCTTTCAACATGGTGAGCAGATCTCAGCTCATCAAGGAAGTTCGTCTTCATTGTCTAGGTATTTCTCGATGGGTAGAATTTTGTTACTTGCGACCTGCTAAACTCTATTATGACCAATATATTTTATCTTCTGCACTCGGAGTTCAACAAGGTGACCCCCTCGGTCCCTTGTTGTTTGCGTTGACACTTCACCCTCTAGTGAAGACTATTGCTTCTCGATGCAAACTCGATTTACACGCCTGATACCTTGATGATGGTACTATTATTGGTGATACATTGGAGGTAGCCAAGGCCTTGAGCATAATAGATACTGAAGGACCAAGTAGGGGTTTACATCTCAATATAAAGAAAAGGGAAGTCTTATGGCCTTCTATGGATCCCAGAAGCATAGTTGATGGTTCTTTTCCTCATGATATTGGTAGACCTTCTAATGGTGTTAAACTTTTGGGTGGACCTATAAGTTTGGATTTGAAATTTATTAGTGATATGATGTTGAACAGGGTGAACAAGACTTTTCAACTAATGACTACAATCAAAAAACTCAAAGACCCTCAAAGTGAGATGCTATTACTTCGCAATTGCACTGGTGTGTCTAGATTATATTTTGCAATGCGAACTACTAATCATGCATCCCTGCAACCAGCCACTGATCTATTTGATGACCATCTACTTAAGTACTTGAGACTAATAATCACTGGTGATGGTGCGGGTTTTGGTAATTTACAGCAGATATTGGCTACCTTGCCTATCAAAGATGGTGGTCTTGGCATTTATACCATGTCTGACACCCGCACCTACTGTTACCTCGCTTCTCAGAGTCAGACATCTTCGTTGCAAAAAGTAATCCTTGGTAATTTATTCTCAACGAACAAAGGCTCTGCTTATCAGTTGGCTCTTCAGAACTTTATCCAGGTATGTGGATTACCTTCTTCTTACTATGTCGATGATATTGCCCCCCTTCCATGCACTCCCTGGCAGTCACTTATTTTGATGCAGTTAAGAAGCAAATCCCAGACCAATTTTTTATGTCTGCAAGAGATTCCATTTTGTGGCAGTGTAACCGTCTCAAGCATGCACATGATTATTTATAAGTTGTACCTATTAGTGGGATTAATCAGTGCCTCGGGACTAGACAGTTCAGATTTGTGCTTTCTTATCGCTTGGCATCCCACTATTTGTTGAGAATGGCTTATGCACAAGTTGTAACAGATCTATGGACATCTTTGGGGACCACACGCTTCATTGTGATAAAGATGTTGAAATTAAGTTTCGACGTGATCTTGTTCATGATATAATCGTTGACATTTGTTACAAAACTGGTGTGCCTGCGCGAAAGGAAGTTTCTCTTGGTTTCTTGTCAGACGATGAAAAAGACCTGAGTCCTACTGATATTCTTATTCTCAACTGGGAAAATGGACAAGATGTTTGTATGGATGTCACAGGTGTCTCTCCCTTCACTGGTGAGGGTATTCGCTCTTTTGTCCCAGGAAAAGCTATTTCTAGTGCGATTTCACGTAAACATACTAAATACTTGGACAAGTGTGTTTCACATGGCTACGGTCTGGGTGTCCTAGCTTTTTCTACTTTAGGGGAACTCGGTGAAGATACTTTGTGTTTTTTCAAGCGTCTGAAGAATTTCCTAGTTAACAACGGCGCTAGTAGTGGCTTTGGTAGTTTTATTTTTTATAGATTAGGCATTACTATTCAAAAAGGAGTTGGAGCCCAGCTTGTCGCTAGGCTACCAAGCAAAATATTTGTATGATTTTATATTATTAATAAAAAAAAATTGCAATAAGCAAAAATATATATATAAAATTTTCTTTGCATTAAAGTTTGTATTTAGCAGTTTTAAACTAAATTGTAAAACATTAGAACGCTAATTGTATGGTAAATTACGTTTAATAGATTTGGAAGTGAGAGATGGATGAGGTTCGTTGATACTTACAAAATCCATATGTAAAAAAATAATATACATATATCCATTGTTGACCAAATTAGTGCAAAATTCAAGTTACCCTTTCCAAATGCTAATATTGCACGTATGATGTTGATCTTTTTTTTTGCTACATTGCTACCCTTGATAAAACGATGCTTTCTGACCACATTTCTGAACATTAAAACAACCATTCACTATAAACTCAAATCTTAATCTTAATCAGAATAACCTTTATCTATGTGTTATATGCGAAATGACCTTATGCATGTGAAGCAACACTGGAACGAACGCAGAACGCACCAAAATAACAAAAATGAACTGAAAATCAGATATAAAAAAAGATTAAAAATTGCAATACTGTTTGATAGCGAAAATTCAAAATCCAAAATTGAGAGAAAGATATAAGAACCTTAATTTTAGATACGCCAAATGATTCGATTTGTTGGACAAATTTGAGTTATAAGATTTCATTCCACTAAAGAGAAGAAACGACTTGGACTTTGATATCACTTTATTCGTTTTTCTTTCCCAATCCATTAAGGGAATAATGAACATTGAACATGAGCAATTAGGTCAAGAGAGTGGAACAATGCATTTTTTTTTGTTTGTTTCAGAAATACATTGAATAAAAAAAATTATTGGGGCTGGAGAGTTGAACAGACTATGTACGACGTGGCCCATTTAGAACCTTAAAGATAAGGGCTTGAAAGGTGGGTTTATTCTTAGCCATGATTTATCTCTTCCAAGTTCATAGGAATGAGGACCATCGATCACTGCAGAAGACCCATTCACAACCGTCAGATCAAGAAACACACATTTGTTTTTGTAAAATAGATCATAATACTCTTATCATTCGTTGCATGAAATGAAGATCCTGAGTCTATAATCCAAGACTCATATTTCTTTTCTTCCAAAAGTAATATAAAACCTTCTGTAATCACCTATGCTCTATTATCTTGCTGCATATTGAAGGATGAACTTGAAGAACCAGAACCATTATAAACTTGTTCCGATCTTCTCTATTCTTTAGCGATCAACCTTTGTTGTACATCATCAAGCTTCAACTACTCGTTCCCTGCAATATTGCTTATAGTTGTTTTTGTTGTCTCCCAACTTCTTGGCGATGAAGACAACAACCGTAAAGTTTGAATTTCATCATCAAAAGTAATACTAACTTTTGAAAGCTGAGAAATAATTAATTTTTAAACTTCCCGGTATGTGCTGAAATCGCTTCCCATTCTTGTATTTGTAAGTTAAATAGTTGTTCACACAACATAACAACATAACCTCTCGTACGTTGTTATGAAGTTCCTCCATTAGACATCTACGAATCACGAGCACACACTTTCCGTCAAGAACTAAGCATTATTCATGTTTGAGTGCTCCATTAATTTGCGACTCCACCAAATGGAACACCAAAACTTTTCTCGTTTAGGTAGTCTTCCATCTGAGACTTCCAAAACACAAAGTTCTCCCCTTTAAAAGTTTTAACCCTTGCTACCGTACTTCATTATTATCACCCATAACTCCCAATTCAATTGTACCGAAACCTAACGCTCTGATACCAGTTGTCAAGATTTTTCCTCTTTAATACAGTTCCGATATGATATTAATTTTCAGGAAATCTAACAAACCACAGAATAAACAGGATCTTGGATTGTTATGTTGAATAATAAGTAAACCAAGCACAAAGAACAACAATAAACGAGAAATATAAATCTAACTCACAAGACACAAGATTTATAGTGGCTCAACAATATATACAACGTGTATATATTTTCTACGTCCACTTTGAGCCGCACTAACTCAAATCCGCTATGAAGATACTTTACAATATATAACACCTTCGTGTGAATCTCATCAAATACTAAATTACATTGCAATGATTACCCGTGACGATTACATTGTCTCTTGCTCCTCACCAATTTGCACTCACCATGAAACCCTAGCATTTACCCCAAAAGTTGTATTTCTCACTCTAAATTGCTCTACAAGGCCTAAAACCTATTTATATAGGTTACAAACTTGGTCTCCAAGAATCCTAGCTGGTTAGGAAACCCTTCCTAAAAATACGAATAACATAGTAGGAAATATGGTTCGCAAACTTATTCTGAAAAAGTGTGCAAGAACCTCTTTTTTGTGCCTGTTCGCAAACTGTCAAATTCAGTTTTTGAACTTATTGCAACAAGAGTGTCCAGGAACACCCAATTCTACGCCAGTTCGCGTATTATCAAATTCAGATGGTGAACAATTTTGGCATTTGCCTATCCAGTTTGCCATGTCCCTTTATGGGGTGGGAATCGGTAAACTTGCTCATTTGGCCACCTTATTGGATTTGCTCATATAAAGACAAACACTATGATGGGTGGTGGGTTGTTTTTCTTGGTTTTGGATGCTTATAGACTTATATCCAAGCCAAAGGTCACCAGAAAACCATCCCCTATGGTAATTTATATTCTCATAAGATATGGTGGCGAACTTTCCGCCAATTAGATTTTTAGGTCACCGCTCATAAAGCATATATATTAAGCTTAAGTTTAAATGGTGGATCCAAAATGTTACCATATGGAAAATTAAATTATGTATATGCGGGAGTATAAAAATAATGCAGTATAGCAGAATAATGCCAAAAGAATCGGCATTATGCTCTCATAATACCGTCATATGATGGGTTGGATGTAGAATTTTAAAGGTGGAATTTATGGGTCCAAGGGATTTGGTAGAATCACGTTTCCATCTGTACGTTTGGTTGCCCGAATCCTTGGAATCACGTTTCCTATGGGATTCAGTTTTCCAGCAAATCCCTCATATGGAGTCTGACCCCTCCCCCTAAGATTTGTTAGGAAACTTATCAAGGGATTTATGGACCCACTTCTTTTTTTCTTTCTTTTTTTAATTCTAACTCATATATATATATATATATATATATATATATATATATATGCAATTTTAAGATTTGAGGGTAATGCCAAACAATACAAAGACTTTAAAACAAGAAAACTCTATAAATCGTTGGAATTTTAATCGAGTTACCAAACACACAAAGAATTTACATGAATCCCAGAATTGATAACCCCATGGGATTATAAATTCCTGGAAGCGGTAAATTCTATAAACAAACCTACCATAAGAGTAATGCAGTGTAGCAGAATAATGCCAAGAGAAACGTGATTATAATGATCTAAAATAACAAAAAAGGGGTCGTTGAGCGCTGACTTAAGTCAAAGGCGATTTTGAAGCAATTAGGGTTTAGGTTTTCGTTTCTCCAGCATCTCCTCTGGTGAGATGCAATCATCGTCTCAGGCAACAGCTCCTCTATTGGTCTCCTCCACACCTTTAGAGGATTCTTCTATGGAGGATTCTCATGTTTCGATAGTGGTGGGTTCTAATTTGGTTACTGATCCTGTTATTCCTCCAGGATTCGAAAACTTTCCTCCACCTCCTAGGTCTTCTGCTTCTTCTGCAACTTGGTCTTCATTGTTTGATAAGCAAAAGGAGGCGGTTATTAATACTGATATGGAATTCTTTTCATACCAAGTGGTTGATGGGAAGAAGAATATGGATATTCCTTATGAGGTTTTCGATCAGGATATTCGTGATTGTGAATCTAAGGTTATTGGGGATTTTGTGGGAAGAAGACTTCCATTTAACATGGTTTGTAAGAAGACTTCCATTTAACATGTTGTTAATCGAGATTGGAAACCTAAAGGTACGTTTCAAATGACTATTCATGGAGAATGTATGTTTATCTTTGATTTTAATTCTGAAGAGGATAGAATTCGTGTATTAGAAATTGGTTCCATGTTCATTTCAAATAGATTATTCATAGTGAAACCATGGTCAAGGACAATGGAACAAGAAATTGCCGAATTAAAATATGTTCCAGTGTGGATGAATTTTAGAAATGTTCCTTTATTCATGTGGAATAATAAGGGCCTGAGCATGATAGCTAGTTATCTTGGTAAACCTTTAATGATGGATACACAAACCTTAAACAAAACTAGAATGAGCTATGCTAGAATTTGTGTAGAAGTGGGAGTAGATTGTGAATTTCCTGAGTCATTTACATTTACTTTGGGTGCAAAGGATCGTGTTGAAATCAAAATGGACTATTCTTGGAGACCTCCTAAGTGTAGTGATTGTGCAGTATTTGGCCATGTTCTATCCCATTGTCCTAAGAGGGTGCAACCTACTCATAAAGTGTTTCAGAAATGGGTGCAGAAACCAACCACTACCTCAATGAATGAGGATAGGTGGATTACAAAATCTAGAAATCAGGTAAAGGATACTCCTATGCACTCCAGGAGTATTGTTTATGAAGCTATTCCTATTCAGATAGATAAGGGAGATAGTATTCCAGAGCAAGTTATTACTGTCTTACAAGAAATACCTGCTAGTACTCCAAATAAAGTCAATGATCTTATTTTGTCAAACCCTTTCTTTATCTTAGACAATTGTGTGGAAAATCCTCAAGTACTTCACTCTAATCACAATAAGGAAAATTTCCAAGCACTTTTACAAGCAGTTCAACAGAAGTCTTCTGAACAAGCTTCTGGTTCCAGAGCTCATTTCCAAAAGGAGGGACATGTTCCTCAACAAGTTAGTAGTCTTCTTCCAAAGGTTGCAACTCTGAAAAAGGCTGCAAAGAATAACTCTCTCTTTAATAAGTTTAAATGATGTTCAACACAGGATGTTGGAACATCAAGGGGCTAAATGACCTTCTGAAACAAGTAGAAGTTAAAAATTAAATTAGGAATAATAAGCTTTCTTTGATTTTCATTGTTGAGACTCATGTTCAAGAGTCAAATAAAAACAGAATAAGAAATAATATCAATCCCTCTTGGTGTTTCTTAGATAATGATAGCAATAGCTGTTACGGTCGTATTTGGGTTGGATGGGATCCGGAGTTATT